>JANAVB010029217.1:2057835-2225114 GCA_029216955.1 Iris pallida | reverse complement strand
CAAGTTTAAGTCCTTATCAAAGATGAGAAAATATCAGGACAATCTCACTATATTGATTACTTTGATATAATAAATTGGATTAAGTAGCTAATATATTTAATCTGGTTAGTTTTTGTTTAATGCCATACTCAAAATTTTTTAATGCTATCAAAATGCTAATCTTTTAGTTTTTTTTAATGTCATAGTTAAAATTTTAATGCCATACGCTTGTATAATGCAAGCTTTGGCATAGATACTCCATCGACAAAGCTAACTTGTCTTGCTCATAACACAATAATACCAAAATGTTATTATTTTTTAATAAAGTTCATGGGCAACCAAAATTAGCTTCGGCTAAGACAACCCAACCCTCTTGTCCAGCTCTGTATGATGTTGTGATGTTGCCTCTATGTACGTCAACACATGCTAAGTGTTTGTATAAATGTCACTTAAAACATTCAAGCTTCCAAGATCATGATTAGTATAAACCAAGTTGGGCCATATGTTATGTTTACTTGCTGGTTCTATTTAGATGAAATGAAACCTTCAAGAATCTTAGTCAGAGATGGAAATTTATTTTGATACATAGTCAATGTGATAGGCTTTTGAATGCATTTTATAGGTCCATAGAAATGTAGTGATATTTCCAGAGAATATATAGCAGTTTTACAGATCTTTTGAATGGAACAAGTGTTTTGAAATGGTCATAGAAATGTTCCTTTTAAATATTCGTAGAAATGTTCCTATATATACCAGTTCCTATTAACATTCCGTAGAATGTTCTGAAATGTCAGGATATGTAACAGTTTGTATATGTATTTTAACAGTTATTTTGAGTGGTACAAGTGGTTGTGGGAAGTCTACTTTGTCGAAGATCCCTCCTGCTATTTTTAGTTAGTTAGACTTGTATATGAACTACTGCAATTTTTAGTTAGTTAGACTTGTAAAAATGAACTACTCCAGCATTACCAATTACATTGGACCTGGATAGCCCTGGAATAGTTCTGAAGATCCCTCATGCTGTTTGTTGTAACTAGGGAAGGGTATTAACAGGTAGTCATATTTATTTGCTATATCATATTTACTTGCTATATCATATATTATGACCACTAGAATCATGTCAAGTCTTTTCCTGCATAGAGATACTTCTGTTCTTAATCGAAAAGATTTGATAGGAATCGGTACACAAGATATGCAATAGAGACTTCTGTTCTGAAAATGAAATAGAAGTTTTGTCGGTAGATCATTCTCATTTTTAGTTTGGCTCGTGTTCTCCCTATCTGTTATATCTCGACCTACATATCTCCTTTTGACCCGATCTAAGTTTGTATAAATTACATTTATAGGGCTTCATTTCATGTATTTATATTTATACAATTGTGATACTTGTTAGTCCCGGGGCTTGATCAAAGTGGTAGACTCGATGTCGAGATCAGAGGTTCAACAAACGTTCACCTTTTGATTATTCTCGAGATCCAAGAGGAATACTATAATATAAATCTGATTACAAAAGCAACAATAATCAGAAAGGAAATCTCACGTTCTTTCTCGCAATCGCAGTTGCTGACGGACAGAACTGAGTTCAAAAAATAAATCTCACGTTCTTCTTGCAATCGCAGTTGCAGACGGACAGAACTGAGTTACAACTCAAATGAAGGAAAGAAAGAAATAAGAAAGAAGAAGAGGAAAGGTTCTTGCTGGGTGATTAAGATCACCGTTGCTCAAAGCAAGATTTGCCCCAACACGATCTGCTTCCAAACCAGCAAGTTCACGAAGAACTTCTGGAACGCTCGTAAGTTAATATTTGAGACTTGAACGGGCTTCCTGGACTTTACAGACTCCCTTAACTCTCTTCTTGGTGCATCTTTCAAAGGAGGCCCTCTATTTATAGAGTGGAGTTGAGACTTCACCTCTTCTCCTATCCGATGTGGACTAAAAATACTCAAAAATAGAGTTTGATATTTTAGATCATCCCACAATCAGCATAGAAGTGTGCCAGTCCATGCTTACCCCCCGAACACTCGTGCATGCACAGACATCCTGGAGTCCGTGTCCGAGTCCGAGTCCGTACAACAAAAATAACTTGCCTTTTGTTGGTTTTAATCTTTTTTCCTTCTAGGAAAATACTCCCACATGGCACAAACTTGTGCCCTACTACACCTCATATGCACACCTAAACACAAGTAATGCATTATATTGAGATACTCACCATTTGGTGTAGCCGATGTGGGACTATCTTTTCTAGTCCAAAGGAAAAACACCAACAATCCCCCACATATCTCAATATATGGGTTGAGCGTTCCCCACAGTGACTGCCCATCATGCTTAGGAGAGATGTCGCTACGACTTGAATCTTCCCATAGGTTAAATAACAGCATGATACAAGAATGGACTAAGCCTTGAATTCTGCACCATAACTGCAATTCTTCCTACTCACATAATGACATCAACTGTCCTTTGGCTGCACATTGAAGGCCTTGTACAGCCTGGTTTCAGTGTATAATTTTTGGCCTCTACAAGTTTACGGCCTGATATCTCTGTCCATACACTAGGTGAGTTCTTTATAAAGAGTCATGGCATGAAGCATTGCGCTTCTTTGCGGTGCGACGCCGCTATGACATGGCTTAAAGCCGAGGCTTTACCCCACCTGGGTACCTCATCCACTACAACAGAAATACCTTTTAATGACGGCTAAAAACCGTCATTAATGACAAACCATGACGCTTTTTTTTCCAAAGAAAGCGTGATGAAAACGGGTGTTATAAATGTTTTTTAAAAGCGTCATAAAATAAACGTCATGAATATGATAAGTTTCTGCTACACTTATTTTAGCATAGTTTAAAGCGTTATGAATAGATAATCTCTATAAACTCAATTCAGCACATTTATACGCTCAATTCTGCACATTTATATATTATTTTCCAAAAAATTATAGATCAATGCTCAATGTTGCTCAATTCAATTTCAAAACATTCATTTTGAACCATATTCACAAGAAAATCTAAATATCATAGAGTACCATTTAATCTATTACAAATATATACATAATATATATCACCATCTTCATTACATTTTTTCAAAATAGGACATCCACCGGACAGCCCACAAGATCGCCTCGATGGTCCGATCATCCTTCGCGAAGCTTACATCCACCGGACGTAGGTGCCACAATTCACATCTATTCCTGAAGAGAGAAAAAAATCCAAGGTTCTTGATGGGGTCCCTGTGGTACTCCGTGGAGGCTCTCGCTCTGCAGGTCATGGAAAACCCTTGGGCCTGTCAGCTTCTTTCATAGAAAACACAAAACAATTGTGAACATGGAAGAACAACTTCCCCAGTTAACCAACTTGGTAAAAAAAACTCAGTTTCTAATTTCTGATAACATTGTCCAATATAAGCTATTGCTGAAGTATGTACCTAGTAAAACTTTCAATATTTTTGGAACAGTTCTAACATGTCCATCATAAAGAAAATACAAGGTAGCAAACAATATGAATTAGCAGAGACAATAGGGACCAAAAGTCCATCATAAGGAAATACAAGGTAGCAAAGACAATAGGAGCCAACTGTCCATCATAAAGAAAATTTACTTTTGTCAACATGTAATCTGGCCTACTTCCCCAACCAGGTTTGATGCTCCATATCTATAAAATTATCAAGCAACCTTGTGAGTGTAAATAAACAAAATCAATAAGTAAACGCCAGTAATGCATTAAACCTTTCTTCAAAAAAACTAAATGCATCATCCACTGACCTGTATGGAACCATCTCCAATGCCACCCACAATGTGTTTGCCTTCAAAAAAACTAAATGCATCATCAAAGATTTGCCCTCCATTTCTTGCCTATTTTCTCTTTTATATTTTTTATTTGTCCATCCATAAACACTAGTAGAGAACAAAAGGGACAGATCCTGGACAATAATATAGCCCCGTAACTCATGAGACTTACGAGATTCTGGCCGAGGATTTACAACCTATGGTCAATACCGGTGGGAATTAATTTGATCCTTCCTAGTAACAATAACTTGCTGAAATTATAGATATATGATCAATTATCTATGTTTAGGTAGTCTTATCAATTTCTTATATAGGGTCCCTTATCTAGAGATCCACTTGCTATAAATGAAGAAGTAAAAACACTAACGGCTGTGTTTGATTGGGCTTTTTTTCCATGGAAAATATTTCTACCACAAATTTTCCACCAATTGTAGTGTTTGATAGCTTATATTTTCCATGGAATTATTTCCAAAAAACTATCATTTTCCATATTTTCCATGGAATTATTTCCAAAAAACTATCATTGATGCAAAATACTAAACAAGTTCCACAAGATACATTCTGGGAATAATTATACAAGTGGTACACACAATTCAATGACAGGAAATAAGAGAGATAAAATGTGTATCGGATTCCAGTGATAGATGATGCGTGATCCATTAAATATAAGTAATTTCCACAGTTCCAATATCATTATGTATGATTATACTTGATGAAAGGAGGGTTACCCCTACAATTGCGGAAGCGGAATAGACAAGGGTAGTTCCAACAAAATGATGAACATAGATGAAGCAAACAAAATTAGACTTTTTTTAAGGAGACCCATTATTCCAAGATGAACATATCATGAAGCCAAGACCAAATTACACCAAAGGAAGAAACTTTTTCTGTAAGATATAGTAACTGGTCACCCACACTGAAATTGGGTAATTGAAATTAAAAGATCCCTTAGAACAAAGAATTATAGACATCTCTGTATAGAATTATAGACATCTCTGTAAAATTGAAATTAAAAGAGCACAATTAGAACAGAGAATTATAGACCTCTCTGTAACATATAATAATTGATCGATGCGCATAATAACCAAAATAGGAAAAAAGATAGAAATCTAAATATCAAAGGGCCAATCAAAATATGGAAGGTAGAAAGAAATAAAATTATAATGTGTTCCAAGCTATATGTTTAAGAGGTATGAATATGCAGAGTCATATTGGCAAAAATCCATGTGATATAGTTCTAAGCTATAAGACTTTGTACAATCATATGTTCATATAGATAAATTTCAGAATGCACACTTATTTGGGTTAAATGAACGAGAACTTTACCCAGTTTTATTGAAAAACTCATTTAGTTTATCCCATCTACACATGTTGAGAAAACCATCAGTGAAACCAAACGGACCGTGGTCGATCAATCTGAACTTTGGACACTTTGGACGATTCTTGCCGATTTTGTAAATCACCTGGTCTTGCAGTGACCCTTCAATCCTTGCCCTCAAAGGGGGCATAGTCTTCTCGGAAGAATTCTTCGGGTTAAGCCCGAAAGCTGAATTTAATCAAGATGTAAAAGAACTGTATATTAGTTGAATAAATATCCCAAAGTACATAATTATCACAAGAAATATTCACCTGCCAATGCAGTGTTAAGGAGTGGATTTGCTAAATCCTGCAAGTAAAATGAGACAAAAGTTTAGATTTGCAAGTAAAGTAGATTTTGTACCACTGACAGTGTAATATTTTAACCACCATATGTTTTCTATGAAAATAATTATAACTATGAACTTTGCCACGAGAACAAAATATTAACAAATTCATACATCTGGATGACAATCTATGTAACAAAAAAAAAAAGTAATCAAAAAGGAGTGGCCTTCGGGTCGCATGGGGAATAAAAGGTTTTTAATTTTCAAAATTAGGGATAGGGTTTTGGAGTTGGGCAAAGGAAGGAGAAGAAGAGGAGAGGAGGGTGTAAGGAAGAGGAACTGACCATGAGGGCTTCGGATCCGAGGCGGACCGAACCGATGAAGCGGCGGTGGTTGCGGACCCACGACATCGACGACGCCGGAGGAAGGAGAGGGAGAGCGCGGAGAAGAGGACGAGCAGAACCCTAACGCTCCTCCTTCGCGTTCTTGTCGATCGCGTACGCGACGGCCTCGAGCTTGTCCTGGAGGGCGACGAGGAGCGTGAGGCCCTCCTCGAAGATTTTGGATCTAGGGTTAGGGTTTTGGAGTTGGGGAGAGGAGGGAGAAGAAAGGAGGAGAAGGAGAAGATCAGAATGTTTTGGGGGAAAGGCGGGCTATAGCAAGGATTTTGCCAAAATTGAAGTTAAAAAATATTACAAGTTTGCCACCGCTCTAAACTATTAATAATGCTTTGTTTTATAAACGTTATAAAAAGCCCAGAATTAGCCCAAACCGTCATAGAAAAAAGGTATTTTTCAACTTAATAACGCTTATGTATCAGCCGTCATTAAAACTCCTTATCGAGCGTCATTAATAGGTCTTTTTGTTGTAGTGATCGTAGTGTCATACTACTGTAGCATGAGGTCACAGGCCTCTTTGTAGTGCCAAACTACCCAGCATGAAGCCTTGCTCTTCCGTGCGGTGTTACGCCGCTATGACATGGCTCGTAAAGCCGAGGCTTTACCCTACCTGATTCCTCTTCGTGGTGTCATGCCACTGTAACATGAGGACATCGTCCTCTTTGTAGTGCTGTCTATATCTCTTTATTACGATTATCATACAGCATTAGGCTCCCTGCCTATTTATGGTGCTACTCCGCTGTGACTTGGCTTGCAAAGCCGAGGCATTATTCCTACCTGGAAACCTCATGGTGGAGTCACCCTACTATAGCATGGAGTTACACTCCTTGTAGTGCTGCGCTACCATGCTTCCTGTAAAGCACTCCAGGCATTCACTCTGCTTGAGAACTCATTAAGGCATTTAAGCCAACCTTCCCACATGATCCATTTTCCGCAGAAAACAACAGTAGACAACAGTGGTTGTAGGTCCGTAACCTCTCTATGTCACAGAGGATAAGTACCCACCATTCCTGATATTCTTCTGGTTAATAGTCCTCCCTTGAACCAAAAGCTAGATGCCTAGTAGATTTCTCTTTGAACTAATAGCATAAAATTTATGGTAGGATTGTAATAACACAATATCAGAATGCCTTCAAGCCCATTTTACAAGCTGTATCATCGACCAGCTGGCGCTTGAGGCCCTTGGTGAACGGATCCACCAGGTTCTCCTGACTCCGAACATCAATCACTGCAATAACACCCCTCTTGATGAGATCGTGTACTGCCCTGTGCTTCAACCGCACAGTCCTCTTCTTCCCGTTGAAGAGGTCATTTGATGCCACCGTCGCAGTCGCCTGATTATCGCAGTATATCGGTATCGCCGGTATTTGCGTCCCAATCACTGAAAGATCATACATGAGCTCCCAAAGCCATTCTACTTCCTCCGCTGCGGTATCAAGTGCAAAGAACTCAGATTCTATGGATGACCGCGAGAGCATAGTCTGCTTCTTCGATTTCCATGATATAGCAGCTCCACCTATTATAAAAATGTATCCACCTGTGGACCTCTCGCTCTCCACTTCTGAGCACCAACTGGCATCACTGAAGCCTTCCACTACCGACGGATCTCCGCTGTAGTGCAGTGTATATGTCTGAGTCTTCTTGAGATATCTCATAACCCGTTTTACAGCTTTCCAGTGCTCAATGCCTGTGTTGCTCATGAAACAACTCAGCATTCTTACAGCGAAAGCTATGTCAGGCCTTGTGGCAGTAGTAGCATACATCAAACTCCCGATTACGCTTGCATACTCCAGCTGCCTGACGCTTTCCCTTGAATTAGGCTTCAGTTTCAGATCACACTTGTATGGCGTATCGATCCTTGGAAGATCCTGATACCCGTAACGAGTGATCATCTTCTTAACATAATGAGACTGTGACAGCGCTAGTCCAGTGTCTGTCCGGATGATCTTGAGTCCCAAGATAACATCAGCATCCCCCAAGTCCTTCATACTGAACTTCATCGAGAGGAACTTCTTTATCTCCGTGACACAGCTTATATCCGTACCTAGGATTAGCATGTCGTCCACGTATAGACAAACGATGACTCCTCTTCCGTCAGCAAACTTCATATAGACACACTTGTCTGTTTCACTGACCTTATAGCCATTTGACCTTATGACTTTGTCAAACTTCTCATACCACATTTTGGGAGCTTGCTTTAAAACCGTACAGAGATTTTACCAACTTACAGACTTTGTCTTCAAGACCTTTGATGACAAACCCTTCTGGTTGTTGTATGTAGATCTCTTCGGTCAGCTTGCCATTCAGGAATGCCATTTTTATATCCATCTGATGTATCACCATCTTATGTATCGCTGCGAGAGCAAACAACATTCTGATGGTGGTCATCCGGACTACTGGAGCATACATGTCAAAGTAGTCGATCCCCTGCTTCTGAGAAAATTCCTTAGCCACCAACCTGGCCTTAAACTTGTCAATAGTTTCATCTGCTTTCATCTTCTTCTTGAAGATCCATTTGCATCCGATGGGTTTTGCTCCTTCAGGAAGATCAACCAACACCCAAGTGTTATTTGAGGTGATGGAATCAATTTCATTGTCAATCGCCTCCTTACAGAAAATATCATCTTTGGTCTTTATCGCCTCATCATAGGTAAGCGGATCTGCTTCCACATGATAGGTTATAAAGTCATCTCCGAAGTTTTTCGGCCTCCTCGCTCGCTTCGACGACGACTCAGCGAGTTCTGGTTCAACCGTTGTTTCAACAACAACATCTTCTTGGACTACTTCTTTATTGAAAACTTCAGTTTCTTGTGCACCCTTATTGTTCTCCGGTTTATTCGTAAGAACAATATTCTTGTGTCTTGTAAATTGTCTTCACGAGATTCAATGATATGATTTAACTCAATATCAAGAAATCTCCGAGCATCACTCTTCTCGGCATACCCCAAGAAGATCATCTTCGTAGTCCTAGTCCCCAGCTTCGGAATCTTCAGATCTAGGAGCTTCACATAAGCCAGAGACCCCCACACTCGAATGACATTCAAGTTAGGTCTGACTTTGAACCAGTGTTCATGAGGAGTTACGTCTGAAGTTGCATACGGCACTCTATTTAGAATAAAAGTGGTCGTCAATACAGCTTCTCCCCATTAGCATTTAGGAAGACCCGTAGTTAGTAGCATTGAGTTCATTATTTCTGTCAACGTTCTGTTCTTCCTCTCCGCTATCCCGTTAGATTGAGAAGAATACGGAGCAGTAGTCTCATTGATGATTCCATGTTCTTTGCAGAACGATACGAATTCATAAGACCTATACTCTACATCTCAATCACTTCTGAGTAGTTGTAGATCGGTTTAACGTTCAGCTTCAGCCATGAAGTTTCTGAACTACTCGAATGCTGCATCCTTCTACTTGAGAAGTTATGCCAACGTGCACTTCGAGAAACACTTCGAACCGGCCTCTGTGGGGAATTAATAAAAGACAAATATTTGAGTGTACTAACTCCAGATGATCAGTACTTTAGTTCAATCGTCTGAGCAGCTTCCCAACAGTCTTGTATCTGCACAGACCTTAAACTCCTCCACCTCCTCACCCCCACATTCCGAAGATAAGGTCCCGGTAGGACAGCTTGAGTCTGCTTCTGTCATAGAACAACTCTCAGTCCACTCAATGAAGTAACTTCATCGCCATCAGCAGAAGTTCGAACATTCCTTCAGCACCGAACATCTTTTCGAAGCATCTTCCTTGCCAAGAAATTACCATCTGGCTAGTACGAATGTCCATCTTTCGAGTCTGTATCAGATAACAGACTTTCTGAGATCAGATCGCCAAAAAATCTCTGGTACGTGTAACACACATTCCAGTGTTCTTGTCGGTGGTTAATAACTACTGTCTTGATCTTCAGAACTTCTGCTAGATATATGTTCACCATCGAGACCTTCGTCATAACATGGCTCGTCCTTGGTGAACAACTCCTTTGAGAGCACACGTGGTCAGATGCACTAGTGTCAGACCACTAGTCAGCTACCACGTTAGATAACTCAACCTGTGCAACAATAGCAACAAGTTAAGTAATCAAAATAACCAAGTTTAGCTATACCTGCTATTTTGGTTTAGGCTTGGATTTGCATTCACTCATGTAGTGGCCATTTTTGTCACAGTTGAAGCAAGTCACGTGGGACTTGGACTTCTGTTGCTTGAACGAAGGACCGTTCAATTTTAGATTTAGTGGAGTACTTCTTCTTGTGATAAGAAGCCACCTACTTCCCCTTGAACTCTCTTGTCTGCACCAAGTTGGCCTTAGCCAGTTGTTTGGACAGAGAGTCCATATTCTGTTGAGATCGCATTTTATTCTCAACGTGTATCTCTTGTAGAAGATCTTCCAAGCTAATTTCCAGCTTCTTCCGATGCATTCTAGCATAGAAGTTGCTCCAACCAGCAGGAAGTTTCGAGACTATCCCTCCAACGATAAACTTGTCGACGAGGGGCATCTTCTCGTCATCTAACTTCTGGCACAACTTCAGAAATTTCTTTACTTGAGCATCGCCATCTCGTCTTCGAAGAGCCACTTGTGGTACTTCTCGACGATGAAGATTTTAGAACTGTTCTCATCATCTTCATATAGCTTACCAGAAGAATCCCAGATCTTTTTGGCATTCTTCTTCTTAGAATATGACTCAGCCAGAGAGTCTTCCATAGAATTGAGAGTCAACAGTTTATATATGTTGTTTTCTCTCTTCCATTTGCTCTGCTTGACGAGTGCAGCAGCAGTAGCATCGGCAGTTCCTCCTTCTGGAATCGTCGGTTCATCCTCAATCAACACATGGTTTACGTCCACGAGTTGAAGATTAAGGGTGACCTTCCTCTTCCAGATTTGGAAATATTCTCCGTCGAATTTCTCTAACTTGTTAAAGCTGGTATCGATGAGAGAAGCATGAGAGTTTTCTATCTACAAGGATCTTGCTTTGAGATTGTTAGTCCCGGGGCATGATCAAAGATGGTAGACTCGATGTCGAGATCAGAGGTTCAACAAACGTTCACCTTTTGATTATTCTCGAGATCCAAGAGGAATACTATAATATAAATCTGATTACAAAAGCAACAATAATCAGAAAGGAAATCTCACGTCCTTCCTCGCAATCGCAGTTGCTGACGGACAGAACTGAGTTCAGAAAATAAATCTTACGTTCTTCCTTGCAATCGCAGTTGCAGACGGACAGAACTGAGTTACAACTCAGATGAAGGAAAAGAAAGAAGAAATAAGAAAGAAGAAGAGAAAAGGTTCTTGCTGGGGTGATTAAGATCACCGTTGCTCAAAGCAAGATTCGCCCCAACACGATCTGCTCCCAGGAACCAGTAAGTTCACGAAGAACTTCTGGAATGCTTATAAGTCAATATTTGAGACTTGAACAGGCTTCCTGGACTTTACAGACTCCCTTAACTCTCTTCTTGGTGCATCTTTCAAAGGAGGCCAAGGGGCTCTATTTATAGAGTAGAGTTGAGACTTGATCTCTTCTCCTATCCGATGTGGGACTAAAATATCAATACTCAAAAATAGAGTTTGATATTTTAGATCATCTCACAATCAGCATAGAAGTGTGCCAGTCCACGCCTACCCCCTGAACACTCCCGTGCATGCACGAGACATCCTGGAGTCCGTGTCCGAATCTGAGTTCGCACAACAAAAATCAACTTGCATCCTTGTTGGTTTTAATCCTTTTTCCTTCTAGGAAAATACTCCGACATGGCACAAACTTGTGCCCCACTACACCTCATGTGCACACCTCAACACAAGCAATGCATTATATTGAGATACTCACCATTTGGTGTAGCCGATGTAGGACTATCTTTTCTAGTCCAAAGGCAAAAACACCAAAAATACTTGCATACTTCTTTCCGGTAGTTTTGATCCACCTACTGTTGAATGGATTTTAACTCAAAATGCAACATAATTCACAATTTTGTTTTTTTCTTTTCTTTTACAGAAGTAATAGACTGATAGGAAAAAAACGCATCATTCTTGTGATGGATAAGGCTTGGGTTCATCTGCCAAGGTTAAATTTGACATTAACATCATAATTTTTATATTCTATTATTGTCTATTTTTCAATATTATGCTATCATTTTTTTAAAATATATTTCTTTATGCAGAGTCACTAACGAGTACAAAGAAGAATCATCAAATTTTGTTTAAAATGATATGAAATATAATGAAGTTCTTAGAAAGTCAGATCTTGTAAAAGATAATCTCAGAAACAAGGAACAACTTGAGAATATTAGTTGTCCATGTACAAAGTGTCGGAACACATGTGCTAACCTACCTGGTCATATTCTGTTTGAGCACTTAGTGTGTAACGGCATGGATCCTACTTACACTACTTGGGTTTTACATGGAGAACATTCTACTGTTCATGGAGATGAAGAATTATTTTCCGATACATATAGGATGTTTCTAGACGCACATGATGAAATTATTCTAGATGATAGAAATGAAACACAAGAGGTCAATGTTCCAGAAGATGCTGAAACTCCTTTATATCCAGGTTGTAAGTCTACAAAGATTTCTGCTACAATAGCTTTATACAAGATCAAAACTATGAATGGATTATCAACTAGTAGTTTTAACGAACTTCTAACCACAATTAGTGGTATGCTACCAGATGCGAATGTGCTTCCAAAAAGCAACTATGAAACAAAAAAGTTGTTGAAGTCTTTTGATCTCAATTACGAAAAAATACATGCTTGTGAGAATGATTATTGTCTGTTTAGAAAAGAATTCTCCGATCTGGATGCTTGTCCAAAATGTGGCTCTTCAAGGTATAAAAAAGATGACAATGAGAATAGGAAAAGGGTGCCAGTGAAGGTGCTTAGATATTTTCCAATAATACCTAGGCTTAAAAGGATGTCTAGATCTCAAGATATAGCAGGACAACAGAGATGGCATGACACGAATAAAAGCACAGACGACAAACTAAGACACCCAGTTGATTCTTTAGCTTGGAAGACAATTGACAGAAAGTGGCCTAATTTTGCTTCCGATTCTAGAAATTTGAGATTTTGACTTGCAGCCGATGGATTTAATCCTTTTTCTGATCTTAGCTCCACGTATAGTTGTTGGCCGGTCATGCTTGTTACATACAACCTTCCTCCATGGTTATGCATGAAAAAAGAGCACCTAATGTTATCTTTATTAGTTCCAGGTCCAAAGCAACCAGGTAATGACATTGATGTATACTTGGAACCACTTATAGATGATTTAAAAGAGCTATGGAATAATGGAGTGGAGGTATATGATGCATTCAGTAAGTCCATGTTCAAGCTTAATGCTATCTTGATGTGGACTATTAACGATTTTCCTGCTTACGGTAATCTGGCTGGTTGTACCATAAAAGGAAGGACAGCTTGTCCTATTTGTGGTGTTAATACAGTATATGACTGGTTACCATTTAGTAGTAAATGCGTATACATGCATCATAGGAGATTCCTTCCTCCAAACCACCCTTTTCGTAAAAAAAAAAGAGTTGGTTTAATGGTAAAAATGAAGAGAGGGGTAAGCCAGTTGTAATGAGCACTATGGACGTGTTTAAAGCTACAATTAATATTGAAAATGATTGGGGAAAGGAGAAAAAATCAAAGAAGAGAAAAGGAAAAAAATTCACAAAAGGTAAAAGATACGATGATGCTAATATTCAGATATGGAAGAAGAAATCGATATTCTTCAAGTTGCCTTATTGGAAGGTAAGTTACCTAAATTAATCTAGTACTATTATGTTTTTCTTAATTTAGAGTTAATACGGATTCTAAAAAATAATTTTTTTGTGTTTTTTTTTTCAGGAGTTGTTGTTACGTCACAACTTGGATGTAATACATACTGAAAAAAATGTCTGCGAGAGTATAATTGGCACTATTTTGGATATAAAAGGAAAATCTAAAGACAATCTTAATTATCGAAAAGATATGCAACATATAAAAATTAGGAATGAGTTGCATCCTCAAGAAAGGGATGGAAAGACATACCTTCCAGCAGCACAACACACATTATCGAAACAAGAAAAACAATTTTTTTATAATCGTTTAAGGAAATTGAAGGTACCCGATGGATATAGTTCTAGTATTCGGAGATATTTCTCAAAGGATAACAACGTCATAGGTCTCAAGTCCCATGATTGCCATGTTCTGATGCAACAACTTTTATCCGTAGCTTTGAGAGGACTCTTACCAAAGGGTCCAAGGAATGCGATATTTCGGTTATCTTCATTTTTCAACGAACTATGCCAAAGGGTAATCGATCGAAGGAGACTGGAAAATCTCGAGAATCAAGTTGTCGAGACATTGTGCATGTTGGAAAGGTTTTTCCTCCACCGTTTTTTGATATTATGATACACTTAACCATCCACTTAGTACGAGAAGTGCGTTTGTGTGGCCCTGTACATTATCGTTGGATGTATCCGTTTGAAAGGTGCAACACTATATCCTCTTACTCCTCAAAAGTTACTTTGTAGAATTCATATAAAAAATGTTATATATTTATTTATATTTGGAAACTTTTTTTTGTAGATATATGAAAACACTAAAGGGGTATGTTAAAAACCCTGCACGTCCTGAAGGGTGCATAGCAGAGAGTTATCTTACGGAGGAGTGTATGAGATATTGTAGTGGTTACATGAAAGAAGTTACTGAAATAGGTGAGCGACATAGTCGAAATGAAGGATTTCAGAGTGTAGGCCGTCCAATTAGTAAAGGAAAGCATGTAATGATATCTGATGAAATGTTAAAAGTTGTACACCGCTATGTGCTATTTAATACTGCAGAAGTGGAGCCTTATGAAAAGTAAGTATTTATATACTCAATAAGCACTACCAAAATATGTCGATTTAGCGACGGCCCGATCCGTCGCCCGTCCGTCGGCAATTTGTATTAGCGACCGATCACTGACGGAACTTGGCCAAAATAACCCGTCGGCAATCAGCTCGTCGCTAATAACGGTCCATCGCTAAGCAGTCGTCAAGGGACGGAATAGCGACGGCTTGTCGACTTCACAATACGAAGCATTAGCGACGACTTTCCGACGAGCTTTCGTCTATTTCAAGTATTAAATACTGAACTGTGTAGACACTAGCGACGTAATGGTCCGTCGGTAAACCGTCGTAATAGCGTATCAGAGTGTATCGTTCTGTCGCTATTCCGTCGATCGCCGTCGCTAACAGAGGACGGAGTAGCGACGGAATACTGACGGATTATTCGTCGACCATGTTCTGGAAATGCTTGGCATTTCCAGAACCATGGCGACGGATGAGTCATCGCCATTCCGTCGCTACGTCGTCGACAGAGCGACTGATTAGTGGCTGATTATCCGTCGCCATGGTTTTGGAAATGTCCAATATTTCTAGAACCTTGTCGACGGAGTGTCCGTCGCTACGCCGTCAAGAGAGCGACTGATTAGTGGCTGATTATACGTCGCCTTGGCGATGAATTTTTCGTCGCTATTCCGTCGAAGTATATACCACCAGAACCATGCCGACGGATATTCCGTCGGCCACCCGTCGCTACATGGAAACAGTTTCAAATTTCCAGGTGGCGACGGAAATTTGTCGAAAATTAGTCGAAAACTGGTAATATCCGTCGCTGACCGGTCACTAGTCTGTCGCTAACTGAGATTTTTTTGAAAAAAAATTACAGCACTTTCCCTGTTCACAAAAATATGCATAAACCAAACCAATATATAATGCACACCAATTATCCAAGAATCACATAGACCAAATATATAATGCACACCAATTATCCAAGAATCACATAGACCAAATATGCACATACGAATTTAATGCACACCAATTATCCAAGAATCACATAGACCAAACCAAATTAATAGAAAATAAACATCAATTATCCTGAAGAGTAACCTAATATCCGTCGTCATAATCCGATAATAGCACAAATAATCCAAAATTGCCACAAATATTTCAAATTTTCTTAATTACAATATTTTAAGAAGGAGGAGGAGTTCGATTGTCCGGTGGTGGTAATCCCTGCTGCGACCGACGAATATACTCCTCCACTAGGTACGGCGGCAAGCCGTCGTAGACACTGTTCGAAAGTCGGCGTAGCTGCTCTGGCAACATGAGATCCAGGAGTGTCGTCACAGTCGAAGGCGGTACCAAAGAGGCATCAGGGTTGAAAGAAAGATGACCCACGGAAGAAGGACCGACACCAGCAGTCGACGGACCGACACCAGTAGAAGACGGACCGATACCATCAGCAGACGGACCGGCAGCAACAGACGGAGACAGAAAGTACGTGGCAAATTGGTCCCGTAAGGACGATACCGTCTCGTGCAGCTGCGTAAGCTGCGACCTAACATCATCGTCTGCCGGGGCTACGGGAGGAGGCGGTGTCGGTAGAAATCCCTGCGTCGCCATGTGCAACGGCCCTAGGGAGCCGACTCCGTACAGGAGCCCTTTCTTAAAGCCGCCGACGGTATCTACGAACAAGTCGTTGCGAGCGGCCAAAGAAGAGGGCATCCCTAGGGAGCCGACATCCTCGGTGTCAGTTAACTGAGCCCGACTAAGGGCCTTACGATACGCAGCCTATCAAATGAATGTGTTTATATTATAAGATTTACCTAAGTTGTAATCTAAATCCTATGTTTCACTAAGTTAAGTGTGAATCCTAAGTTTACCTAAGTTATAGTCCGAATACTTTTAATTCTAACGTAAATCTCATAAACATAAGTACTTACATCAGTCTCCTTGGCCCTCTCGTCGACGAAGCTCCCGTCCTTCTGTCTTTTGTGCGTATGCTGGAACACGTCGTGCATGGTGACCGATTCTGACGCCCTTCCCTCCTTCACCGCCCGTTGGGCCTGCATATGAAATTTTCGTAGAACTTAATTAACTTCGTATATTAATAATACCTAATTCGATAGTGAAATAAATTTACGGTATCTCACCAGATCTGCAAGCGTCGCTGCGTGGGGCCTTGATCCCCCCGTATGAAGCCCCGTGGCCTGACGGTTCGCCTTCGCCTTCTCCGATTTCTCCTTGTACGCAGGAGTATCCTTCATACCAAAGAGGTCCTCATAATACTCCTGCCGGATCCAATTCGGCCTCGTATGCCCCATTTTCAGGTCATGAATCATATCCTGTATCTTCTTCGAGGCAGCGCTTCTGTAGGTCCTGCGGATCGAGTCCTCGCGATGGGAAGCCACCAGTATGTCGTCTAACATAGAAATTTAATTATCACGTAATTTAAAAAATGGTTGATTAAAGAGTAACTAATAATTAACCAGAAGATATAGATATATACCCTCAACTCGTTGAGCCAGGCGTACTTCAAGTTCGGGGGCACCGACGAAAAGTTGAGGTAGGGACCATAGAAGTTAGCCCTGATAATTTCTCCAAGAGCCCTGGCAACACTAAACGGAAAAAACCTACAAAGAAGAAACGACTGGATTATTAACTTGAATAAATGAAAAAAATTTAATAAATTATCTTACATTTACTTACGAGGTCCCCACGGGCCAAAACTCTCTTCGGAACTCGCCTCTCGGCCTCTCTGGTGCCGTCGGAGGATCCGTGGGTCCGCGTATGTACTCCTCAGTAACCGGATGGAACCGAGTATGGGGGTACTCCGGGGCCCACTGTGCAGTAACTGGGGGATCCACTGGTGGATCCGCTGCTGGTGGTTCCGATAGCAGAACGGATCCACTAGCAGATTCGGACTCATGCCTCGATGAAGTGGTCGATCGACGGCAGGATACGTCTGTGCCCGGGGTACTCTCCGGGTCGGGGTCGCTGGATGGGGTCACATCCCGGGAAGATTGAATGCAACCACGACCACCAGCACCACTACGACCACGACCACCACCACCACCACCACCACCACTACCACCACCTCCACGACCACGGCCAGCCATCATGACCTGTAAATAGAACACATAAACATAATTAACAATATAAAAGTGTAAATAAATTTAAAATTCTAAACTAAAATATACATACCACCAGTAGGAAGATGAGTGCCGCCACGACGAACAAGACTAGGAGTGCCATCTGCAATAAGTAAATAATCGAATAAAAAAAACATGAATTCGCGTAATTGCTTTTATGAGGTCAAATTTAATTCACGTAATTGGAAGTGTTTTTAATATACAACAATATTTAACCTAATCATCATCTTCGTTCTCATCCTCGGCCTCGTCTTCATCATCATCCTCCTCCTCATCCTCATCCCCATCCTTATCTTCATCGTCGATTTCATCTGTATCCTCATCCCCGTCAAATTCTTCTTCTTCTTCTTCTTCTTCTTCTTCTTCTTCTTCTTCTTCTTCTTCTTCTTCTTCTTCTGCCTCAATATTTGGGACAAGATGCCTCTTTCTCCCCTGGTTGACAGCTAAGTCTTGTGTATCAACCTCTTCCTCCCCTCTATTTTTCTCAACAATATCTTCAACATCCATTGTATCCGAGTGTTGTCCCAAGTATTGGGACTTTTCGATCTGGTCCTCTTGGTATGCTGGGTCTCCAACGTTGAATGTATTTCTAGATTTAATCTTACATACTGCCCACCAGTCAAATCGATCTCTACGACGTCTTGGGTAGCTTATATAGTAGACTTGAACAGCCTGATTTGTTATCGCAAATGTATCGGACCCTCTATACCTCTTGCGATGATTTATATCGACAAATCCAAATTGTTTATCGATTCTCCAACCGATATTTGGTGTCGTATCAAACCACTCACATTTGAACATCACAATATGCATATCATATGGGCCAGTATATTATAAATCTACAATATCCCGAAGCACTCCATAATAGTCAAAGTCCGGCTCGTCGTCATAGATGGTGCCTCTTATATAAACACCGAAATCCCTGGTACTGATGTCGTCATTGATAAATTCGACATTTATAGCATTCTGAGTTGACTTAAACCTGAAGCCATTAACGACATAGCCTGGCCAAGTCTTTATTTGCTTCTTCGGTCCCAATGCCAGATAACGAACACTCTCATGAGTGAGTGTTGTTTCAGGCAATAAAACCTATAAACAAATATTTATAATTTAAATGTTTTAGATTATATATTTATAATCTCAATTATAATCTCATTTACTTACGTATTTGCGAAACCATGACGAAAATGTACAATCAACCTCTCTTTGAAGTCCCTCATCGGTAATATCGGATGTCCTCATTTTGACTTCATCTCTAAATACACTATTAGAGAAAATAAGAATATATAAGTGTAGTCACTTACTTCATCAAATTCAAGATTATAACGAGTGCAAGTGTACTGACTTACTTCAACAAATCTCTCACTTCTTGTATGTCACAGTTTAACAAGACATATCGGTGAGCGGCATCATACTCGTCGTCTGTCAACCACCATCTTTTACTAGCCCCAATAGGATTGTCCCTTACATTGAATATTCCTCCATCCTCAACGTCCTCGTCATTCCTTTGAGGTCTATTTCGATTTGTCTTAACATGAGTATCGAAATAAATGGAGCAGAAGTTTGACACCTCTTCGATAAGATATACTTCGCATATCGAAGCCTCTATATGAACCTTGTTGCCAACTTTCTTCTTTGGATGGTGTAGGTATCTAGAGAGACAAATTATCTTGAGAATTAAAAAAGAATTTTAAAATCCACTGAAATTCAACTTAAATTATATCGATTTTTATGTACCTTTCAAATGGGTACATCCATCGATAATGAACAGATGCACCGGCACGGGCTTCGTATGCTAGATGAATCGGTAGATGGTCCATGCTGTCGAAGAAGCCAGGAGAAAATATTTTCTCCAACTTACAAATTGTTAAGATAATCTTATCCTCAAGTTCAACCATGTGTTGCACAGTCAACTTAGTTGAACAAATATCCCTAAAGAATATTGATAGTTCGGCCAACGGAACCCATACAGCAGAAGGCAACAACTCTTTCAAAGCAATGGGCAGTAATCTTTCCATAAACACGTGGCAGTCATGACTCTTCATTCCCGTTAGCTTGCGTTCATTGAGATCAACGCATCTAGACAAATTTGACACATAGCCGTCGGGAAATCTTAAAGTAGATACCCACTTGCAGATTATTAATCTATCTTCCTTGCTCAATGCGTACTGTGCTATCGGCTTACTTAATTGTCCAGCAGCTCCCCTTTGTATCAAGTTCAGATAAGGACGCTTACATATCTCGGCAATGTCTTGTCTTGCTTTTGGATTGTCCTTCGTCTTTCCTTTAATATCCATGACGGTATTGAAGACATTATCGAACACATTCTTTTCGATATGCATAACATCAAGATTATGCCTTATAAGATTATCTTTCCAATAAGGCAAGTCCCAGAAGATACTCCGTTTGATCCAGTTATGGGTTTGTCCGAACCCATCGACACGATTGTTCGATGGATCTTTTATTATAGTGGACAAGTCCTTTACATCTTCCCAAATATCGTATCCCGACAATCTGGCAGGTGGATGAGAAAATTCTTGTTTTCCAGCTCTGAACGCGTCCTTGTTCTTTCTCCAAGGATGACTCGCGGGCAGAAATTGACGATGACAATCAAAGAAAGAAGTTTTTCCTCCATGCTTAAGACGGAACGCCTTACTATTTTGCATGCATATCGGATAAGACATGGTGCCGTGAGTACTCCATCCCGACAGCATACCGTATGCGGGAAAATTATTGATTGTCCACATCAGTGAAGCTCTCATCAGAAAGTTCTGTTTCCTGGAAATATCATAGGTCGTGACGCCGATCTCCCACAGCTGTCTCAGCTCATCTACCAACGGCTGTAAATATATATCGATATTCTTCGTCGGATTTTTGTGACCCGGTATGATAGCTGTCAAGAACATATAAGGAGTCTTCATACACATCCATGGTGGCAGATTGTAAGGGGTCAGAATGACCGGCCAGCAGGAGTATTGAGATCCCGACTGCCCGAAAGGGGCGAAGCCATCAGAACATAGCCCCATGCGTACATTTCTAGGCTCTGCAGCAAAATCTGGATGGCAAAAATCGAAATATTTCCACGCCTCTCCATCCGAAGGATGTAACAATTCTCCATCGTCCTTTGTGCGTTCTTCGTTGTGCCACGTCATGTGTTCTGCTGTATTCTGAGACATATACATCCTCTACAAGCGCTTCGTGATTGACAAGTAATGCATATACTTGTAAGGACGTCGTTTTCTAGTTGACTTTCCTTTTCTCCTGACTGGCTTATAACGATCCGCATTACAGAAGCTGTAACTTTCTATATCCTCGTTCTCTTTGTAGTACAACATGCATCCGTTACGACAACAATCTATCTTTTCGTACCCCAGTCCCAGTTGTCGGACCATCATCTTCGACTTGTAGAAGTTTTTTGGAAGCTCTTTTGATTCCTTCAGTAACACCTCCTTTATTAGTTGTGTAATCCGATCATAGCAAGTTTGTGGCAAGTTAAAATCTTACTTTATGTTCAACAACCGCATCGTCACTGACAGTACGGAATGTGGCTCACAACCAGGATATAAAGAAGTTTTAGCATCCTGAAACATATCATAGAACTCCTTCGCCTCGGGATTAGGATCCTCTGGATCAAAATTAGGCCCTGCCGCGTCGTACACCATATCTCGTGCAAGGTTCTGCACGTCTCCATAATCCACAGAGCATTCGTCGTCATCGACGACAAAATCTGCTGCAGCATTATCATCAAAAGCATAAGTAGCAGCATTCGTAACCTGTCTTTCCGCATATAGTTCACCTTGCGATGACCACAGGCCGTAATCACGTACGAAACCCTTACGGGTCAAATGATCTCTTATACTCACCACTTCTTCGTAACGTCTATTGCGACAATTACGACATAGACACTTGATTTTGTTACCGTCCATAAACTGAGCTTTGCTCATGGCATACTTAAGAAACACTTCAACGCCTGCCTGAAAATCGTCACTCACACCTATTCTGCTCTCGTGTTGTCGTTTGTACATCCATGTACGATCAACGAAATAACGATCCATCACAGATTGGATGTGAAAATCTGTATAGTAAGACAAACTAAACAAAATTAGTATATAATCATGTAACTGGTAGATCCTCTGGTATTCTAGCTCGGGAAGAGAAAAATCTAAGTACAGTTGTTACTAATAGTTCGATACCGATAGTACGATACCGATACCGATAGTTCGCTACCGATACCGATAGTGCGATATCGATACTGATAGTCCGATACCGATAGTGCAATACAGATACCGATAGTGCGATACCGATAGTTCGATACCAATACCGATAGTTTGATAGTCTGATAGTCCGCTAGCGATACCGATAGTTCGATACCGATACCGATAGTCCGATAGTTCGATATCGATACCGATAGTCCGATAGTTCGATACCGATACCGATAGTTCGATACCGATACCGATAGTCCGATAGTCTGATAGTCCGCTAGCGATACCAATAGTTCGATACCGATACCGATAGTCCGATAGTTCGATACCGATACCGATAGTCCGATAGTTCGATACCAATACCGATACCGATAGTCCGATATCGATTCTTCGATAGTCCACTAAGTCGAAATGATTCCTCTTAAGCGTCGAGCATGTTATACACGGTTCAACTTGACGAGTCAGTAAATATTTTTGTGGTGTTGTATGCTTGTAGCAGCAAATCAAGTTTTAGAGTCATTATAGGTTAATTAATCAAACTGAGTCAATCTATCTATTTCTAAATTGCAAGAGTCCACTTCTAGGATATGGGAGCTATATCCTAAATATCTAGGCTAAAATTAACTTGGTTAGGATACTAGAGTGTCCTTACTATCTGGCAAGCACTACCTTAGTCTAGTTACACTAGCATTACCTATATTTCCTACCATGCCTACACTCACACATTACACCCCAAGCCGTCCTGCATGCTAATAGGCATGGTAGGCATGCCTTCATTCCTCACTCTCTAAAGCACACATACACATATGTATATCACAGTTAGATGTATATATATATATACATCTATATAGAAGCACACAACTGATACACTCTAAGGGTCGGTTTTCCATGAAAAGCTTCACTTATTCAGTGACTTTGGTGAAGCGAATGTCCCAAGGATATTCTTAACAAAGAAGACAGATGAAGAACTCGCACTGTCCTTGAGACTGTGAACATACACCATGAACCCTAACCCCATATTCACATTTACTAATCTAAACACCACCAAACTAATGGATAACACCCAATATTGATAACACATTATTTAGCCGATATAAAAACCTAATTAAAACTAGAATTTGAGAAGCAAAGCCCCCCGCCGCCCCCGACCCAAGCCCGCCGCTCCAAGCCCACCGCCCAGCCCCCGACGCCCCCGTCCCAAGCCCACCGTCCAGCCCCCGACGCCTCCGCCCCAAGCCCGCCGCCCCCCGTAGCCCCGCCACCCACGACCCCTCGCCCACCGCCGCCGCCCAGCCCCCGACGCACCAGCCCCAAGCCCGCCGCCCCTCGCTGCCCCACCACCCATAACCTCCCGCCCACCGTCGCCGCCCAGCCCCCAATGCCCCCGCCCTAAGCCCGCCGCCCCCGCTGCCCCTACGACACCACGAGAGAGAGAGAAAGAGATTGAGTGAGAGAGAGAGAGAGAGGGGATTACCTTCGGGAGAGAGAGAGGAGAGGACGTTGACGTAGATCACCGAAGCCGCGGGAGAGAGAGAGAGAGAGAGAGAGTGAATTTGGGGGGATTGCGAAAAGTTCCCCCCGTCGTTTCAATTTAAGTTTGGAACGTATATTTAGCGATGGACTAGCGACGGATTTTTATCCGTCGCCCGTTAGTCGCTCTTTTTGATACTTGTCGACTGAATATCCGTCGCTACGTAGTCGAAGAACTGTCCCGCCAATTCTCCCCACAATTCCCGCTAAATAATCGACTGCATAGCGACGGTTAAATATCCGTCGCTATATCTTCGACGCCCTAGCGACGGATGAGCGACCTTTTCTCCCCCTAAAAATAAAATAAAAAATGTAACGGCTTGTCGTCGGTACTCCGTCGGCTAGTTGCCACAAAGCCGTCGCTAACGCCGACGGACAATATCCGTCGCTAATGTTTCGTCGCTAATTTACTGTATTTTGGTAGTGAAGAAAAGAATCTACATTATAAGCTTAGTTAGGGTAACACTTACATTTTTTACCATATTGTTTTCTACTAGAATGCATATAGATGAGCTGAAGCATTTAGATAGTCGTCTCGTCACAAATGAACTCCAGCTTTGGAATAAATACTCGATTACATTTACTGATTGGTTCCAAGAAAAGGTAATGATTATATGATTTTTTTATTAGTCCAATATAAAATTGCAACACATATACAAAATTTAAGCTTTGGAATAAACACTCACTTACATTTACTGATTATTATAACTAATGTCAAACAAATTTACAGGTTCAAGGGGAAATTAGCACAGGAAAGCCTATATCTGATACGATAAAGTGGTTATCATATGGGCCTGTAAAGCAAGCAGTTACTTATACTGGATATGTTATCAATGGGCGTCAGTTTCATACCAAAGATGTCCAAAGGGCAACACAAAATAGTGGTGTTTCGATTGAAGCAAACAGTGTGAACGATTCCAGTAATAGGATACAAGCTTCTAAGGCTTACTATGGTGTGCTAAGTGAAATTATTGTGTTGGACTACAATATTCTCCAAATTCTGGTGTTTAAATGTGATTGGGCTAGTATTGATCGTGGCGTAAAGGTTGAAGATGGTTTTATATTAGTTAATCTCCACCAATATCAAAATTAATTTCAAAGTGATCCTTTTATTCTAGCTTCTCAAGCTAAGCAAGTTTTCTACTCAAGAGAGTCTGATTCATCTAACTGGTATGTTGTGTTGAAAGCACCACCTAGAGGTTTCCATGAATTAGAATCATTTGACGAGAATACTGAAATAAGCTCTCAACCGTTGGATGTATCGAAGCTCAATGAAGATATGGACGATGAAGATGATAGCTTTGAAAGAAGGGATTGTGAAGGCATTTTACTATAGTAGTGATTACTTATGTTTGCTTTGGAATTCTTTTTGCATTGGTTGTTTTACTTGTTCTGGATGCAGTACTTTGGTTGTTTTAGTTGATCTTTCTATTTGTATTTTAATTCTTGTTATGTGTCAGACTATGAATCGACTATGGATATTAATTTAATTTCATATTTATTGAATCTAATTGTATATGTTAGTTCCTTTTTGTCACTTTCAGCAATTGGAACAATCGGTAACTGAAATTTAGGAGTGCCAACGCCAAATGAAGGTAATAAAAGTTACAATTTCCATTGTCATAAAATTACTTTGTTTAGATTTTACTTTGTCTAAAGATTTGTACAAAAATGTTTTATATTTTTAGAATTCAAATAGGTTGCCAAAGCGATCCTCAAAAAGATTGCAATCTGTGAATACTAGAGCCAATGGGTGTGATAATCTGATTGTATGGGTCTTTCTTCATTGCATTATTTGGACACAAAATCAAGAATGTAGAATTTAGTTAAATTTTTTTTACTTTGTATACTGATTTTCAACTTAAATTATATTTCAGAAGGATAAAAGGACGAAAATACAGACAAGACAATCACCACCATCGCTTATGCCTTCTATTGCAGATCCTCAACACGATGATGATAATATCCAAGACGTGGGTTTAGATGATCCAACTTTGCCTGATGCAGACCCTTTAGTAAATGTTTCTCAGAACAATCACGAATATGAAGAAAATTCAACTCAAAACAATGATGAACCTGAAGGAAATTCTACTCAAAATAATGGCAAAAATCCTAAACCTAAAAGGATTAAACGCGGCAAAACACAACTGAAAGGTCTTGGGGTTCAAGATACTCATCGTGCAGCTGTCGCAGTAGAATTCAATGAAAAGGGACAACCTATCTGTGACAATTCTGTTACCTTATCCTCTTTCATAGGTGCCTTAGTCCGTGATAAGGTTCCGATACTCTTTGACGATTGGAGAAAAGTTTCGACGGATCATAAAGACAACCTCTGGACACTTGTGCTGGTAAGTTACCCATTAAATATATCTGATTCAAATACTAGTTGTCAATGCATTTTTATATCTAAATATATTATAAATGATATGCATTACAGTTGAGATACAATTTGGATGAAACACAAAAGGATTACGTATTGCAAAAGATGGCAACTTCCTTAAGAGAGTATAGATCCCGTGTAGGCAATGGAGTGATAGAAGCTCTTACGCTAGAAGATGAAGAAAAGGCGGCAAGTCTTGTTGGGTTAAAGCCTATGAACTTATCTGATCACCAATGGAGCGAATTCATAAAAAAAAGAACTTCTCCAAAATTTCAAGTTGGTTAAAAAGTCTAATGATTAATAATATAATACAACTAATTTCATGCTTGTTCCTATTTTTTTCAACCTGCTATTGATTTACTCTTTGACATAGACTAAAAGCGTCCTGATGAAGGAAGTAAGGAAACATCATACACAACCACACACGATGAGTCGGAGAGGCTATGCACGATTGGCGGTTAAATTGGTAAAAAATTATTCTAGTATTTCTGTAATTAGGTTATATGGATAGCCACATTTGTTCGAAGTATGCTAATTTATTATAATTTACAGATGAAAGAAAAATCGGATCAGGAAGTAACTAGTCCTATTGTAGACCGAAGGACATTTGAACAAGGATCGAGAACCGACAAATAAAGCTGTCGCAGCATCAATGGTAAGAAAAACATAATTATTATATGTATATTCTTACTATCTTCCTCAGTTAACATTAAATATTTTTCATATTGATTTTCCAGAAAAAAAAAATTAAAGATTTCAATGAATCACGAATTAAGTCCACAGAAACATCAATGAAACATGATGCTCTTTCACATATTTTGGGTGAAGATCGACCTGGTAGAGTAAAAGGACTAAGGTTTGGAGTTACACTTTCCAAGCTAAAAGCCCAAGCACATACTAATAAGGTGGTGCTTTCACTTGAAGAAAAAATAAGAAAAATGGAGGCTAGACTAGATATGTTTTTGGAGGTAAGAACTTGGGTTTGGTTTTCATGATTAACATAATTTAGTAGATTTTGTGAACTAATTGCATATGCTTATTGTAATTATGATAGGAAAATCATCGCTCATTTGGTAATGCACGTTCACCCGAAGTTGATACTCCCATGGTAAATCACCAAGTTGGTTTTTGTTGTCTATTAATCGACCATTGGTGTCCACATGCAAACTAATTGTATATGTTTATTATGGTATAGTCAAATCGTGCTAGCAACATCATGGAAGGTACCAATAACATGCATGAGCCATTGGTTGGAGCTAAATGCAAGTTGTTGAGTTGGTATAGGAAAGGAGAAGTTGTGGCTGAAGGTGAAATCTTTTCTACAAATCCTACTGATTTGGTTCACTTCAAACCTCTAAGACTCGATGCTTGGAAGGTTTCTGTTGATATTGCGGTGGATGAAGAAGCTTATTTGTGGCAAAGTACAGATGAACTCAAGGTGGTTAGGGATGCTATAGGATCTACAGTTGCATGGAGCAAAGCGTTTATCTCTTTTGATATTTAGAATCCTTATTTGACTATTATCGACAGTTTAGACTCCTTTTTCAGAATTTTTATTGTATTGAGTTTTATTAAATATTTTGATGCTATATGGTATGGATGTTTTATTGAGTATCTTGACAGGATACCTTTGTCAACCCTTTTTAACTCCGCCAATGTAAATTTTACATTGCCGGTCCCAAGCCCGGATAAAGGAGGAGGGATAAGGACCTTACTCATCTCTAAGGAAAAGAAACCTGCTAGGTAAAAATTTTAGCGTTATAATATAATTGTAATTGTAGTTTTGTTTTTTATGTCTTTGTCTAATGTCTTCTTGTTCTCTTTTCATTTTGTCAAAACCTTGATGCGAGTAATAATTTGTTGGAGGAGCGGAGCGAAGTAAAGGTTATGCTCAATGTACGACGGTAAAGAAATGGTTTACAAAGAAAGACTATACAGTTCTTTGTAGGGGGCTGGACATGCCCCCCTGGTCTGCCTCTGTATACATGCTTGTGCTAGAGAAGCTTTACATGAATCCAGATATGATGTTTATATTCTTCAACTTCTGTATATGTTAGTTAATATTATCTAATATTATTCACCAGGTGTATTCAACATCAATGGCAATGCTGCTGACAATGATTTTTTCTGTATACCTTTTCACTTTTAAGCCCACTGTTCAGGTATGTTTCACGGTGATCATTTCATATTAGCCACTTTTCGTTGGTCGGTTACTGTACAGACTTTTCCTTTTGTTTAGTTAGTAACCTATACTCAAGGATGAATTCCATTCTTTCCTTTTTGCAGCTTTTTTTAGGAATTGTGATCTGCATGATTTCATTGCACATGTACTTTGCTCCTGTGCATGTGCTTGTAGATTTGCCATAAACATCAAAGGCAACTTCAAGCACTCTAAACGAAGTAACTGTCGAATGACCAGTAAAGTCTTGATGCAAGAGACCTCTTGCTATCATTAGATCAAGCAATTAGAGCTGCCAATTTCAGTTGCCAACTCGATACATCTCACAGAACATATGGATGTTGTGCAACAACTCCAGAGCCAAGCAAATGAAATTATTGGTGGGAACACTCCAGAAACACAACATGGAAATGTAAGAGCCAAACAGCTTCTCTTTAGGACAAAGCGTGCTTGTTTCCAGAAATCTCGAGTTGTGAAGCATGCATTTGTATCTAGAGGTATTCATGGAGCATTAATCTTTATACCCTGCTTCAAAATTTTCAAATATGGTTTTTTTGAACTTCCGGTGTCAATTGATTGAGCCAGTTATGCATATGATTGTTTTGTGACAAATGTAAATATTGTATTCATTATGCGTTGCATGGAGGAAGACACATAATTCAGTATGCTAAGTATTTTGGACATTTACATTTATGTGTCAGCAGTCCTGAATACTTATATCATTTAGTTCATTTGCATCAGTGTTAATGTTAACTGAAGAGTCGCTCAATCTTCGGTTACATTTTTGATTCTTTATCCCTGACAGATCTCTCCTAGGACATGAATTTGTAGGCAGAGTTAAATAAGATCCATTAATGTTAGCTAAAATTTCATGTTTTGAATGATTTACAGTACTGATCTGTGTTCTTAAGTTCTCTTATTTCATTATACATCCTGCTAGGAGAGAAACATAAATTTGGAATCCGGACTTGTACCGTTTTCCAAGAATCTTCAGTTGCTTAATTCTTGTCCTTAATCTTTTAACCAATTTTGAGACCCATGTTTTACTATTGATCTTATTTTATATTTATCTGAGCTTCGCACTTTGTATATAAACAAAAGCCATTTAGGAACTCATCCAAAATTCTGAGTGTCGAACTTGGATGTGCTCAGATAACTTGCTCTTATACTTCAATATGTGATATAAGTTCTTTCAGGTTATTACTATCGACTTTACCTGATATATTGTATTGGTCCCTCTATGCAAGGTTCATACCTGCAAGACAAGTTTGTTAAATAACATTACAATATTTTGCACATTTTTTAAGCATGAGATATTATATTGTTTTATAGGCTATATGCTGCCATTTTTATCGTGAAAAGTTGTTCATCAAGTTCAATGTTATTCATTTGCTTTGTTCATCAAGGTTCATACATGCAAGACAAGTTTGTATGGAATTTTATACAGAGTACCCAATGATGCATAGATAATTTTGATACTGTTACCACATTATTTTCCTGGCATTCTTAGATCAGTGTAGCAATGTTTCAGGAACTATGTACATCAAGAAAATTGAATATCCATACTTTACCACAAGATCAAAATAGCACATTCTTCTAGTATTAATTCCAGATCCAATGGTTCTGAATAGGCCAATTTTTCCCATAGAGCAAAGTGGCTAGAGGGACCTAAAGCCTAAGAGGACTATGTAAGTGGCTGTGCAGGCACTCTTTAGATCACTGCTGCATGAGATTGACCCAAGTCAGGCCACTACTAGGCTTAGGCATGATATCCTATTTTATGATGATTACATTACAAGATAGAAAATGTAGTTTCTTTCTATTCCAAAATAGCACTAATCCTTAACAAATATGCTCAAATACAATCTTATAGATAAATCATTTCGTTACTTGTTCGTGTAATGCATTGCTATTTGAAACCAGTATGCTATTTGAAACCAGTACTTTGGTATATATTAGTATTCTTTACTAAGTGTACTTGAATATCATTTCTCTACTAAATCTAGTTAGATCTTTTTCTCCTTTTCCAATTTGAGTGCAAATGGTTTACAGCTATTATTTTAACTTTTGTATGTTTCTTCTTAAATTTTAGTTGCAATGTTCGAACTATTCTTTTTCTTTCCTTTCTTTTGTTCTGTAGTGAGGCTGATCGATGCATTGCTATGCTTGAAGACTCAGTTAGTACCCTTCTTAATTGCTTAGAGATGGTTGATGTTGACTTACATAAAGGAAAGTTCTATTGTGGTTGGGGAATAAAGGAGGCAGCTAAATATGCAAGCTTTTTTAGGAGGATCTATGAAGAGGTTCGTACTTCCTGAACAATGTGGTTCTCTATAGCATAACTCTTGCATTGATGCATACTTATGTAACTTATAATATTATATTTTAGTTTCATTGCTATTTACGAAAATTGTTGGTCACGTAGGTCCGTATGAGAAACCTTATACTTGTACTTGTGGATCTTTTCCAAGTGCCAAATTATCCTAAGCACTTGCTCTTTCCTACTGGAGACCAAGTCTTTGTCCCAGGTGGTTGGCTAAAAGAACTTGCACTCGGTTACATTTTTTTTTTCTCTCTGAAAATTCAAAGAAACAAATCTGTTGTTCTTCTTTGTAGCAATTATCTACTAAGACATGCTAAAACCCGTTGCTTACTTTCAAATAATGTACTTCTCAGAAAGTTAAAGGTCAACCTAGCCTTATCCGATGTAAAGGGCTAATCTGAATCACTTTTCCTAGTCAATACTCGATAGAGTTGGATATCCTTTTCAACTGGTCATTCTTACAATAATAGTAACGTCATGTGTTACATCTTGTAAACTGTTGTTCTAGTATGAGAAGTTCTTTAAACCAAGAACCTCTGGCATATGGTGTTTACCAGTGGTCTTCCAAAACTGCAAAGGTCAAGTGGATCAATGGGTTGAGCCATATCTCAAGATTACAATTGATCGACTGCGTCGAACAGAAAGGCCATACTTGAAATGTCTTTTGATTCAAGTAGTGAGAAATTAGTTTCCTGAAGCACTACTCAATGCTGAATTCTCTTCCTTTCTGAATATTAATAAACCAGGGCTACTATATTATAGCTATTTTTTCATATTTGCATTTGCTCTTATAATTAAGTGATGGTTGGAGTTTAGACAACATTTTTTTTGCTTCTGCTGATTTTCATACTTGTATTCCTGATTTTCGATTTTGCGGCGTGTTGAATTCAGAACAACTCAATTATGGGACACATCTTTTTCTTCAGATAGCTGATGCTCTTTACTACAACCCTTCCTTGACACTTGGGATACTACAAAAGCTTGGCCCAACAGAAGTTCTTAATCTGTGGTTTCAGATGCTACATCAAGTTAAAAAGAGTGGAGCTCATGTTAATTTCAGGCGGTAAGTTTGAGTTTCACTAGTCTTTTCTGTCAAAATCGTTGCTCTATTGTGCTTTGTATGCTCTTATCTTTTTGCTATCTAACCTTTAGTGAACTGAGTTTTTTCTTTGACAATCACATAGCTTTCATTGCTCTATTTGTGTGCAGGAAAAATGACAAGAAGGTTTGTTGCTTGGGGTTGACTTCACTTATTGCCCTTCCAGAGGACCAGATGCCAATGGAAGCTTTAACACGAGTTTTTAAAGCAACACTAGACTTTCTTGTCGCTTATAAGGATCAAGTTGTAGGTGTTATTAATAATTCTTTGTCATTTGTCTTTGATCATAAAAATCCTATTGAGGTTTTGCTTGAATTTATATTTACAAGTATATTTGTATTTGTATTTGTGTATTTGTATTAGTATTATAATTTTATTCAATATATTTTTATTTGTAAATTGTATTTTTTTTAAATAGAAACATAATCAACAACGTTTCAACACTGTTGTAAAATAATATTTTAACAACATTTCTAAACATTGTAAAATTTATCTACAATATTTTTAAATTATTGTTGATATTATAATTACAACATACAAATATTTATTACAATGTTTGGAAAACATGATTGAATAAAATATACAACATTTTGTAGAAGTTGTATAAACTCTTTTTATCAACAACGTGCCAAAATTGTTGTAAGATAATATTTTAACAACATTTCTAAATATTGTAAAATTTATTTACAATACTTTTAATTTATTGTTGATATTATAATTACAACATACAAATATTTATTACAATGTTAGGCAAACATGATTGAATAAAATATATAACAATTTGTAAACGTTGTATAAACTTTTTTACAACATTTGTACAATGTTGTATAAAATATATGTACAATGTTTACTGAACGTGGTAGATATTGTTTTTACCACAGTTGCATAATGTTGTTGAAATTATATTTATAACATGTGCAATTTGTTTTAAAAGTATTGTTTACAATATTTAAAAAATGTCGTAGAAAAGTTTTGGTCAGATTTTAGAAATTTCAACAATGTTTATAAAGTGTTATGAGAAGAACATCTACAACATTTTTACAATGTTCAAATGAACATTGTGGAAGATATCCCCCCTTTTACAACCCTGGATATAACGACCCTCTATTGAACGTTGTAAAAGACCTTTTACAACGTTTTTTCAACGTTGTAAAAAGGGTTTTTTCTTGTAGTGATTCCTCGTTCCATACAAAAGAGATACCTTTCCTCATGAGTTGAGTGAAGGGTTGACATCGCCCCGAGAGGTTAGATATAAACCTTCTAATATAGGCTAGTCTTCCCTGAAGGTCGCGGAGTTCGCGGAGGTTCTTTGGTGGGTTCATCTCCAGGATTGCTTTTATTTTATCGGGATCTTTGTGAATGCCCCAGGAAGTAATGACAAAGCCCAAGAACTTTCAACTGGACACCGCCAGAAAGGACTTGGTGGGATTCATCTTCAGGTTGTGTGCCCGCATGAGGTCGAACACTGTTCTCAAGTCATGTAAATGATCATTTTTGGAGCGGCTCTTAACGGCGATGTCGTCTACGTAACACTCCACCGTTTTACACAAATGATCTCTGAAGATGACACTCATAGCCCGTTGATATGTTGCACCGGCGTTCTTCAAGCCAAAGGGCATGATTGTATAACAATATACGCCGATCGGCGTTCGGAATGATATATGCTTCTCATCATCGGGAGCCATCTTGATTTGATTGTATCCCGAAAAGCCATCCATAAAGGACATGCGCTTAAAGCCACACGTATTATCGATCATTATATCGGTGATCAGAAGAGGGAATTCATCCTTAGGGCATGCCGTATTCAGATTACGGAAATCGATGCAAATTTAGATTTTTATGTTCTTTCTGATTACTGGCACTACGTTAGCTACCCAGTCTGGGTGCTGCTCTTCACGGATGAAACCACTAGCGATAAGCTTGTTCACTTCTGCCTCGATAGAATTCATGATGTCTGGACGAAATTGTCGCTGCTGTTGCTTGACTGGTTTTGCGTCTGGATAGATGTTAAGCTTATGGAGTGCAATCTCGGGGTTCAGCCCTGGCATGTCTTCATAGCTCCAAGCAAAGATGTCGATGTATTCTCTGATGAGTTGTAACAACGACTCCCGCTCGTCGTCTGTCAGACTTTTACTGACGAAGATTGGCTTTGGAGAGGATTCATCGCCGAGGTTGACTTGTATAACCTCATCTTCAGTAGGAGGATCATGAAGTTCGAAGCTTTTCTTCTATTGTGCATCTAGTTGCTGGACCCACAGCTCCAACTCAAGAGATTCAAGTAGGCCTTCGTCTTCTTCTTCGATATCAGCAGATGTCATATTGGCAGATAATGTCTGTCTGAATATATCCCTAATACTGCTATCAGAGTTGTAAGTGGGTGACTCGAACGAATGGGAGTGCCACTCGCATTCTTCATCAGAACTTTCGGGTGTTGTGGATGGAGTAACATACCCGAGACCACGTCTAGATTTGTGATAATGGTCCTGAGGCTTCCCTACCGGTGCCGGCAGCTGTAGAGGCAATCGTCGACCACTGCCATAATTAAGACCCAGAGTAGCCTCCATGTAGTGCCCTTGCTTTTGTATAAAGTACTTGGCTTGAGGACTATACAAGTAGAGCGGTAGTCTTCCAGCTTCGGGTCCGAGGTCGGACTCTTGTGGTGTGAAAGATTGAGGACCTTCTTTTCGGCCAAAGATGATTGTGTGATCCCATCATCTTCTGTCTGAGATCGGAAAATAAGCACCTTTTATTGGAGTAAGTCGATTCAGGGTATAGACGGTTGTCACCTGCGTGTGCAGGCTATCTCTAGATAGTCCCGTGCGGCATACGTTAGATTAGGCTTATCATACTCAGAATAGTCTAACGGCAGCCTCTTATTGATAAAATAAGAAATTTTGTCCACCGGGATTACATCATCTAGAGAGGGACTGTCCGCCTGTGTAACCACATATTTGGCGAGTTCTACGTCTTCCTTGGCTACCCTCTACGAGCTCAGAGTTTGGGCCACGATCTTGGGTAACTTGACCACTAAGATTTCTGCTTGAGGTATTGACCTCCCTGGGAGTGTTGGATCAACACTTGGCTGCTGGCTCATCTTGGGAAGACGAATAACCATCGGCTCAGCAAGGGATTTTGTGTCTTCTAGTCGTCTTGGAGCAGATTTTGGCAGCCGAATTACCATCGGTATTACTGAGGGCTTCGCATCTTCCTGTTGCCTTTGATTGGACTTTGGCAGTCGGATCACCATCGGTCCTATAACAAGTTTTGGCTCCTGACTGGATCTCGGGAGGCGGATGACCATTGGTTCCGACTGCGTAGGTGTGACAGAAGAATCGAGCACTTCTTTATGTAGGGTTACGACAAGGGGTACGGCCCTGTCTGGTTTGCGGGGTTAGAGACGGATTCTCAAGGGTTCCTCTGGCCCTGTAATGGCCTCCGGCTCGTCCGTTATGTGTTTTTTGGATTCATCATATAGACAAGTCTCTGATGAGTAATAAGATTCAACCCATTTGAAGGGATCAATGCCGACAAATTCGGTCTTTATGGAACCGTATTTACTAACATATTTGAAACACTAGTGAAGGGTGGATGGCACGATCATATATTCATGTATCCACGGACGTCTCAGAAGAATATTATAGGAGGTGTCTGCATCTATAACGTAGCAGGTAACTTCCGTCTTGAGGTCACCAATCTGGCACTTCAACCGGATCTTCCCTAGGAGATAGCTTCTTTTCGAGTTAAACCCGCTAATGGCAGTGTTGGTTGCTGCTAGCCGGTGCATAGGAAAGCCAAGAAGTTGGAGCAAGCTTTTCGGGATGATGCTTATTGACGAGCCTGGGTCGATATGTATCCTATCCACCTTGATGTCGCCTATGTATCCAGTGTAGTACAAGGGGCGATCATGTAAGTTGGTCTTAATCAACATGTCCTGCGGAGTAAATACGATGTTGGGCATTACATCTGTGCTACCACCGTCCTGTAGATCTGCTGGCGGGTCTTCCCATGGAGGCTTGACTTGAGCTAAGTAGGCATCAGCATTCTGGAGTGCTTCGCTTAATGCGACACGAAGATCCTTGGAGAGCCTTAAAAGCTCGTATAGCGACAACTTTGCTGGCATATTAGCCAATTGTGCTAATATGTCGAAGTTGTAAGGTCGCTCCAGTCCCTGTGGTGCATCATTGTGGAGTGTCCTATCGAAGCGGGTCTCTCTTGTCCTGGACTTATCCGCCAGCGGAGGCTGAGATGGCCTTGGAAAATCGGGGGGGCAACGTTGCTAGCTGAGGATCTTCGATTGGATTATCCCGTACGGGCTGGACTTGTGCTCCAGACCGGGTGACAACATCTGCGGCTTCTTCAGCTTCGGCAGAAATTGTGTGGCAAGCTCTAGACTTCCTGCCCTTCTTCTTGTTGGGAGGGGATGACACCCCATGGGTAACTTCGGGCACCAAATCTGGATGCACCCACATGATCTCTCCTCGTGATGTGGTGAAGGGTACCAATCCAGATGTCTGGCTCCGGGCGGGTGGAAGATTAGTAACCTCCATCGTTGCCCGGGAGACAGATATTACCCCGTCAGGGGTGCTTATTGGAGGGAAGTTACCGAACTGAATAGATACCATGTTCTCTGCCACAGTAACCTCTTCAAAGTCTATTGACAGAGCTTTGGAGTCGATAAGACTCTGGATGTACCGCTTCAATTGAAAGCAATCCTGGGTGGCGTGATGGACATAGCGGTGGAAGTGACAGTACTTTGGGTCCTCTATTTCTGCTGCTTGGGGCTCACGCCTTGGTGGCGGGAGCTGGATCCTACCCCCTTGCAAGAGCATATCGAAGATAGGTTTGACATGACTATCTTCGAACGAGTAATTGATCTTGGGCCACTGACCTTCCGCCTGTTTTTGTTCAGGCTTCTGAGTTGCATCAGTGACCATGGCCTGCTTGCCCTTGTTGTCGTGGTTGGTGGTGGTGCCATTGTTGCTGTTACTTGAAGTGGGACCAGGACGTCTGCCCTTATCTTTTCCGTCTGGGATGTGTAAACCCAGCTGGCGAGCCTTCTTTAATTTTGCCTCCGCATTGGTAGCACTTTTGATGAAAGTCGTCCAGTCTCTGAACTGATCGTCTCCCATCCAGAGGCTAATTGCCGGGAGCAGCTTCTTCTGGCAGATTTCAATTAGGGAGCTCTCAGGATTGCCCTGAGGCAATCTCATCGCGGTTTGGCGGAACCACTCGATATAGTTCCTCGTGAGCTCCCTCTCTCCCTGAACGACGTCCATGAGAGATGACATCGTGACATCATGCCCCACTTCGTAGAATCTCTCCAGGAATATGTGCTTGAAGCCGTCAAAAGAGTGAATGCAGTTGTCGGGAAGGTTGCGGTACCAGTCGAACGTGATTCCCTCCAGTACACCGATGAATAATCGTGTGAGGATAGCGTTACTGTGCGGCAAGTGGTCAGTGGTGACTTCAAAGTAAGTCATGTACCGACTAGCAGAAGTCTTCCCATCATAAGAGTCGATATGGAACGGCTTGTACCGAGGTGGAAAAGGCACGTCCCTCCATGCGATGGGATATGGCTACCGTATTCTGAGATTCCGAGAGGAGTCTCGGGCATTGAACATCGCTCGAAGCTCCTGGACTTCCCTCCTAGCCTCCTTAGCTTCATCTGCAGCTGAAGGAACGGATGGTGCTATAGGATCATCACCCAAAGGAGGGGCGGTCGTGTTGGAGTCCGCGTTGACTGCGGGCCCCAAGCTTGTTTGTCCGGGCACCCTTGTTGGTTGAGCTGGCAAGGCGGCTTTGATCTCGTCCATGGACTTAACCAAAGACAGGAGCATAGCTTCCAGCACTTCTAGCCATTGTCGGTCAGAAGGTGCTTCATGATCATCGTCAGCCATGAAGACTGTCCTGACGTGGGTAGAGGTGGAAGGGATTGTGGCAGAGGTGCTCTCGGTGCCGTACCCTTGTATAGAGAAATCGTCAGGAAATGTCAGAATATCATCTTCTTCAGATCGGAAGGGGTGCTACCCCTGTGCAGGAAGCAGCATCGTCTTGGTGAGGGTGGTGATCCTCAGGGAAATTCGATTCTGTTGCAGAGTTCTGGGGGATCTCTACCTCCTACTCTTGGTACACCGGGTTGTCGCATACATTGAGGGGGCTGCTACCCCCAGCTTCATCTACTCTCAAGGAGGATGAAGACGCACCCCCATGTGTCGGAAGCTTCTTCCTAGACACCCCCTATGGTTGGTAGGAACCCCCCAGAAGAGGGTCTCCTTGCAATACTGGCCGAGTTGGCCGGGCTGGAAGATCCTGTCTTCTTTCCTCCCTTGCCAGGAGGAACTTTTTGAGTTGATTTACAGGCGGCGAAAGAAAACTCTTCGTCCCCTGGAATTTGTACCTGTCGGACAGGTGCTGGCTGCTGCAGTCACTGGAAAACTGACTGCCGATCTTCAAGTGCTGCTGATCTGTCGCAGCAGCAGTTGATGATGACTTGAGTGCAACGACGCACCGAGAATGACTTATTGCATGCTGATGCTACCGTCTTATGCTTGTGAGTAATCCCATCACGTTAGTCGGTAGGAAGCTGCTCTGCCTTCGCACCAAACTTACGAACTCGGGGATCCCGAGCGCACGAGTGCTTAGGCATCATATTTATTTCCTGATCCGTGGCTAGTAAAAATACTTGCTCTGGATCATTAGAGGGAGACTTTAAAGACCAACCCTGTCCGTTAGCCCTGGGGGACTGGACGCGGGTGGTTCTGTACAACTTTTCGTCAGGAGCCCGTGTAACAGTTAACGGGGTCCACTGACAGTCAGCAACTTGGACAGTTGACTGGGCTGGTTGATCCCGTACTGCCCTAGACCTTTTTGAGTTAGCGCTCAAAGGCGTATAGTAAAAAGAGTCCAGACTGATACATCCTGCATCTTTAGTGGGCCGCATGGCGTCGGGCCCGCATGAGAGGCGGTCGAACACAGAGCTTCTGGCAGGGCCGCATGAGACGTCCTGTCTGTGGGTAGAATTGGTCGTCGTATGGACCATCTTCTTGCGGCGAGAGTTGGCTGCCGCATGGATCATCTTTCTGCGGCAAGAGTTGGCTGTCGCATGAGTTGTCTGCCGGCGGCCAGAGTTGGCTGTTGCATGGACAGACTGCCCATCTCCTCTCGGCGGCCTCCTTTTTGTCCGCATGGAGTTCCCTTGTGCCCCAAAAAACTCAGCATCGTAGTATTTTTCTCTGCTGGATTTGGGGACAGTGGGGTCCTCTGCGATTGGAGACAGAGCCACAGGAGATTTCTGGTCACCGTCTTGGGCTATAGAAGGAGCTTCTTTGAGAACTTGGTCGGGAGCAACAATTTTGTGCACCGACGCCTTGCGAGTTCTTCGGGTTGGCTCACTTCTGAGACGGACTGGCGCTCCCTTCAGAGAGCAATTCTTTAAAGGCTTGTTGGTCAAAGCAAACTACAAGCATCTGTTGTGTAGAGCCGAGCTTGGACGCGTCAGATTGCGTCACCAACTTCTCATCGGAAGAGAAGGATGTCCCCAGCAGAGTCGCCATCGTGTTTGTCATAAAAATCAACAATAGGTATTATAGAACACTGGAATTGATTGTAAACTTGCTTATACAAAGAAGAGCCTAGAAGGAAAGCCTAGAAAACAATCTAAGTACAATTGTTTAGTTTTGATTCTGGGGGGTGACGGTGGAGGCTCGGGAAAGTGCTATCAACTATGCCTTACTCCGTGGACTATCTGATACAGTCTCTAGCTCGTGAAGATATTGTTTTTTTCTTGAAGGTTGCCAGCCATTGTAGGGGTATGGCACCCTGCTATTTATAATAGAATAGATTTTGAGTCGCATGGACGGCTTGCGGCCACTGGCTGATTGGCACGCGAAGACCCGCTCTCGGGCTGCCATCTGTCGGTTTGTTGGGATTTTGTTGCAGCAAATTTAGGTAGTTAAGGAATTGGTCATATTGCCATGTGTTCCGCTGTATATGGTGTTCTCAGTCTTTGATCATGTGGGGTCGTATGAGACTTAAGCATGCAGCCTGAATCACAATTACTCTCGGCTGCTGGAAATTTTGGGACCGCATAATCTGGGCCGCATAAGTGTCATGCTGCCTAGATGACACTCTTCTGGCCGCATGGAGGCGTACGAACCCTGCTTCTGGACGACGTCCCACGTCTCATCTTTCTTGTCAAAATGTCAGAACTGTCATGTTTTGCGAGGACTTGTCAGCTTTATCAGTCGAACTGCTCCTCCTTGGTCGTATATTTTCCTTCTATAGCTGTTCGTCGATGGGCCGTATATGTTTTTGAACAGTCATGCGGCTTTCCTTCATGCGGACCTGTTTGGTCCAATGTACCCATGCGGTAATTTGTAATCCGCATGAACTCCATATTTTTTATATTTCTACACTCACGTACGATTAAGCCGAACCTTGTAGAATTATGAATTATTAATTGATTAATTGTGGATTGTGGTCCTTAAGCCAGTCACACATTAGGTTAATATTTCAAAAAGTCACACTTGCATTGATTGTCGTGTTCATTGTCTTGTTCATTGATTATCGTGTTCATTGTCTTTGCATATTGATTGTTGTATCCATTGTCTTCAGTTTTGTATTCCACTTCTGGTACCATAGTTTCATTTTCAGTTCTTGTACTCTAGTTTCACCTTGTATTCTGTATTTCAGATTACATTGTATATTGTTCTTGTCGGGGTTGTGCTTTGCTCTTTTTCTGACAGAATATGTTGCAAGTAAGCTTGAGACTATTTTGAGCTGGATATCATCATTGGAGTTGCAGGATCTAGTGCATTGCTTATATTATTTAGCATTTATTTTCTGGAGATTGTATTTAGATTTATCATTGTATATTTTATTTTATCGGATCTGTCTCCGGATAACATTGTTAATGACTTGCTGGATTGTGGTGATATTTTCTGGGACGTTTATAGAAGCTGTGGATGTTTACAATTTATTGTGACTTAGTGTTTTTTTTAGTATTGTTACAGCTTACTTTGTCGTGTCCAACGACGAAGGCTGGGCGTGTCCGACTCATGTCCGATTATTCGGGAGCGGGTCATGACATATTTTTAGTGGTGGCCCATGCAGGTCTCTGTCCTAATAGCACTTAGGCTATAAGTGCTATTGGGGGACCAACGAAGCTAAGGAAAACTCATCACAGCATAGGATCCGTGGAAAATGGTTATGATTATTGATATCTAAAATTTGATTTTACTTATGATTTTCTAGATTAGTTATGATTTTTTTATTACATAGCAATCAACAGTTTATTTTCTATTACAGGATGGTCACCACGAAGAATGCTGGGACTAGCAAGCACCCTGCACCCGATGCACAGGAGCAGCTTCCACCGCCTCTGCTGCTTTTCCCGACGATGACGTTCGAAGGTACCCAGATGATGGCCATGTTCCAGTAATTCATGGAGGCACAGAACCACCAAGCCACGCAGTTTCGGGCGACGATCATGGACGTGCTCCGAGTCATGGAGCTAGCTCCACCAGCTCCGCCAGTACCACCGGCACCAGCAGCGCCGAGGCCAGGGACCACCAGAGATTATCAGAACCTCTGCCCGATGGATTTTTGGGGCCATGAGGGGATAGTCTACGCAGATGAGTAGCTAGAAAATACCGAATGGACACTGAAGATGGCGAGGATTCCAGATGACTTGAAGGTCGAGGTTGCGAGCATGCAACTTTTCGACATTGGTAGAGCTTGGTATAGAGAGGAGCCTCAATTGGCTGAACCCCAAGTTCTCTGGAAAGAATTTAAACTGCCATTTCAGGAGAAGTTCTTTCCGGATGTGGAGCGAGACGAGCTTCGGATGCAGTTCGAGGCATTGCTTCAAGAGAGCATGACTGTGGCTCAGTACATACCGGATTTCACCCGACTCAGCAGGTTCGCGGAGAACCTAGTTAGCACACCAGAAGAGAGGGCTTGGAAGTTCAAGAAGGGCCTCACCAGAGAGTTGCGGCATGCAGTAGCAATTAGCCAGGCCACTACCTATGCGAGCATCCTCAAAGTTGCTCAGGGAGTGGAGAAGGAGATGGACCCGAAGCTCAAACGGGACCGAGATGTTGGCGCTAGCAGCTCCCAGGGTCCACCGAAGCGGACCGATACTCAGAAGAGGCCACCTCAGCGGCCAGTACCTCAGCATCAGCATCATCATCATGTTCGAGCTCCGACATCGCCGAGACAGCATAGACAGATCCAGACCCCGACATACTTTTCTTGCGTGTACTGCAAGAGGCCGGGACACCCTGTCAAGGAATACCGTAAGAGGTTAGGGCAGTGCTTGGTTTGTGGATCTGCCACTCACCAAGTGAGAGATTGTCCTACAGCCTTTACTCGCCAGGGACTAGCACCAGAGCTGTAGCAGGAGGATCCACCCTTCGAGGATTAGTAGCCGCAGGGAGCACAGTCGGATGGACTGTTATCTTCCTTTACCTTGCTTGTAGTATCTAGATTTTCTTGTAGTGCCTATTTTAAGGCTTGTCTCTGAGTTTTCTTGCATTTACAGTCTTTCATATTGTCTAGTGACCACTTGTTGGTCCTTGTTACTTTTTACTACCTAAATAAAACCATTTGTCTTTTGTTGCTTTCTTGATAAACTTGTTTGATTTTGTCACCTCTACAAAACCCTTGAAATTTTGAGGACGAAATTTTTGTAAGGGGGTAGATTTGTAACTCCCTGAATCATTTTTAGTAAAATTTTAAGATTTTTCTAATTTAATATTGTTTTCTTATAAAAAAAACTAATTTCGATTGAATAGTAGATTAATATGAATTTTGATTGTTAATGAATTTTCTTTATTTGGAAAATATTTTGATACAATTTTTGAAGAAGAAGATATTATGTTTAATTTGGACATAGTAGCAATGGTCTTGTCTAGTAATCCGTTGCATCTGGTTAGTCAATTGATTTCGTTCTCGGATTAATCTTATTTTCTAAAAGAACCCTGATTTTTTCTTTATTAATGATTAGTATTATATTTTGAAGAAAATTCTAATTGATTACTATTTTAAAGTTATGTCTTCTTAACTGTTGGATTTTGTTGAATTAAGAGAAGGGAATATTAGTTGATTAACTAATTTCGTATTTATTTAATTAGTAATTAATGAAATCTATTTTGAAATCTGTTAGAAGAAGACTTGAAATTCTCTTTTGATTAGTTAAGCTTTTAGATAATAACTGTAATTAATTATTGTCTAACTAATTCTGTTAGTCAGTTTCAATTCTGTTATTGGACTAGTTCTTCACCCCCAGATATGTAGCTAATTACCTATATGCCATTGTCCTAATTTGGGAAATACCCCAGATCTATACTAACTTACAGCTACTGCCACTGTCCACTACTGTGGAGACACCATATTATTTTAATATAAATACTGTCCAATCACTGACACATCACATCAGCACACTTCCCAATACATCACACTGTGCACTCTCCACTGACACCACTACTGTTTCGGCCAAGCAGCGTCGAGAACCACCACTCCACCACCGTGGCCTCGCCGGTATCTGCCACTACTCCGGCCATCACTCCGCCACCACAGAAGCTCAGATCGGCTACTAGAGTTCTCTCTACCGCCATACCCGGCCATCACAAGATCGGAGTTTACCGCACTAGCGCCTCGCCACTCCGGCTAGTCGTCCTCCCTGAAGATCGAACCACGCCAAGAAGACACCACCGCACCGTCGGAGTAGCCTTCGAGCCAGCGTCGACTTAGGCCTAGTTCGGAGCCGACGAGGCAGCAGGAGTTCTCTGCTCTGCCGATCGAGCTACCGGCTCGCCATCGCTATAGAGGCCTCGAGACCGAGCACTTCCTCGACTGACGAGCTGTTCTTGAAGACCATGCGCCCTTTGAAGTCTGTGCCGACCCTTGAAGACCGAGCGTACCTCCTCGATCCGGATGCTGCCACCTCGAACACTGAGCCATCGTCTTCTTCGGAGCCGGAGCTAGGGTTCTCTGTGAGATTGGGGGAGATGGAGAAGATGACCTAGAAGCTAGGGTTCGTTTTGGAGAATCGGGAGAGAGAGGTGCTCTGTGGCAGGAGAAAATTATTAGGGATAGGGTTTCTCGGTTCTTGTTGTAGAATGAGAAGAGTATGGTGTGAGAAAATTTAATATTTAGGGTTAGGGTTCCCTCTTCTTGCGGCTGAACAGAAGTGAGAAGGAAGAGAGAAAAGGTGAAAGGTTTATATGTTAGAGGGTTAAGTTGAGTGCAACGGGCTGGGTTGGGCTCATAAGTACAAATATACCAAGTGATCATTCCTCCATGCAGTACTATTCCCGTGCAACCAAACCAAGGCAAGTACACCGACTCGAGCTTTTACTTTATTTCTATCTTACATTCATGTACCATGTTCTTATATCGGACACGTGATACACACGATTGCATCGTCCTTGTTCGTCATTGCATTGTGAGTCATTGTTATTGTGGGATTGGGGGAAATATTAACTAGTGTGTGACCACACCCAACCTAGGTATTGTGAATAGCCTAATCATACACCTCACGTATGATTAAGCCGAACCTTGTAGAATTGTGAATTATGAATTGATTGATTGTGGATTGTGGTCCTTAAGCCAGTCACACATTAGGTTAATATTTCAAAAGGTCATACTTGCATTGATTGTCATGTTCATTGTCTTGTTCATTGATTGTCGTATTCATTGTCTTTGCATATTGATTGTCATGTCCATTATCTTCAGTTTTGCATTCCACTTCTGGTACCATAGTTTTATTTTCAGTTCTCGTACTCTAGTTTTACCTTGTATTATGTATTTCAGATTACATTGTATATTATTCTTGTCGGGGTTGTGCTTTGCTCTTTTTCTGACCGAATACGTTGAAGGTGAGCTTAAGATTATTTTGAGCTGGATATCATCATTTGAGTTGCAGGATCTAGTGCATTGCTTGTATTGTTTATCATTTATTTTCTGGAGATTGTATTTAGATTTATCATTGTATATTTCATTTTACCGGATCTGTCTCCGGATAACATTGTAAATGACTTGGTGGATTGTGTTGATATTTTCTGGGACGTTTATAGAAGTTGTGGACGTTTACATTTTATTGTGACTCGAAGTTTTCCTTAGTATTGTTACAGCTTACTTTGTCGTGTCCAACGACGAAGACTGGACGTGTCCAACTCGTGTCTGATTATTCGGAAGTGGGTCGTGATAGCGGGATCGGTCACTCAAGCTACGTAATGACGGTATGCGTAGCCTATCAGGGTGTACCAGCCATTACCGTCTGATAGATACTATGAATACCATATTCAGGAGTCTAAATGGTTTGTATTACCAGCGACCGGTGCATATAGATTAAGTTGGCTCGCGAGTGAAAATCCATGTGTGAGACCTTGCATTGTAACAAGTAATATGATTAAGCTGAACAATTGAGTAACTGAATGAAAAATCAGAACAAAGCTTGAGTATAACACATCCTGACAACGTAAGTACCTCGTTCACTTAAGGAGGAAACATACCCATGATGCTCGTATTTTCTATGCAAATTCGTTAAGTCTTTACGTATCATTTGTTGGCTAATTTGGTTTACCTTGGACAGGGAAGGTCATACGGTAAGTATGGTAAGTTGCGTTTGCTATTCTTATACGACACTTGATGCCCGTAACACGAGATAGGTTTGCAAAATATGCCATGAAACTGATCCTAAGACAAGGCAGAAAGATAATCAATTGATAGATGTTGCACAAAATTAAATTAAACGTGTTTGATAATGATAGCGAGCTAGCGAGCTAGCCTTCCCACTATTGCATGCAATGTACTGATAACCACATAGATTGCTTACAGGGTGTGGGAGAACCTCTCAGGTACGGAGTCTTCCCTCGAACATACTAAGGCGCGGACCAAACTCTGGAGCCTTCGAGCATTGCAAGGAGTTGAAGCACCATATATAGAACATAATGTATCAGAACATTGCCATGTGTCATTCCATATTATAAGCCGCTTGGCACGTCTTTTATGTTTCAGGAGAGAGAGGATGAGCAAATTGTAATTCGGCCTAGTGCCGCTTGTAATACTTCTTGAATATCAATAAAGATCTTGAATTTGTCTCAACTTGTGTTCGTTTACTTTTTGCTACAAATGGGGACACTCTATGCTACTCTGTGGCCTAGCTTCAATTGATCATTTCTGGACTTGCCCTTGCACGAGCACAACCTAGACTCGTATGGCATCATGCCCAAGCGAGGACGATCGCTCCCCCAGGACCGGGGCATGACAGCAAGAACTGCATATATCTGTAGGGATACAACATTTCTTGGACAATTGACTTTCATTTACCCATAATTGTCTTGTACCGGTCTGCATAACAAAAATGTATCTATCTTGATCTTTGTTATCCTTATAGTACAACATGCAGTTGTTTTGATAACAATCTATTTTTTTCGTAGCCTAATCCAAGTTCTTATCATCATTTTTGACTTATAGAAGTTTTTAGGCATTTTCTTTGATCCTTTTGACAACAACTCTGTGACGAACTAATTATCCGATTGTAGAATTCTTATGGAAAGTGAAATCAAACTTGAGGTTCAACATCAGCAGCACCACCGACATGATAGAATAAGTATCACAATCCGGATATATTGGAGTATCAACATTCTTAAATATAGAACTCCTTTTCATCAAGATTCGAATCCTCTAGATCAAAACTAGGTCCGGCAATAGCAAATACCATCTCCCATGTCAGGTTTTGTTGCTAATATTCAAAGTGATCTCTAGAAGTGGATTCTCTGGACCTCAATATTAAACAAGGACTAATATTGCATAAATAAAGGTTCTTCTTGCGCCATCCACTCCTTATACTTCTGTACGAAATCCTTCTGGTAATCCTCCCTCGTAAGTCTACCTCTTTGAATGGTCTATTATGACATTTGGCACAAGGGCACTTGATGAGCCTTCCATCCATGAAATCAAGTTGTCTACTGGTGTATTTGAAAATTTTCCAACGTCCGCCTTGAAATCATTATTCAGACCAATTTTGCTCTCATGTCGTCGATTATACATCCACTTAAGGTCAACTAAATATCGACTCATTATTTCTTAGTTGTGAATGATTTTGTATCATATATATGTACTAAAAACATAGATTATTTTAAAATCGGTAATGATCAAGTTTTTTGTGGCCACAAATTTGTTGGAGTTTGGCCTTTTTTTATTAGAAAGTTTAGTCCCACATCGGCTAGGCCAAAGGAGTTGTGTCTCTATATAATAAGCAATTTAGAGATGCATATGTGGTGTGGTGGTGCATATGGGTGTGCCATGTGGGAGTATTTTTCTAATAAAAAAAGGCTAAATCAACAATGAAAGCATTCATGCGCATGATAATACAGGTGTTTATATCATAGAAAAGATTTTTTTATGCATTCACACACCAAGAACATGATAATAATTGAATCTGTTATCAAAATAGTGAGACGTCCCAGCTAAGTTTTCTCACATTTATGGATGAACCAAATTTTTTTTAAATTAATGCACCTTATTTTGGATCTGTCAATACAACTCGTTTTAGATGCATCCACATATGATAGGAATGCTTCATCCTGGGGTGTCATTACCAACAGATGCAGTTGAAGAGCTTGTTTATGTCAACTCAAAGCAATATCATGGAATCTTGAGGAGGTGGCAGTCTCGTGCAAAAGCTAAATCAGAAAATAAACTGTTAAAATGTCAGAAGGTACACTGGATACTCCATATCTTTTCTTATTATTTTTCTTTTGTTATCTAGAACAAAATTTGCATTTTAATATGAATATTAGACCTTATTCTCGGTTCTTGGGCCTTTTTAGTTTCATGTTATCAGATCCTTGAATTGAAGGCTATGCTAGTGTCCCATGCACATATGAGTGTTTTCTCTCTATCGCATGTACTTTATACCATGATGGCCAGTCTATTATAAATCCATATAAGCTTTCAGAAAGAAAAGAAATTTTTCTCCCATAAAAGAACAGGTTTAAAACATGGATGCAAGATGTATCCCCAGGAGAATGAAACATTTATTTTTCTAATTAATATAAAGTGTGGCTACAATGGTGATATATATAAAGACGATGTTTTTGGTAATATACTAGCAATTCCTTCGCTATTTTCATATGTCGTTTATTTTATTTTATTTTGTATCTTCAGATTGCTTGTATTACTTATGTGAACAGAGTCGATTATATTAATATATCATGTTTCTTGGGTTTATCACTGTCCCATGAAAATACTTTTGTTTACCTCTTTCAGTGGCGATTCCTGCTACCAGATTTTGTTGATCTTGGTGGACTTGGGCATGGAGCAGTTAAGCTTGGCAAAGCTTTTGGGTTGAAGGTGATAGTGATCAGCTCTTCTCCAAAGAAGTAAAATGAGGCCATTGAAAAAATAGAGGCTGATGCATTTTTTGTCATCAGTAAGCCTGAACAAATGCAGGTAAGCATGCTGCTTTCTGTTACAGTTTGTTAGCTTTTTGCATATGTATCTTTATTGTTCAAATCCTAAGTCTTTGATTTTTTTTTCTTAGCTTTAGGTTCAAATCAGTTGAAGAAGAATCGAAACAGTTGAGAGCCTCAGTTGAGAATCTTGTTTTTATCTTTTTCAGGGTTTTGCTACATGTTCTGTGGACAGTTTTGATGTGGACAATTTTTGTAGTTGTAAATATATATATATGTATTTGGATATTCTATTTTGAGAATGTAATGAAGATGTTGATATGTACTCTATTTTGAGAAATATAATAAAGATGGTGATATATAATGTAAAGTTTTTCGAATGTAATATATAATGTGCAGTATAGAGCGTTATAAATATGCTAATTTGAATAGTATAAAGTGTTATAAATGTGCTACATTGAGCTTATACAGATTATCTATTCATAACGCTTTTAAAATGTCCTGAATTGTGCACTATATATTAACTATTCATAACGCTTTTATAGAAACTATTCATGACGGATTTTTTATAACGTTTTTAAAAAACATTTATAACACCCGTTTTCATAACGGTTCCTTTGGAAAAAAAAGTGTCATGGTTCGTCATTAATGACGCTTTTTAGTCGTCATTAAAAGAATTTTTTGTTGTAGTGTGCTTTTTTGCTCATGTGAAATTAATTTCCATTGGAGCTAAGCCCCGTAGGGGCTTAGCGACTCGGACTCGGACTCGGACACGGACTCGGGTTCATGGGCTCATGAGGCGTAATGTGGCATTTTGTTGGCGCACTTTACACTTAGCACGTCAGCATCGTCGCTAGGTGCATAGTACGCTTAAATTGCGCTGGTTGCGCGAGCCACTTGCGCTGCCAAGTGGCGCGTCCAATTGCGCGGCCAAGTGGCGCGCCCAATTGCGTGGCCCAGAGGCGCGCCCAGTTGTGTGGCCCGGTGGCGCGCCCGTAGGCGCTGCCTGTTGGCGCGCAGTTGGCGCATGTTGCACAGAGTGCGCAAGTGGCACTGTGCACACAGTATGCAAGGTGCGCGGGGTGCGTGCGGTGCGCACGTTGCACGGGTGGCGCACGTTGCGCAGGTGGCACGCGCTGTGCGCCAGTTGGCTTAGATCGTGTCTGTGCACGATTTGAGCAGTTGCAGCACTTTCAGGAGCGGTTTTTACCACGTTCCGACCGTTCTACTAACTGAACAGTTACAGCGCGGGCCTATATAAGGTTCTCTCTTCTCTCTCTCTCTCTCAGTACACACAGAATATACAGAAGTTTACAAGTATTTTTACACATTTCACAAAGTTCGAGAGAGCAGAGAAGAGCAGTACCTACGCCACTTAGTGCCACAGGAGTTCGCTGCCATCTGAGGAGTCAGAAGAGCGGAGTGTTCCAAAGTTCTCCGTCGAACTTGCTGGTTCCTAGAAGCTGTTCGTGTGGGGCGAATTAAGCTTTGAGCAACGGTGATTATTCACCCCAGCAATCTTCCATCTATCGCCTATCATCCAAGTTGCTGCTGCATATAGCAATTTGCTTAGTATCTTCTTTTTAGAAGTTCTACTGTCGTTTGCTACTGTTACAAAATTTTTTTAGATATTCGTAACTCAGAATCCTCCAAGGATCTCTGTTGCGCACCTTCTTTGAAGTGTTGCGTTGAAACGTTATTTTTACAATTGTTTCAGCTTCTCAGTTTTCTATCGAAAATTGTGTCCCGGCAATAACAATTAAATTTCTCACAGTCACACTTTATATATGCATTAGTTGGTAGAGCCCTCTACAGAAGTTTGAAAATGAATAAAAGGTCACCGGCATATGTGATGGAGATCTCCTTAGGCTTATATAAAGTTCAACATAAGTGACATGGAGTTTTGTTTAGAATTGTATATAACATATTATATGGATGTAGTATCGATAGAGTTAAGAAATCCATATCAAACATCATTCAGAACAATCTTGTGCCAAGGAACATTCTGAAATACTCAAAAACCAATCCCTTCTCAATTCATTCTAACTCAAACTTATGTTATTTGACCCAATCAACAAAATGGGTTTAGGATTCTTTGTCAGTCGACTTGGTTTGTCCGGGAGAGTTACTAGCGATTCTCAAAAGTTAGGTAGCTATAACCCATACTAACACAGGTTATAAATAGTGTGGATGTGCTATGAGTGCCATGTAATCCAAATTATTATTTTTTTTCAGTTCTGTGCATCTTAGTGACGGCTACGCGTCAGCTTGGCAACGGACGACTCCTCGACAACATACGTAGCCATCACTATCAGAGAATTCTCAGACTTGCGACGGCCTAACAACGTACAACAATGTCTATGGGACAGTTTGTTGATACATTACGCAGTCGTCCATCCGTCCCCCAATGAGTATCAGAAACTAGTTTCAGTATCGAAAATCCATTATCCGCTGTCAATACGTCCCCAAATGGACGTCATGTATGCCGCTTGTCCATCGCGACCAGTCGTTTATTCCAATAGATGGACGGTCGCTAGCTTGTCCGTAGCTAAGCCGACGTCCTGAATTGGTCCATTATTCGTCACCAGGTACTCGCGAAGCCGTCAAAAATTTGACTACTCAACGACGGAAAAAAAATAGCGACCGGACATTTGCCGACGTCCTGAATTTGCCAATTATTTGTCGCCAGAATACCTCTAAACCTATCTAGCGGCATCTCGACGACGTATCTGTTTGTCGCTAAAATTCTGTATTTTTGAAGTGATATTGTGGCGAAAGAACTTTAATTTGCAAGATTTGAGAAGTGGGGATATGGACATAATTTTCCTTAAAATTTCGATTGACGGTGCTCCTTTTGCAAGTTGATTTTTCTAGCTTTGTATTCACGTTTGTATCCGCAGAAACATTGCTCGTGAACGTCAACTAACACCAACTTTTATTAATGATGTTTCTTCTTCCTGTAGTGTACGGATGAAATGATTGAAAAAGCACGCGTATTCAACTAGTCAGTGTGATTCGATTCCACATTCTAAATGATTGACTCGACATACAAAATTAGTCCTTGCTAGCTGTTACGTTAAAAAAAAAAAAAAAGGAAAATAACACAGAAGAAATTGTTTATAGAGGTGTGCAATATTTTTAATATTAATATGGACTTCATTCAAAACATGACTTGTCAACCTCAGGCTGAATTTTGTTTTAGTGCAACCTAATTGACTGATACATTATTATCAAAGTTAACAGGAGAAATTAGTGGTTAAAGTCAAACTATTATTGATTAATCATTTATAAGATGCAATCTTAGCATTGTGCAATATTATTCAAGTAATTTTATGACCAACTCAGAGGTTCAGAAAGTAAAGGTCCGTTTGGATATGTTTTTTGAATTTTTTTTCTGAAAACAGTTTTATGAAAGTAAGTTATAAAATTGTTTTCTGAACCTAGAAATTTTGAGTTTGTGTTTGGTTATTTTCATCTGGAAAACAGTTTTTAGAAAAGAATGTTAAAAAATTTGTTTGGTAAAAAAATTCAGAAAATAATATATTTAATAATATATAATACAATATTGTTAGTTGTGTGAATTTTTTTTTTTTATAAAACAATTTAAAAAATTCTATTCTTTATAGAGGACACCGTGTCATCTTCACTGTGTCCGGGTCCATATTCTTCATTGTGTCCTAACCAAACGCAGTGTCATCGTCGAGTCGGATGGCGGTGGCGGAGGCGGACGGCGGACCAAACGCAGTGTCATCTCCTCCCGCCGACCTCCATGGCTGTACCGGCCATGGCTGCGCCGGTGATGGCTGCCGTCGTTGTCCAGTCGGATGGCGGAGGCGGCGGCGGAGGCTGCTTCGATCCTCGTCGGAGCCTCCTTCTCCGCGCGGATCGCTCCTCCCGCCGACCTCCATGGCTGCGTCGGCCATGGCTGCGCCGGTGATGGCTGTCGTCGTCGTCGAGTAGGATGGCGGCGGCGGCAGAGGTGGACGGCAGAGGCGGCTTCGACTGGAGAGGGAGAAGGGGGCAGTGGAGAGGAGGAAGGGGAGTGGCGGAGGAGGCGGCATGGGAAGAGGGGCCTTGGAGGAATCGGTGGGGAGAAGAGAAAGAGTAGGTGAAAAGGGGGGGAGGGGGGGGGGGGTGTTGGGCGTGGGTCCCACGGGGCCTTGTCAAAGACAGAATTGAGGGGAAATTTCACTCTGAAAACGGGTTTTGACTCCGCTCGAAAAACTGTGTTTAAACGCAGGTTTTCAAAAAAAAAAAAATTGAAAACAATTTGAGAGTGTGATGTGCCAAACGCTTTTCTGGGGTGGGCTGATGTTTAAACTCAGAAAATGGATGTAAAAACTGTAACCAAACAGGGCCTAACTATTTAGATAAAAGTTTGCCGTTCGCACAACGAATACACATAAGCTCAGTCAAAGGCGGAACGAAGTGAAGAACTCCATCCCATCCCAAAAAAAATTATATATATACATTTTTTTTTTCTATTTTTTTTTCATATAAGTTGGCTTACATTCAGCTATTCCTAGTCTATTACAACTTACTCCAGTCCATCTGAGTTCAAATTTTGGTTCCGCAGTGTAATATCAATCAAGAAGACATAAACCAAAGGAACCTGTTTGTATATACTGTTGCAATGTCGTCACCGGCCATCTGGCTTACGAAAATGCTTTTTGACACGCGCGTGTACAACCGGCACACGAACCGGTGCACATGCGTGCGCGGCCGAGCACGGCAGCGCTGCCGCTGCCGCCACCGTCACCCTCCTCCGTCGTTGCCACCGCTGTGCACATGTGCGGGCCAAATAGCAAAATTGTCTTGGCTTAATGTAAGGATCAGTCGGCATCAAGTGCCTTTCCTGCCGAGTTTGGATATATGTGCATCCTTAGTCAATCCAACCGTATGTATATCCGGTGGCTTAACCTGCGGGCTGAACTGTAACTGCATGTTCTGATAACACTTCTTCCTTGAAAACATAGTGGGACTCAGAGGGCGGTGGGGTTTGACCCATGATATCCGTGATTGGGCTTGCCATGTACGAATTCGAAGAAAAGTCCTTTTAATTAAGCCCGACAATTTCTTACGTACTTTTTATTTCATACCTCATTGGACGAGTCCAAAACTCCAACAACAATTAATCAATCGTTAAGGATAATTGTCACGTGTCTATAACTAGATGTTATGTCAACATGCTTAGTTGTTAGTTTATGTGGCAATCATCTGCAACTATCAGTCCATCAGTGGAGGCAGTAAATATGACATTTATCACTGAGAAAAAGGATTAGCCTAAAGCATGATCTCAAGTAGACTCAACTGATAGATGTGGATGGCTAACACGTTTGTGTAAGTTGGTGTCATGCACACATGGTTGGTTGTTAGTATAAGATGACAATCATCAATCATCCTTAAAACTGGCATTGGAGTCCCTCTGGAGTAGATTTGTCTTGTACTAACAAATAATGTGCAGAGATTCCGGATCCAAGTTTTGATTATCAAGTTTATCAGTTACGTCAAAAGTAAACCTCAATACCTCACATTCTGTTCTTCTTACATCCGTTATAGAGTTACAGGAAAACTGGTCAAGGAAACTTCATGCATGTCATCTAAGTTTGTCACGATGGCTTCGATAGCCAACTGGGTGTGAAACTGGAAAAAAAAAAGGAGGTGGTCTGTCGTCTAAAATCCAAGCTGTTATGTACCAGCCAGTACTCGCTTCTGTACCATCCTCTGATCAATTAATATAAATCATACTTCATTCTCTCTCTATATAAACACTCCTAAACTAACATACCCATACTTCGAATTCATTTCATCATTCCACTCCAATCTACTCTAGCACGCAAACAAAATGACGATCAAGAAGCTACTCCGACGGCTCTCTCGGGTCACCGACTCGTGTCGGTACGAGTACATACGAGACCAGGAAGAGCAGCCGGCAGTGGAGGCACCGAAAGGGCACGTACCGGTCTATGTTGGGGACGAAATGGAGCGGTTCATTGTGCCAGTCGAGCTACTGGGCCACCCAGTCCTTGTGGGTCTCTTGGAGCAGGCGGCTCAGGAGTATGGTTATCCGCAGAGCGGAGCCCTACGGATACCGTGTCCTGTACCGGTGTTTCAAAGAATTCTAAGTGACCTCAACGAAACCGACGGATGAGGAAGAAACCATCCTTTTGTTTAGCGAAAGTTAATTAGCTTATGCACATTGTGTTTTATTTTTATTTTTATTTTCCCTTTCTGATTTTATCTTTGCCGGGATTAATTAACTTCCGGGCAAAGGATGAAAGAAAGGCAGACTCAGTCAGAGGTTCTTTTTAGATGGAATTATTTGGCTTCATAATTTCTTCCATTGTTGTATTTTTTAAATGCAAGCTAGAATTAAGGGTCATTTTGAAAATCTAAACTCCTGTCATAAATTTTTTTTTTCCCTTTTTTTTCGATACCGACATCTATATAAATTATTTTTTATGCAGAGGCGGTAAATATTCTTTAGACTTTCTTTTAGTGTGTGTGGGAACCAATTGTGGTCAACGAGGGGAGGGATAATCTTCTTGGATGGGTTAGCGGTCTCGGGGTCGAACTGCTGAGAAGATATGGATATGTGAAAATTGGAGGCATTGGATCTAAATGACATACAACACAGCGTACACAATGTCTCGTACATTATGTCGGACATTGCAAATAGGATTTGGGATACGTAGCTAGTGAGGCTTTGTTCTCACATGAGCAATATGGAGGTGTGGTGTGGGGTGCCAATCGACTGGGCCGGTCGAAGAGAGGTGGACAGTCGATGAACGTGTAGTCGGAGGCGCTGGTCGGGGTCGGGGTCGGGACACACTGTGGTAGGCAGTAAGGGAAAATTGGTATTATTGTAAACTAGTATATATATGCACGTATGTTACACGTATTTTATACTACTTGGAAAGAGCAAATAATAGTAGTATAAGGAAGACTAAAAGTCATCCACATTAATTATTCTAAACTTATTATTATATTACTTTATACATGTATGTAAGACTATTTAGAAAGACCAAAAGACACATCTCGTAATTACCTAGCCACCCCTATTAACTTTAAGTAAGCTTTTAATTAGTAAATATAAGCAAGGGTATTTTTGAAAAGAAAACTTTCACGGTGAAGCCTAACTTTTGTCATTATATAGTAGTATAGATTTAGCGACATCGTCAACAAGGCATCATTAAACATCGCTGATTATGTGTTTTATTAATAGGGCATCTCTAGACTTCGTTGATTTTGTGACATTCAACGACTACTAGCGATGAATGTCTTTAGATAATCACAAAGCAGTCGCAACTCTGTCGTTGAATGTTGCAATTAATATGCGACTCTAACTTATTTGGTCGCTAAAGTTGTCACACATAGTGACGCTAGTTTCTGGTTTCACTAAATTCGTCGCTATTACTACTTATTTTGGTAGTGGTCGGCCTAGGAGAGATGGAAACACCTTGGGGCATGTACATTCCTGCGACCAAGGGTGTTTTATTGGGCATGCACCCTAATATCTAGATACGGGGAGTCACCCATGGACTACCATGTAGTTAGGTTGTATGCTAGTGACAATTGTCTATCAGGCCTTACTGTTTGATGCAGTGATAAACTTGTGATTCTTAAACAAATGTATTCTAGCAGTTGTTTTGCAGGAACAAAAATTATAAGAATTATATAATTTTTTAACCCTTGTTTTGTAGGAAAGGATAGTCGGTCCTGGGTAAGAATCACTCTAAAGTGATGTATTTATGTTATTGTTATGAATTGTTAACAGACCATATAAAAAGTAGAAATTAAAGGTCACTTAATAATGTTGCATGGTGTCACATGATTACCATGTTAATTTGGGTTAGTCGGGTTAATACCATTCACTAGTGCATTCCCTAATGTAATGGCTCTCGATCTTCTAGGTGTCGGGAAGCCTTTGGACATTCGGAGGCACTAGAAGATCGTCCGCCCAATTGAAGCACTCGGGTCACTTTAAAGCTATTATTATTACTGTTTGAAGATCTCTGTTGAATGTCTTATTTTAGTTTATTTTTAATAAAAGGATATGATGTGTGGGACAAAGTATTTTATCTCAGTTTCGAAAGATACAAGTCTAGTTTCACTACCAAAATATGTCAATTTAACGACGGCCAGATCCGTCGTCCATCCGTCGGTAATCAGTATTAGCGACCGATTACTGACGGATCTTGGTCAAAATAATTCGTCGGCAATCAGCTCGTCGCAAATAAATCTCCGTCGCTAAGTAGTCGTCAAGCGACGGAATAGCGACTACTTTTCGTCGTCATAATACGATGCATTAGCGACGACTTTCCGACGGTCTTTCGTCGATTTCAAGTATTAAATACTGAACTGTGTAGACGCTAGCGACGGAACGGTCCGTCGGTAAACCGTCGTAACAGCGTATCAGAGTGTACCGTTTCGTCGCTATTCCGTCGATCGTCGTCGCTAACAAAGGACGGATTAGCGACGGAATACTAACGGATAATCCGTCGACCATGTTCTGGAAATGCTTGACATTTTCAGAACCATGGCGACGGATATGTCGTCGCGACTCCGTCGCTCATCCGTTGACGTAGCGACTGACTTGTGGCGGATAATCTGTCACCATGGTTCTGAAAATATCATGCATTTCCAGAACCTTGGCGACGGATGTTCCGTCGCTATTCCGTCGAACTAGGTACTTCCAGAACCTTGGCGACGGATTTGCCGACGCGAATCCGTCAACCATCCGTCGCTACCTGGAAACGGTTTCAATTCTCCAGGTAGCGACGGATATTCCGTCGAAAAGTAGTCAGAAACTGGAAACATCCGTCGCTAAGCGGTCACTAGTCCGTCGCTAACTGAGATTTTTTTTGAAAAAAAATGCAGAGCTTTTCCTGTTCACACAAATATGCATAAACCAAACCAATATATAACGCACACCAATTATCCAACAATCACATAGACCAAATATATAATGCACACCAATTATCCAAGAATCACATAGACCAAATATGCACATACGAATTTAATGCACACCAATTATCCAAGAATCACATAGACCAAACCAAATTAATATAAAATAGATATCAATTATCCTGAAATCATAAACTAATATCCGTCGTTATAATCCGATCATAGCACAAATATTCCAAAATTCTCACAAATATTTCAAATTTTCTTAATTACAATACTTTAATGAGGAGGAGGAGTTCGATTGCTCGGTGGTGGTAATCCCTGCTGCGACCGACGAATATATTGCTCCACTAGGTACGGCGGCGAGTCGTCGTAGACACTGCTCAAAAGTCGGCGTAGCTGCTCTGGCGACATGAGATGAAGGAGTGCCGTCACAGTCGAAGGCGGTACCAGAGGGGCAGCAGGGTTGAAAGAAAGATGACCCACGGAAGAAGGATCGGCACCAGCAGTCGACGGACCGGCACCAGTAGAAGACGGACCGACACCAGCAGCAGACGGACCGGCAGCAGCAGACGGAGGCGGAAAGTACGTGGCAATTTGCTTCCGCAAGGACGACACCGCCTCGTGCAGCTGCGTAAGCTGTGACCTAACATCATCGTCTGCTGGGGCCGCGGGAGGAGGCGGTGTCGGTGAAAATCTCTGAGTCGCCATGTGTAACGGCCCTAGGGTGCCGACTCCGTACATGAGCCCTTTCTTAAAGCCGCCGACGGTATCTACGAACAAGTCGTTGTGAGCGGCCAAAGAAGAGGGCGTCCGGGCGGGCGTCGTTTCACCGACATCCTCGGTGTCGGTTAACTGAGCCCGACTAAGGGCCTCACGATACACAGCCTATCAAATGAATGTGTTTTTATTATAAGATTTACCTAAGTTGTAATCTAAATCCTATATTTCACTAAGCTAAGTGTAAATCCTAAGTTTATCTAAGTTATAGTCCGAATACTTTTAATTCTAACATAAATCTCATAAACATAAGTACTTACATCAGTCTCCTTGGCCCTCTCGTCGACGAAGCTCCCGTCCTTCCATCTCTTGTGCGTATGCTGGAACACGTCGTGCATGGTGACCGATTCTGGCTCCCTTCCCTCCTTCACCGCCCGTTGGATCTGCATACAAAATTTTCGTAGAACTTAATTAACTCCGTATACTAATAATACCTAATTCGATAGTGAAATGAATTTACGGTATCTCACCAGATCTGCAAGCGTCGCTGCGTGGGGCCTTGATCCTCCCGTATGAAGCCTCGCGGCCCGTCGGTTCGCCTTCGCCATCTTCGATTTCTCCTTGTACGCAAGAGTATTCATCATATCTAAGAGGTGCTCATAATAGTCCTGCCGGATCCAATTCGGCCTCGTTTGCCCTATTTTTAGGTCATGAATCATATCCCGTATCTTCTTCGAGGCAGCACTTCTGTAGGTCCTGCAGATCGCGTCCTCGCGATGGGGGGGCCACCAGTACGTCGTCTAACATACAAATTCAATTATCACGTAATTTAAAAATTGGTTGATTAAAGAGTAACTAATAATTAACTAGAAGATGTAGATATATACCCTTAACTCGTCGAGCTAGACGTACTTCAAGTTTGGGGGCACCGACGAAAAGCTGAGGTAGGGACCATGGAAGTTAGCCCTGATAATTTCTCCAAGAGCCCTGGCAACATTAAACGAAAAAAACCTACAAAGAAGAAACGACTGGATTATTAACTTGAATAAATGAAAGAAATTTAATAAATTATCTTAAATTTACTTACGAGGTCCCCGCGGGCCATAGCTCTCGTCGAAACTCGCCTCTCGGCCTCTCTGGTGCCGTCGAAGGATCCGCGGGTCCGCGTATGTACTCCCCAGTAACCGGATGGAACCAAGTATGGGGGTACTCTGGGGCCCACTGTGCAGTAACTGGAGGATCCACTGGTGGATCCGCTGGTGGGTCCGATAGCGGAACAGATCCGCTAGCAGATCCAGACTCATGCCTTGATGAAGTAGTCGATCGACGGCGGGATGCGTCTATTTCCGGGGTACTCTCCGGATCGGGCTCGCTGGATGGGGTCACATCCCGGAAAGATTGAATGCGACCACGACCACCAGCACCACTACGACCACGACCACCACCACCGCCAGCACCAGCACCACGACCACCAACAGAACCACGACCATGGCCAGCCATCATGACCTGTAAATAGAACACATGAACATAATTAACAATATAAAAGTGTAAATGAATATAAAATTTTAAACTAAAATATACATACCACCAGTAGAGAGATGAGTGCCGCCGCGACGAAAAAGACTAGGAGTGCCATCTGCAATAAGTAAATAATCGAACGAAAAAAACATGAATTCACGTAATTACTTTTATGAGGTCAAACTTAATTCACGTAATTGGAAGTGTTTTTAATATACAATAATATTTAACCTAATCATCGTCTTCGTTCTCATCCTCGGCCTCGTCTTCATCATCATCCTCCTCCTCATCCTTATCCTCATCCTTATCTTTATCGTCGATTTTATTTGTATCCTCATCTCCATCAAATTCGTCTTCTTCTTCTTCTTTTTCTTCTTCTTCTTTTTCTTCTGTCTCAATATTTGGGACAAGATGCCTCTTTCTTCCCTGGTTGACAGCTAAGTCTTGTGTATCAACCTCTTCCTCCCCTCTATTTTCCTCAATAATATCTTCAACATCTATTGTATCTGAGTGTTGTCCCAAGTATTGGGACTTTTCGATCTGGTCCTCTTGGTATGCTGGGTCTCCAACGTTGAATGTATTTCTAGATTTAATCTTGCATACTACCCACTTGTAGATTATTGATCTATTTTCCTTACTCAATGTGTATTGTGCTATCGGCTTAGTTATTTGTCCACCAGCTCCCCTTTGTATCAAGTTCAGATAAGGACGCTTGCATATCTCGGCAATGTCTTGTCTTGCTTTTGGATTGTCCTTCGTCTTTCCTTTAATATCCATGACGATATTGAAGACATTATCGAATACATTCTTTTCGATATGCATAACATCAAGATTATGCCTTATAAGATTATCTTTCCAATAAGGCAAGTCCCAGAAGATACTCCGTTTGGTCCAGTTATGGGTTTGTCCGAACCCATCGACACGATTGTTCGATGGATCTTCCATTACAGTGGGCAAGTCCTTTACATCTCCCAAATATCGTATCCCGACAATCTGGCGGGCGGATGAGAAAATTGTTGTTTTCCAGCTCTGAACGCGTCCTTTGTTCTTTCTCCAAGGATGACTCGCAGGCAGAAATTGACGATGACAATCAAAGAAAGAAGTTTTTCCTCCATGCTTAAGGCGAAACGCCTTACTATTTTGTATGCATATCGGACAAGACATGGTGCCGTGAGTACTACATCCCGACAGCATACCGTATGCGGGAAAATCATTGATTGTCCACATCAGTGAAGCTCTCATCTGAAAGTTCTGTTTCCTGGAAATATTATAGGTCGCGACGCCGATCTCCTACAGCTGTTTCAGCTCATCCAACAACGGCTGTAAATATATATCGATATTCTTTGTCGGATTTTTGGGACCCGGTATGATAGCTGTCAAGAACATATAAGGAGTCTTCATACACATCCATGGTGGCAGATTATAAGGGGTCAGAATGACCGGCCAGCAGGAGTATTGAGATCCCGACTGCCCGAAAGGGGCGAAGCCATCAGAACATAGCCCCATGCGTACATTTCTAGGCTCTGCAGCAAAATCTGGATGATAAAAATCGAAATATTTCCACGCCTCTCCATCCAAAGGATGTGACAATTCTCCATCGTCCTTTGTGCGTTCTTCGTTGTGCCACGTCATGTGTTCTGCTGTATTCTGAGACATATACATCCTCTGCAAGCGCTTCGTGATCGACAAGTAATGCATATACTGTAAGGACATCGTTTTTAGTTGACTTTTCTTTTTTCCTGATTGGCTTGTAACGATCCGCATTACAGAAGCTACAACTTTCTATATCCTCGTTCTCTTTGTACTACAACATGTATCCGTTGCGACAATAATCTATCTTCTCGTACCCCAGTCCCAGTTGTCGGACCATCATCTTCGACTTGTAGAAGTTTTTTGGAAGCTCTTTTGATTCCTTCGGTAACACCTCCTTGATTAGTTGTATAATTCGATCATAGCAAGTTTGTGGCAAGTTAAAATTGGACTTTATGTTCAACAACCGCATCGTCACTGACAGTACGGAATGTGGCTCACAACCAGGATATAAAGAAGTTTTAGCATCTTAAAACATATCATAGAACTCCTTCGCCTCGGGATTAGGATCCTCCGGATAAAAAAATTAGGCCCTGTCGCATCGTACACCATATCTCGTGCAAGGTTCTACAGGTCTCCATAATCAACAGAGTATTCGTGTCTTCGACGACAAAATCCGTTGCAGCATTATCATCAAAAGCATAAGTAGCAGCATTCGCAACCTGTCTTTCCGCATATAGTTCACCTTGCGATGACCACAGGCCATAATCACGTACGAAACCCTTACGGGTCAAATGATCTCTTACACTCACCACTTCTTCGTAACGTCTATTGCGACAATTATGACATGGACACTTGATTTTGTTACCGTCCATACACTGAGCTTTACTCATGGCATACTTAAGAAACACTTCCACGCCTGCCTGAAAATCGTCACTCACACCTATTCTGCTCTCGTGTTGTCATTTGTACATCCACGTACGATCAACGAAATAACGATCCATCACAGATTGGATGTAAAAATCTGTATCGTAAGACAAACTAAACAGAATTAGTATATAATCATGTAACTGGTGGATCCGCTGGTATATAGGCCAGATGTACTTAGTATCGACCGCATCAGACTAGTATCGGTCTATAGGTTTGGTATAGGCCGTATCAAATTGGTATTGACCTTAGCGAATTGGTATCGTCCTATCCGATATGTATCGGCCGTATAGCTAGGATTCGTACCGGCCTTATCGATTCGGTATCGGCCATATTCGATAGGTATCGGCCGTATCGGATATGTATCGGCCATATCAGATTAGCAAGGTGGAAGGTTTATTAACAACTGTACTTAGATTTTTCTCTTCTCGAGCTAGAATACCATTACAATAGAGTCACGAGAGAGTAAAAAAAATCTCCTACATATTGATGTTTACGAGAGTGATTGGCCAATTACAGTAACACACATGCTGTATTTTCTATCAGGTAATGAGAGATTGAAAGCAATAACATATAGAGTTGTATTTCGGGAGAAGAACTCGTACAAACTCTTTGTGAACAAAGAGTTTATAGGAGTTCGTCTTCTTCCGAAATACAACTCTATATGTTATTGCCTTCAATCTCTCATTCCCTGATGGAAAATGCAGCATGTGTGTTACTATAATTGGCCAATCACTCTCGTAAACATCATTATGTAGGAGATTTTTTTACTCCCTCGTGACTCTCTTGCAATGGTATTCTAGCTCGAGAAGAGAAAAATCTAAGTACAGTTGTTACTAAACCTTTCACTATGCTAATCTGATACGGCCGATACATATCCGATACGGCCGATACCTATCGGATATGGCCGATACTATCGGATATGGCCGATACCGAATCGATAAGGCCGGTACGAATCCTAGCTATACGTCCGATACATATCGGATAGGACGATACAAATTCGCTAAGGTCAATACCATCTGATACGACCTATACCAAACCGATATACCGATACTAATCTGCTACGATCGATACTAAGTACATACAGATACCGATACCGATACCGATAGTTCGATACTGATACCGATAGTGCAATACCGATACCGATAGTACGATACTGATAGTCCGATAGTTCGATACCGATACCGATACCGATAGTCCGATACTACCGATATCGCCGATACCAATACTCATAGGAAAAGTCCGATACCGATTCCGATACCGATACTTTGAACCTTGATATATATATATATATATATATATATATATATATATATATATATATATATATAAAGCAATAGACTTTCTCATCCTATTTCTTAAACTAGGGTTTGTCATATTGCATTTTCTTTAAAGTATCGGCTGATACCGATCCGATACGGCCGATACCGATACGGTTTGGCATGTTCCGATCTGATACCGACCGATACCAAATATTGACCGATGCCGACATTGGGGGTCTTTGTTCCGGTCAATTCGGCAAAGAAAATTAAACTGCATAGGAATAGTCCGATACCGATTCCGATACCGATATTGTGAACCTAGGTTGAAAGCATAATAAGGTTGTAAAAGCATGTAAAAGAATCCAATACTACCGATAATTATTTATTTTCCAATAAAAAAATTCGATACACTGATCCGAAACTGCCGATACTACCGATATTGCTGATACCAATACTCATAGGAAAAGTCCGATACCGATTCCGATACCGATACTTTGAACCTTGATATATATATATATATATATATATATATATATATATATATATATATATATATATATAAAGCAATAGACTTTCTCATCCTATTTCTTAAACTAGGGTTTATCATATTGCATTTTCTTTAAAGTATCGGCCGATATCGATCCGATACGGCCGATACCGATACGGTTTGGCATGTTCCGATCCGATGCTGATCGATACCAAATATTGACCGATGCCGACATTGGGGGCCTTTGTTCCGGTCAATTCGACAAAGAAAATTAAACAGCATAGGAATAGTTCGATACCGATTCCGATACTGATATTGTGAACCTAGGTTAAAAGCATAATAAGGTTGTAAAATCATTTAAAGAATCCAATACTACCGATAATTATTTGTTTTCCAATAAAAAAATTCGATACTCCGATCCGAAACTGCCGATACTACCGATATCGCCGATACCAATACTCATAGGAAAAGTCCGATACTGATTCTGATACCGATACTTTGAACCTTGATATATATATATATATATATATATATATATATATATATATATATATATATAAAGCAATAGACTTTTTCATCCTATTTCTTAAACTAGGGTTTGTCATATTGCATTTTCTTTAAAGTATCGGCCGATACCGATCCGATACGGCCGATACCGATACGTTTTGGCATGTTCCGATCCGATACCGACCGATACCAAATATTGACCGATGTCGACATTGGGGGTCTTTGTTCCGGTCAATTCGGCAAAGAAAATTAAACAGCATAGGAATAGTCCGATACCGATTCCGATACTGATATTGTGAACCTAGGTTTAAAGCATAATAAGGTTGTAAAAGCATGTAAAAGAATCCGATAATTATTTATTTTCCAATAAAAAAATTCGATACTCCGATCCAAAACTGCCGATACTACCGATATCGCCGATACCAATACTCATAGGAAAAGTCCGATACCGATACTTTGAACCTTGAGCGCGCCCCGTGCTGCCCCCTAGCCCCGCGCGCGCCACCCCCGCCGCCCTCCGCTGCCCTGGAGCGAGCTGCCCCCTACCGCCCCCCGCAGCCCGCACGCGCCAGCGTACCCCTCCCACCCCCCGCCGCCCCTCCAACCCCCCGTCCCCCAGCCCCGCGCTGCCCCGCGCGCGCCACCCCCCGCCGCCCCCAGGTGCCCCGGAGCGCGCTGCCCCCCGCCGCCCGCCGCAGCCCCGCGCGCGCCTGCCGCAGCTCCGTGCTGCCCCGCGCGCACCACCCCCGCAGTCTCCGTCGCCCCCGCAGCCCACGACACCCCCGGCAGCCCACGACACCCACGACCACCGAGAGAGAGAGAGAGAGAGAGAGAGAAAGAGATTACCTTTGGGAGAGAGAGAGGAGAGGTCGCCGATCACCGCCGCGGAAGAGAAAGAGGAGAGAGGATAAAATTTGGGGGGAATAAAAAGTTCCCCCCGTCGTTTCAATTTAAGTCTGGGCCCTTTATTTAGCAACGGACTAGCGACGGATACAATCCGTCGCTAGTCCGTCGCTCTTTTTGATACTTGCCGACGGAATATCCGTCGCTACGTAGTCGAAGAATTGTTCCGTCATTTCTTTCAACAATTCCCGCCAAATAATCGACTGCATAGCGACAGCTACTTATCCGTCGCTATATCTCCGACGCCCTAGCGACGGATGAGCGACCTTTTTTCCCCCTTAAAATAAAATAAAAATTGTATCAGCTTGTCGTCGGTACTCCTTCGGTTATTTGCCGCAAATCCGTCGCTAACGTCGACGAAAATTATCTGTCGCTAATGTGCCGTCGCTAATTGACTGTATCTTGGTAGTGTTTGGCATTTTCAGTTAGTCATTAAGAACCTATGTATCCTCTACAAGTTCATGAATAAAAGAATTATTTTCATATATATATCTTTTTTCATTTAGTTTTATGCTTATTTTTTCCACTACATAAACCCGATCAAGAAAAATATTGTTCAATATTCAAGTTCATGCCTTGTAGTCGTGCAACTTAGGCTTGTATGACATCACGCCTGGTGGCAACTTATCGGTTCTGCGAGGTCGGGACGGGACAAAACTTATGCTAAAGTTTACTATCTTTATGTTTAAGTTGGTATGCTAAGTATGATAATGACAAGGATATATGACCGATTAAATTGCATGTTTATTAAAGAGAACTATAGGGTAACTGTTAAAGAAAATAGATAGCTTGACCCAGGGTCGGAGCAGTGTATAGGCAAAAGGGGGCCCTGCATCCCCCCCCCCCCCCCCCCCCCCCCCCCCCCCCAAACTGAGAAAAAATATTTTTAAAAAAAATAGGTGAGTAGTTTCAGTGAAAATTCTCACAAGATTTGTAAATGTGGACCTTTCTTCTTTTGTAATGTTGGACCTTCTCTGTGTTTTGTAATAATCCTCTCTTTGAATACATAGCATACTCAAATTCTTTGGTGAAGTTGGACCTTCTCTTCTCTATGTGCATGCAAGATTTCGGTTCTTGCTTGTATTTTGCTTCTGATTTGAACTGGATAATACCACTAATTTTTGTTTCAACAAAAAATTATTAACTAAGGAAGCTGTTTACATTTACCAACTTCGTGTATACGATACTAGTTTTAAACTGCTTACATTTTTTAATTTGTTTGGGTGCTCGGCAGTGGCGAGCATAAGCTGGACTGTCCCAGGCTGTAGTCCGGGCTAATTTTTTTTTATAGAGCTAAAAGTATATTATCACATGTAACAAGTAGTACCAGTCTAGCTCAATTGGTAGAGTGGTTGGGTGTTTATTTGGTATGTCTCCTGTGTAGGTTGTGTGGATTTTCATGAATTTTTTTTTTTGTTCATCACATGAATTTTCCCCCGAAAAAAAAATTTGCTCCGCACTTGGTGCTCGGCCCTGTGCAACACAAGTCCTGGCTTAGTCCCTGGCTTAACCTTGTTTTTAGAAAGAAATGCAACTCTATAATGTGATTAATAGTACGTATATATTTGAGACTTGGTTAATGATATTGTTTGGAATATTGGGACCATAGTATATTGTTAATTGAGAGGAGCCAAGAGGGGAATGTTGTGTACGAGTAGTGACTCGAGGAAATATGGAAATAGTGGAACAATGGATGAAAATGTTGTTCCTTATGCATTTTCTATTCCAGTATGTTATACATTCTAAATTTATAGTAGCATGTGTATAAGGTTTATTCCTCAAACAATGATCAAGCCACCGAATTGTATCATGCTACGGGAAATGAATGTTCATGCAAATTGGATCTATACGAATATTAAGAGATCTTTAGTGGGACTATAATTTGTACTAGAAGGGGCAGTGTAATACCATTGGCGTAGTCTGAATTGACGACATACATCGCCGATTGGATCTAAAATATTAGTGACATTTTTTTCCAGAGTCGCTAAATCCATCGTTGATTTGACTTATTTTGGTAGTGAATGACCATCGTATATGCATAATGCATATAACGATGGCTTTGCAGATGTAGCACCTCCTAGGGAAGGATGGTGTTCGTGGATAAGAACGGTATAACGTGTCGCCTCCCTATATGTTAAATTTTACTGTGACATGATCTCAAACAGGACTTTTTTAGAATGGTTAAAATAAATGTCCCCTTTTTTTAAGTATTTGTTCAGTGCCTGATATTTCCTACAGCCAATAACGTGTTGAGAGATTCCAAATGCCAGTTTTAAGTAGTTATTGGTCAAGTAGGAAGGAAATATCATTCCAAACTCAGGAAGTTTCATGTCATGTGAGTATGTCATGCTGGCTTAGCTTGCTAAACCAATAGATAGGTGTGGAAAGAAAAAAGAAGAAGAAGAGCTGAAGTCATAAATCCTAGCTGTTCTGTACCTTCCGGTAGTCGCTTCGGTATCTTCCTCTCTTTATATTATATTTCGTTTATCGATATATAAACGTTCCTAAACTAACATACCTATACTCCTACATCCCTCCATTCATTCTTTTCCAATCTACATTCACACAAACAAAACAATATGGAGATCAAGAAGTTGCTCGGCCGGGCTTTCCCGAGTGGCGGATTCTTCCCACTACGAGCACATACGAGACAACAACGAGCAGCCCAAGGTGCCGAGAGGACAAGTGCCCGTCTACGTTGGGGACGAGATGGAGCGGTTCACGGTGCCCGCGGAGTTGTTGTCTCGGCCAGTCTTCGTCGAGCTCCTGCGGTTGTCGGCTCAGGAGTACGGTTACCGGCAAAGCAGAGCCCTGCGAATACCTTGCTCGGTACCCGTCTTTCTATGCGTTCTAGGTTACCTCAGCCGAACCACATCTGCGAGGTGAAAGAGGAGGGAATCAATCGGTTTGTTTAGCAATTATGATATTTGGCTCCCAAAATATTTGTGTGATGTCATCTCCCATTGTGTGGCATATGATATAGCAACTGACATAACAAATTTTAACCTAAAATATTAATTACCCAATTTTTTTAATATTAATGTTAATGTTAATGTTAATATTAATATTAATATTAATATTAATATTAATGTTAATATTAATTTTAATGTTAAGATTAATTTTAATATTAATATTAATGTTAATGTTAATTTTAATGTTAAGGTTAATTTTAATGTTAAGGTTAATCTTAATGTTAATTATCATGTTAATTTAATATTAATTTTAATTTTAAAATTAATTTTAATGTTAAATTTTGTCATGTCAGCTGTCATGTCAACAACCATGTCATATGCCACATAATGGTAGATGGTATCACCCAAATATTTTAGGAGTCAAATAACATTTTAGTGAGAGATTTAGCTCCTATATTGTACTTTCTTTAAGTTTTGCTTTGCTAGGATTAATTAACTTCCTGGCAAAAGATATTAAGAAGGTTAACTAATTTGAATTAGAGAGGTACTCCATGCTAGTGCATTTGAATTCGAGTGGCTCTTGTGGTTACCGAGAAGAGATATAAGATCCTGCTGGCTCGGTGGCAGAAGATGAGGTTCGAGCCACGGGGGTGTATTATTTCTTCTATTTATAGTAATGGTGAAAGTTGGGGGCAGTGTGTCCAAAAGACATACAATGCAGCGTGCACAAAAATTTCGTACGTATCGTCGGACATCTCAAAAAAAATGAAGGTTATAATTATGGGTTAATTAGTGTTTAGACACTAGATTTTATACAAGTTTAAAGTTTAAGTCATAACATGTCAAATTCTCAAGTTTAGATCCTATTTTTTTTTTTCATTGTACCCTCTCTTCTATACAAAACAATAAAACTTTCACTATAGGCTATGAAGGATATAATAGGAAAAATAAAACAATAAATAAAAACTCAGGGTCCAAACTTTTCAATTGGACATATCAGAACCTAAACTCTATGCTGGTATAAATTTCAGGGTTTAAACGCTAATTAGCCCTATTATTATCTCTCAAGAATTATTGGGATTTCTGTTAGAATAATTAATATTGGGATTCTTGTGTTGGTTGTTTGCAATCTTGGCGGAGATTCAAATGGCCAAACATATGCCTCCTTGGAGCCTACAACAAAGCAGATGAATGAGAAGGAGAGCAATTCCTCTCTTTATGAGTTCGACATAGATGTACAGTTATAGAGCCCAAAACCTACATGAGAACAAATGTAACACAAACAACTCAACAAAACTCAACAAATGCAAGAAACCAAGCGCTATCAATATATGTGAACTCTACCCTAGAGTATTACGTAGAGACAGATGGGAGTTACATAGTGAGAGTAGCAATCTTGAAAAAGGTTTGTAATCAAGACAAACGTACATACAACATTAAGTATGCTTTTTTATCGAGATAAACATACATCTAACTATTATACTATTAATGTGCACGTACATTACATGCCAAAAAAATATTAAATATAAATTTATTATAAAAAATATAATTTTCTAGGAATTGAACAACAGAAAAAAATATCTTCCACCTTAACCACTTGGGTTGGAGTCATTTAATTATAAATAAATCATATTAGATATTTAAATACTTAGTTAAATTTTTTTAATAATTAATAAAATATTTAGGTAGTTGTTTAGTTTTTTTTTATTTAATTTACTTATATGGGTGATGATATACGTACGGCTTGGAGGGCTCACTTTTGAGTTGTTTCCAAGCCGCGTTATATAGTAGAAGATATAAAATTTTAAAAAAATTACTGTAAAACTTTGAAGATTTCTAAATATTATTATCTTAACTTATATTATTTAACTATTTTAAATAAAACTAAGGATTGTACCATCATTAATACCCACAACCATAATAAATACTTACTATCCATTATCATGTCTCTTTCCACCTTTACCCTTTTTATTTTATAAACATATAATGGTGTTATAAAAGTAAGGAAGAGTGATTATTTTGCAACCGAATAGATATGGGACCTCTTATTAACACATTAGGATTTGTGTTTAGTTGGATAAGGGCATCCACACATTTGTGGATCCACAAATATATGATTTACAACACTTTTTTTGGATGTCCACTTTCATTATTGCATCAATAAAAACTTTTCTAAGGAAAAAAAAATTCTCTTTCGAAAAAATTCATAGTAAAAAACAAGAGATTCATCACGATTATGATTCTTCATAAATCCAAGTGCGTGCGAATTACACTATCTAGTTAAAAATCTTTCAAAGAAAAAATACAGTAAATAATCCCACTGAAGAAAAAGAGTACAATGTGCAAAGACATACTTCACTATGTTTCCCTTTAGCATCTTTATGATGCTTGCATCTTGAGGTGCTCCTCCTCAAAATCATGTAAAAATATTACATGAAGTTTTTATATCAACTTAAATGAACAGTCAATACCCAAATTAATACATTTGACATTCCACTCCAATATTTTATCTACATATACATTTAATGAATTTGTTCTATATAGGATGCATTATGCTCGTAAAGATTTGTAGGGTTGTTTATGACTTCTAGAAGCTCCTAATTCTCCCCGATGTGCAGGACTAGTGACCTTAGACATACATATTTTCTCTCTAATTTATGATGTTTTAGGATTTCTTAATGATTGGTTGATTTTGTCGCAATGGTTTGTTCGATTAATCTACATGAAATAGTTGTACCATTGTTAAAAGATATATATCATGTTTGTAATCTTCCTTATGGGGATTAGATAAATAATCTTCATCTACATATCCAACAAGATTATCACATTCATATGAATTAAACCAAGAACAATGGTTCATTCGCTATACCTAAAATTATGATTTATGTCATTCTAGTGTCAATGTGTAGGTGCAGATCTATATCTCAGTAGGTTCACAGAAAAAGATATGTAATACATAATGCTAAATAAAGAAGTGTTCTTATTACACTTAAATATAGTACTTCATGGAGGAGCGATGAAATCCTTTCCTCTAAGGAGTGAAGTTTAAAGGAGAGAGAAAGTTATTTTATCAAATAGGCTTCCATTTTATTCTTTCGGCTGAAATGGTTTCCAATAACTTGACCATTGTAGGTGTACTGATCAAGTGAATGACAACAACTTATACTACTTTCTTCAGATGATTTTCCTTTAGAAGATTTTCTTGATGAATACACATGGACGTTTAGGATTATTATTATATCCATTCCTAGACATATACTTATTGAGCATGTTGAACCATATTCTTCTGAATTGTTTTAGTCCATATAGTGCGTATCTCTAGACTTGATTTCTGGTAATCCTTCGAGAATTTTCATATATATCTTACTGTCCAGGTTATCATGACCGAGGAATATGTTTCTTCAAAATATTCATGGTCTTTATTAGAATCCTTAAGCGATTAGACGTGCTCTATACCTTTGGATCTCATTCTTTTTATTTATTTTTTTTAGAAACACACATTTAAAACCTACCAGATTTATTCCTTTTGGGGTTTGTACTTGTCACGACCCGCACCCACTGTGAGGGTACGAGAGCGTAACTACGCCCAGCCTACGCCGCAGTGTCGGCGGTAGAACGCTGTTCTAGGTCATGAACTATAACTAACATAATATGAATACTCTCCATAAGGAGGCCAACACAAAGGTACAACTCAATCACAATCTAGAGATAGAATATGGCACGATAAAATAGATAAGAGAATCCTCAACTGAGGTACAACAGAAATGAAATACAAGTCTCAACATCTCTAAAATATATACAACTCTGGAATCCAGGATAACAACTAAACATGGAAAGAAATAGTCTAAGCTATCTACACTAAGCAAGGGTATCCTCCTCAGCAGCTGCCTGAACCTCCCCAGGGGTCCAGGTCGCGAGTGTCATCTAGGCAAGCTCCAAAGTAAGGGATGCAGGGTTCCTCATCATCCTCTGTAAAATTTTCAACAGGTCCAGTTAGGACGGGCGCGAGCACAATACATCTCAACAGTTCATAGCAGGTTAGAAAATATAATCATGCAGTAAAGTAAGATATAGATACTGAAGAAAAGACAGTATGTAAACAGAGAGAGAGCTGTAATAGAAATATCTACTATAAGTAGAGAGCTACCAGTGACCAGTGATTTAGAGTACAAAGTCGACATGTGAACGGCTTGATTTGCACATGGCTATACTAAAGAGGCGTACATGGCTATTCTACTTTGGAATTGTTCACATGGCTATTTATACTCCCCCGTACCCTCAACTAATACACAAGGATCCAACCAGGTTATGTTATGATTCTATGTAACAGCCCCCGAAGGGTGGTAAGCCTCCGAAAGGTGATAAGTCCCCAACGGGTGATATGCCTCCAAAGGGTGATAAGCCTCCGAAAGGTGATAAGCCCCCAAAGGGTGATAAGCCTCCGAAAGGTGATAAGCCCCCAAAGGGTGATATGCCCCCAAAGGGTGATAAGCCTCCGAAAGGTGATACATAGTAGTCCCATAAATGGGATAAGGATTCAGAGAAGACTCTGTGATCATATGGGTATATGTCACAAGTGATCAAAGAACCAAAGAAGCATATGATACGCCATGTAAGTAAAACGCACAGAACATAGAGTACCCGATGCTCCCTGAAGGGATAACATCTCAAGAAGGGATCCATATAGTACTAATCCGTGTGACCAACGTGACAGTATCAAGTAAAGTAATTTAATACAGAAAATAATTCTAAGCAGGATATAAAATGATCAGAGAATGTACTCACCTCGTATCTGAATGTCTGAAGTAAATGTATTGTCCGAGATGAGATACCTGACTCCTAGTTAGAGAAACACAAGTCAAGATGTATACAGGAGATGATAATAGTAATCTACAATGCATCTGCATGCTATCTAGGTCAAACTAGGCTAAAGTCGACACTTGGTCAACCTTAGGCAATTATGGGGTCAACTAGTCAATCTAGTCTAGGTTTAGCCAAACCAGGCCTAGCCAACCTATGCCAACACTCTATCAACCAAAACCAAATAGATATCAATATCATATTAATATCCTATATTCAATTCAATACATATAAGTATATATATAACATTTAGCATACATACATACATATATATACATGGCATTTATATACACCTAGTAAATTATTACATGTCATGGTTCAATTTTGTATACTAGTCACATATCTACATATCATACAATTTATGTATATCACAGTAGCATATAGACCTATTCATAAGTCAAACACATAATCTATACACACTATATATATTCTATGCATACTTACAAGCATATATAGATATAGAGTGAGGGAAAGAAAAGAGTAATAATGTGAGTGAACGTGTGTTTGTGTTACAAGGAGTGATAAGGCATGGCATGATAACCTCTGTGTGTGTTCATGTGAGGAAAGTGTGTGAGTGTGTGTGTAAAAACATGACAAGGGCTTATCTGATTTGTAGCTGTTATGTGTGGGTGTTCAGATTAGGAATAGAAGGAAATCCTATTTCAGTGAATCAATTAACATAGGGAAAATAGTGAAGCATTTAAACCACATTCATTTCAATTAAGGACTGAACATAAGGGTATAGGCTGCACAGTTGGAAATGGGACATGACCGTTACACACATGCATTAGAGCCATGATCCTTCCCATCAAAAGTCTGAACTCAGAAATTTGGAAATGAACCATGACTAAGAAATGGAATAGACATTCATAAATCCCAGGACAGTATGGTGTGTTCAAGGTCAATTAGATAGCTTATCATTAAATTAGGCAATGGTGCTATGTTCTCAGTTTATAGGACATTACAACTCAGGTTTTTAGGTCATAGGATTTCAGGAAAATAGTAACTTGGTTTCCAGGTCATATGTGAATCTAACCAAATTCCTATTCTATTCCCAGTTAATATCAATAACATATCCAGTCACTTATCAGTAAACAGTGTGCTTAAAATAAATCAATAGGAAATCTGAAAAGTAAGCAATTGCAATGGGTTGACAACCAATCTCAGGAATGCAAAAATATGTGTGGTCTCAGTGTCACTAGGGGTGAATCAAAGTGACAGGTATTTTAGAATAGAGTGTAGGCTATAGTGTTAGGTTATAGTGTAGCAGGAAGTTGATAGGTATTCATGTAATGTATGCGGGTGTGTGTAGGTAGGAGAAATAGTACAATGAACTTCAGTCCTCAGAAATCTAATGTTTAGGAATATGCATACAAGAGAAATCAGCTCAGGTTTAGGTTTGCTCAGTGTATTGAGTGTTATCAGGAAATGTGTGAAACAGGCAAGTGTCAAACATGTGTATAGTAATGTGGAGTCACAGGGTATCAGAGCATGGTATCAGAAAATAGGCAGGCAACTAGGAATGTGTTCAAGTGTTACTATGAGGAACTAGAAGTAAATCTCAGATTTTCACATAACAACTCCCCACCCCCTATCAACTCAGCTTTACCTAGGAAAACCCCTCTAATCTCAGTTTTAAATATAACTCAAACAATTCAAATAAACTCATGAACACACATAAAACTAATTACAAAGTCCCTACATTCCATTCAGTTTCCTGGGTGTGACAGGAAAATGTGGAATATGTGTGAACAAAAGTATGTTCAGGTGGCAGGAATGAGAACAGTGTATTCACTAGGGGGAAATCTCAGATGTGACATATGTGTGTGACAGGAATGCTAGGGCAGGAATGAGTGTGTGCCATACTATGTGTGAGCCTTAGATCCTATCATCAGTTAGCAACATAGTGGATAATTCTCAGACATGAGTTCATCACAGGAATGTGGATTAACATTGAGCAAATCATGAACAACCCGAAGCCAAAATCCTATTTGCGATTTGTAAGGTCGATTCTAGCATGTATGATTAGTTAACAGAGATTTGTAGACATGTTAGAACATTATTTAGCATGTAATTATGACTAAACTATAATGAAATCATTTACAACAGAAATCAGACAATGATACTCTCACTGGTATCAGTTAAATGGGAAAAACCCCAATTTCGAATCCAATAATCACACAAACCCATTCAAAGTCCAAAACAGGTGTTCACAATTGTTCCCCCACATGTACATGTGTCATGGGGGTCATACTCGTGTCCCAAAACGTGTCCAACTATGTCGAATTTACTGACACCAATGTGACAGTAAACAGTGCATCAGACGGCTCGTGCAGCGAGGATACGAGCTCGTGCGTGCGACACAGGGCACGACACGACTCGTGCTCGTGCCCATGTATTCGCCCCACATAGGGCTGCGTGTTCGTGTCCCTGACACGTCACCAAGACGTGTCCATGAGGGACACGAAGCCCGTGTCAGAACCCCCAGTCTCGCGTGTTCAGTTCAGTGCACAATCCGTGCGGCCTCGTTTTCGTGTCCGACACAAAACGAGGTGTCATGAAACTTTGGTGAGTGACTTGTCAGTCACTGCCCCAACCTCCATGCCAAGTTTTGCGTGTCGAAATGCTGTGTCCAGGGAGAAACAGGACACGGGTAGCAGGACAGCGCACACGCGTGTCGTACAGCGTGTCCGCACTCGATTTTGACACGAATTCGTTACGAAAACCACATCAGTCTTCACAAAATATATCTAACAAACATAGGTCTATAATCCCATGAAATTAGATTTTCAAAAAATGAAAATAAAATCCTTTGTGACATTTAATCAAACACCTATACACACATCATGACACGTGTCCGATACGGACACAAAACTTTGCAAAACCTATACCAACAGAGAGAGGACACCTAGGGCTTCCTAACCATGCAAAGAAAACGAAATTCTATGGAAGGAATAGGAAGTTACCTATATGTTCAATTTGCAATAAAAAGCTCCAAAAAGGGGGTTTCTCCTTGTTAGCCAAACTCTCCAAATTGTCCCAAGCCTGAGAATACTCTCCATGAACAGCAAGAGGAAGATAATTAGAATCTAATGCAAGTGGTTTGAGCCAAAAAGGAGTTAAAATGGGAAAGTTATGGATTGGGGAAGATGGCTATACCTCTTTCTTCAAAGCTTGAGAGAAAAATAATTAAAAGAGGCAAGAACAAATGGAAGAGCCATTAAATAGGGTGGGAAACCCTAGGTTGGCTGCCATGGGCTGACTAGGGTGAGGTTTGGGTACATGGTGTGGGCCTATGGGCCTTAAGGCTAGTTATTGATTTAAGGTTTAGTCACAAGTCATGGCTTATGACTTAAATCTAACTTAGGTCAAATAACCATACCATGGGTCAACTCTGGTATAACTAGGGTTACATGACCTAACCAAGTCCAAACACAACTAGGGTTAGCTTCTAGGTTAGCCTACCAAGGTCATTGCTAGTCAAAGTCAACCTAGTCAACCCTCAATCAAACAATTCCAAAATAATTTCTAAAAATTCCCATAAATTCAAATAAATTATAATAAATCCAAATAACCCTAAAAATGTCAAAAATACCCTAATCACATAGCTAAGCTCTAGGGTAGGCAGTCTCTACTGTTCACTAGCAAAACACCAAAAATCACAAGTCATGAATTTAAATAGTTTAAAAATAATTAAAAAATCACTAAAAATCATAATATGAATAAATATCATTAATAATAATTATAATTACAAAATTTCAAAATTATCCTCTTCTAGAAAACTAGGTGTTATAATCCTACCCATCTTATAAAAATTTCGTCCTCGAAATTAAGATGGTAGCAGGCCTTCTAGGTCAAACACCCCACAATCAAAGTCTCAGACATACCGTCAGATAATCATATGCGTCTGTCCAAAATCATGATACTCAGAATCTTCGTCATGCTAGTGAGCAAGGCTACGATAATCACAGAGTCCTCGACTAAGGCACATACCTCTAGAATCATGGTATTTAAAATTTTTGCATTGTCGCATGCTTGGCAGCAAAAACCTTAAATTTCCACACCCGAGAAATACGTCCTAAATTTGACTATATGTCCTCACTATGCCAGCTAAACACGACTATCGAAGATTCTAGATTCTATAACTGGGTGACCTAGCCCGTATGATTTATCTCAGAAGAAAATCAAACATCACACAAGAACAACAGGACAAAATTGATAAATCATCAAGGAGCCGAGGAAATCAAAATTTTAAGGCAGTTATAAGAGGCAATTGCAGAATTCGAGTCAAAAGAACAGAACCTGCAACTAGATCTCCAATGGCCTGAGCATCCTCGACTGTCCTGGCGAAAGCTCGCCCTTGCTGGCCTCCCCTGGCCTGCTCCCTGGCCTGCTGCTGATGCTGCATGTACCTCTACTGCTGAGTCGGCAAGGGTAATCCCCTCTGTTGGCCTACCGGAGCCTTAGCTCCTGTCCCCTGAACCGTCTGTCCCGATGACTCGGGACACTCTCTCAGACGATGATCGGATCCTCCGCAAAGCAAACATCTGCCCAGCCTCTTCCGGCATTCGCCCCAACCATGCCCTGGTCTCTTACAGAAAGGGCAAATGATAACAAGCTGTTGTCTCGGGGTCTGCTGCTGCCTCTGCGGCTGTTGCGCCTGCTGAAAGGGTACGCGGGCCTGAAACTGCCGCTGCTGAAGGTAGACCCTCGGCTGCTGGTACTGCTGCTGAAACTGTAGAAGTAGCATCTGATGCTAAAACTGTAGAGGTAGTATCTGCTACGGATACTGCTGCTGAAACTGTAGGGGTAGCATCTGCTGTGGATACTGTGGCTGAATCTGCAAACGGGGCACCTGCTGCTGAATCTGTAGGTGGGGCCTTTTAGCCGGTCTCGTACTGCCACTAGCTCCCTGAGTATCCCGCATCCTCTTCTTCTTCAGCCCAAGATCGTCCTCCACTGTCATGGCTCCTATCAGAATCTGCTCGAAAGTGGCGTCGCGGTCGCTCTTGGTATATGACTTGATCTCTCCGATCAAACCCCTGCGGAACCTCCTCGCCTTCTCGACCTCGGTAAGATCCTCGATGAATCTGCTCAAACGGCTGAACTCTCCAGCGTACTCCTCAACGGCCTGGTTCCCCTGAACCAAACTCTCGAACTGCGCCTCCAAAGCACGGAGTGCGATATCGGGAAAGAATTTCTCCTTGAACAGTTTCTTGAACGCTGCCCAAGTCTGACCGGCTGTACCAATCCTCGGGTCCGTCTGGTACCAGGTACGGGCCAAGTCCTGCATCTGACTGGCGGCTGTCTCGATCTGTAATCCTGCTGGTATCTGTGCCAATCGGAATATCTCCTTAATGTGCTCTATCCAATCGTCAGCGTATATGATGCCCTCTGTACCCTTGAAGTCTCAGGGTCCCATCTTCTTGAAGGAATAGATGTCTGGAGTCCTCGGCTGATATGGCTGCATCTGGCCTCCCTGTGGCTGAGCAGCCACCAGCTCCACTGTCGACCCAACCAACTGGTGAGTATCTTGTATGCTCTGTCGGATATCAGCAGACTGGCTCTGTTGAATCTGTTGCTGAAACTCCATGAATTGTTGGAAGAGGGTAAACATCTGAGCCGTATCTATTATCCCTGAAGGTAACTGCTGCTGAGTCATATCTGGAATGACGGGGGAAGACCTCCGGACAGGTGGAGGTGCACTCCCAAAGGCTGCAGAAGCTCCTATATGAGCAGAAATAGGGGGTGCTGTGGTTCCAGCATCCACGATCAGGCGAAGGGTGATAGGCCTCTCACCAGCGTCTGCTGGGCCAGAGCGATGCGATCGTATCTCAATCACCATCCTGGAGACAGATCAAACAAGGAATCAATACTGAGATAGAATCGATAAATCAAGGGAGGACTGTTATCCAAGGAAGCAAATTTTTAACAGGAATTTAGATGGCAGAAATCCAGTTAAGAGTTTTTCCTAATGTGACTAAGTACCTCAAAAATATCCTAATCCTACTGCAGGCTGTAGTGGTACTCTAGTTCGAATACCACTACACAAACTCGACCTGCATGGGCCACCACTAAAAATGTGTCACGACCCGCACCCACTGTGAGGGTACGAGAGCGTAACTACGCCCAGCCTACGCCGCAGTGTCGGCGATAGAACGCTATTCTAGGTCATGAACTATAACTAACATAATATGAATACTCTCCATAAGGAGGCCAACACAGAGGTACAACTCAATCACAATCTAGAGATAGAATATGGCACGATAAAATAGATAAGAGAATCCTCAACTGAGGTACAACAGAAATGAAATACAAGTCTCAACATCTCTAAAATATATACAACTCTGGAATCCAGGACAACAACTAAACATGGAAAGAAATAGTCTAAGCTATCTACACTAAGCAAGGGTATCCTCCTCAGCAGCTGCCTGAACCTCCCTAGGGGTCCAGGTCGCGAGTGTCATCTAGACAAGCTCCAAAGTAAGGGATGCAGGGTTCCTCATCATCCTCTGTAAAATTTTTAACAGGTCCAGTCAGGACGGGAGCGAGCACAATACATCTCAACAGTTCATAGCAGGTTAGAAAATATAATCATGCTGTAAAGTAAGATATAGATACTGAAGGAAATATAGTATATAAACAGAGAGAGAGCTGTAATAGAAATATCTACTATAAGTAGAGAGCTACCAGTGACCAGTGATTTAGAGTACAAAGTCGACATGTGAACGGCTTGATTTACACATGGCTATACTAAAGAGGCGTACATGGCTATTCTACTTTAGAATTGTTCACATGGCTATTTATACTCCCCTGTACCCCCAACTAATACACAAGGATCCAACCAGATTATGTTATGATTCTATGTAACAGCCCCCGAAGGGTGGTAAACCTCCGAAAGGTGATAAGCCCCCAAAGGATGATATGCCCTCAAAGGGTGATAAGCCTCCGAAAGGTGATAAGTCCCCAAAGGGTGATAAGCCTCCGAAAGGTGATAAGCCTCCAAAGGGTGATATGCCCCCAAAGGGTGATAAGCCTCCGAAAGGTGACACATAGTAGTCCCATAAATGGGATAAGGATTCAGAGAAGACTCTGTGATCATATGGGTATATGTCACAAGTGATCAAAGAACCAAAGAAGCATATGATACGCCATGTAAGTAAAACGCACAGAACATAGAGTACCCGATGCTCCCTGAAGGGATAACATCTCAAGAAGGGATCCATATAGTACTAATCCCTGTGACCAACGTGACAGTATCAAGTAAAGTAATTTAATACAGGAAATAATTCTAAGCAGGATATGAAATGATCAGAGAATGTACTTGTCTCGTATCTGAATGTCTGAAGTAAATATACTGTCCGAGATGAGATACCTGACTCCTAGTTAGAGCAACACAAGTCAAGATGTATGCAGGGGATGATAATAGTAATCTACAATGCATCTGCATGCTATCTAGGTCAAACTAGGCTAAAGTCGATACTTGGTCAACCTTAGGCAATTATGGGGTCAACTAGTCAATCTAGTCTAGGTTTAGCCAAACCAGGCCTAGCCAACCTATGCCAACACTCTATCAACCAAAACCAAATAGATATCAATATCATATTAATATCCTATATTCAATTCAATACATATAAGTATATATATAACATTTAGCATACATACATACATATATATACATGGCATTTATATACACCTAGTAAATTATTACATGTCATGGTTCAATTTTGTATACTAGTTACATATCTACATATCATACAAGTTATGTATATCACAATAGCATATAGACCTATTCATAAGTCAAATACATAATCTATACACACTATATATATTGTATGCATACTTACAAGCATATATAGATATAGAGAGAGGGAAAGAAAAGAGTAATAATGTGAGTGAACGAGTGTTTGTGTTACAAGGAGTGATAAGGCATGGCATGATAACCTCTGTGTGTGTTCATGTGAGGAAAGTGTGTGAGTGTGTGTGTAAAAACGTGGCAAGGGTTTATCATATTTGTAGCTGTTATGTGTGGGTGTTCAGATTAGGAATAGAAGGAAATCCTATTTCAGTGAATCAATTAACATAGGGAAAACAGTGAAGCATTTAAACCACATTCATTTCAGTTAAGGACTGAACATAAGGGTATAGGCTGCACAGTTGGAAATAGGACAGGACAGTTACACACATGCATTAGAGCCATAATCCTTCCCATCAAAAGTCTGAACTCAGAAATTTGGAAATGAACCATGACTAAGAAATGGAATAGACATTCATAAATCCCAGGACAGTATGGTGTGTTCAAGGTCAATTAGATAGCTTATCATTGAATTAGGCAATGGTGCTATGTTCTCAGTTTATAGGACATTACAACTCAGGTTTTTAGGTCATAGGATTTCAGGAAAACAGTAACTTGGTTTCCAGGTCATATGTGAATCTAACCAAATTCCAATTCTATTCCCAGTTAATATCAATAACATATCCAGTCACTTATCAGTAAACAGTGTGCTTAAAATAAATCAATAGGAAATATGGAAAGTAAGCAATTGTAATGGGTTGACAACCAATCTCAGGAATGCAAAAATGTGTGTGGTCTCAGTGTCACTAGGGGTGAATCAAAGTGACAGGTATTTTAGAATAGAGTGTAGGCTATAGTGTTAGGTTATAGTGTAGCCGGAAGTTGATAGGTGTTCATGTAATGTATGTGGGTGTGTCTAGATAGGAGAAATAGTGCAATGAACTTTAGTCCTCAGAAATCTAATGTTTAGGAATATGCATACAAGAGAAATCAGCTCAGGTTCAGGTTTGCTCAGTGTATTGAGTGTTATCAGGAAATGTGTGAAACGGGCAAGTGTCAAACATGTATATAGTGATGTGGAGTCATAGGGTATCAGAGCATGGTATCAGAAAATGGGCAGGCAACTAGGAATGTATTCAAGTGTTACTGTGAGGAACTAGACGTAAATCTCAGATTTTCACATAACAACTCCCCACCCCCTATCAACTCAGCTTTACCTAGGAAAACCCCTCTAATCTCAGTTTTAAATATAACTCAAACAATTCAAATAAACTCATGAACACACATAAAACTAATTACAAAGTCCCCACATTCCATTCAGTTTCCTGGGTGTGACAAGAAAATGTGGAATATGTGTGAAACAAAAGTGTGTTCAGGTGGCAGGAATGAGAACATTGTATTCACTAAGGGGAAATCTCAGATGTGACATATGTGTGTGACAGGAATGCTAGGGCAGGAATGAGTGTGTGCCATACTATGTGTGAGCCTTAGATCCTATCATCAGTTAGCAACATAGTGGATAATTCTCAGACATGAGTTCATCACAGGAATGTGGATTAACATTGAGCAAATCATGAACAACCCCAAGCCAAAATCCTATTTACGATTTGTAAGGTCGATTCTAGCATGTATGATTAGTTAACAGAGACTTGTAGACATGTTAGGACATTATTTAGCATGTAATTATGACTAAACTATAATGAAATCATTTGCAATAGAAATCAAACAATGATACTCTCACTGGTATCAGTTAAATGGGAAAAACCCCAATTTCGAATCCAATAATCACACAAACCCATTCAAAGTCCAAAACAGGTGTTCATAATTGTTCCTCCACATGTACATGTGTCATGGGGGTCATACTCGTGTCCCAAAATGTGTCCAACTGTGTCGAATTTACTGACACCAATGTGACAGTAAACAGTGCATCAGACGGCTTGTGCAGCGAGGACACGAGCTCGTGCGCGCGACATAGGGCACGATACAACTCGTGCTCGTGCCCATGTGTTCGCCCCATATAGGGCTGCGTGTTCGTGTCCCTGACACGTCACCAAGACGTGTCCATGAGGGACACAAAGCCCGTGTCAGAACCCCCAGTCTTGCGTGTTCAGTTCAGTACACAATCCGTGTGGCCTCGTTTTCGTGTCCGACACGAAACGAGGTGTCATGAAACTTGGGAGTGACTTGTCAGTCACTGCCCCAACCTCCATGCCAAGTTTCGCATGTCGAAATGCTGTGTCCAGGAAGAAACAGGACACGGGTAGCAGGACAGCGCACACGCGTGTCGTACAGCGTGTCCGCACCCGATTTCGACACAAAATCGACATGAAAACCACATCAGTCTTCACAAAATATATCTAACACACATAGGTCTATAATCCCATGAAATTAGATTTTCAAAAAACGAAAATAAAATCCTTTGTGACATTTAATCAAACACCTATACACACATCATGACACGTGTCCGATACGAACACCAAACGGACACAAAACTTTGCAAACCCTATACCACAGAGAGAGGACACCTAGGGCTTCCTAACCATGCAAAGAAAATAAAATTCTATGGAAGGAATAGGAAGTTACCTATATGTTCAATTTGCAATGAAAAGCTCCAAAAAGGGGGTTTCTCCTTGTTAGCCAAACTCTTCAAATTGTCCCAAGCTTGAGAATACTCTCCATGAACAGCAAGAGGAAGATAATTAGAATCTAATGCAAGTGATTTGAGCTAAAAAGGACTTAAAATGGGAAAGTTATGGATTGGGGAAGATGGCTATGCCTCTTTCTTCAAAGCTTGAGAGAAAAATAATTAAAAGAGGCAAGAACAAATGGAAGAGCCATTAAATATGGGAAACCCTAGGTTGGCTGCCATGGGCTGATTAGGGTGAGGTTTGGGTACATGGTGTGGGTCTATGGGCCTTAAGGCTAGTTATTGATTTAAGGTTTAGTCACAAGTCATGGCTTATGACTTAAATCTAACTTAAGTCAAATAACCATACCATGGGTCAACTCTAGTCTAACTAGGGTTACATGACCTAACCAAGTCCAAACACAACTATGGTTAGCTTCTAGGTTAGCCTACCAAGGTCATTGCTAGTCAAAGTCAATCTAGTCAACCCTCAATCAAACAATTCCAAAATAATTTCTAAAAATTTCCATAAATTCAAATAAATTATAATAAATCCAAATAACCCTAAAAATGTCAAAAATACCCTAATCATATGGCTAGGCTCTAGGGTAGGCAGTCTCTACTGTTTACTAGCAAAACACCAAAAATCATAAGTCATGAATTTAAATAGTTTAAAAATAATTAAAAAATCACTAAAAATCATAATATGAATAAAAATCATTAATAATAATTATAATTATAAAATTTCAAAATTATCCTCTTCTAGAAAACTGGGTGTTATAGTACTATAGGACAAAACACTCCATGTTTTGTGAGAAAATAGTTCCGCTTGAATCAAATATTCCATTTTAGGCCACTATCTTTTTGGACATTCAAGATTATCTGTGGTTCATTTTATTCTCATTTGCTAATGTCATCCACAGAAAATTATTGTCAATTTCCATGAGTATGTGTAAAATATAGATTTCTCATTGTTGTTGGATATCGGTACCTCTTTCTCAGTCTCTTCTGTGATTGGAAGTATATGCTATTTTGGGAGTGATATGTTTTATTTTGGAGAAATATGATGTTTGGTTCATGACATCCGGACCATCATGACTTTCTCTACATGATATGCTAATTCGGGAGTTACTTCTTCATGAGCAATAGGTGTGTTATATTAATTATTCAGTTTCTTCTTCATAGGAGTCGATTAGTTAGAACCTTTAGTTCTTCCACATTTTGATATGGAACTGATTCAGGTACATTCATAGTTGGTATATGTGACCTATTTACTTTTGCAGCATTATTAAATGCATCAGATAATTATTCACGATAAAAATAAAAGGGATAAATCTCCTAATTTCATGTCCACATTGGGGGTTCTAGGTTCGAGATGAGATTAAAATGGTGTATTGATAATCCACAACATTTTTCTAGAAAAAGGTATTTAATTATCTTCCCTTAATGACGAAAATATTGTCTTTTCAAAGTGACAGTCTGCAAAATTTGCTGTAAAATATATCTAATGTCAAGGTGTAACACCCAGTTTTCCAGATGAGGGTATTTTTGAAATTTTATAATTATAATTATTATTTAAGGATGTTTATTTTATATTATGATTTTTAGTGATTTTTAATGATTTTTAGTAGAATTGATTTTGGGCCTATAGTTGACTTTGACTAGTGTTGACTAGAAGACTAACCTAGTGACTAACCTAGGTTAAGACCCCTTGGTTAGGTTAAGTAAACTTGGTTTGACCTAATTTAGTGAAGTTTAAGTCATTGGAACTTGTTTGGAGAGATTTGGAGTTGATTTGACTAATATGGCTTATGACTTCATAAGTCATGATTAATGACTTAGGACTTGGCCCATGGCCCATAACTAGAAGCCCTAACCCTAACTAAACCCTAAATGACCAGCCACATAGGGATCCCCACCCTATTTTAACACTTATTCATTAGGGTTGCCTCTTTTTATCATTCCAACACTTGGAGAAAAGAGAGGTATTCTTCCCCCTTCCAAAAATTCTCATTTATTCATTTGATCTCCTTTTTCATCCTAGTTTCTTGCATTAGGTTCTAATTTCTGTATATTTTATAATTCTGGAGGTTAATCTCAGCTTTGGGCTCATTTGGAGCATTTGGCCATCAAGAGGAACACCCCCCATTTGGAGCTTTTCCATACAAATTGCACCTATAGGTAAAACTCCTCAAATTGATTTAAATTGCTATTTTCTTTACATTTAGGGCTAGATCTAGGAGTCCCCTAGCTGTCCCTAGAATTAGGGCACAATTCGTGTCGGTTTCGTGTCCGTATCGGACACGTATCCATTTGATAGGCTAGGTGTTTGATAGAATGCCCCTTAGGAAATTATTTTCGATTTTTGAAAATGTAATTAAATGGATTGATAGATCTTGGTATGTACATTAAATTTTGTGAAGAGTGTTAGGTATTTTGGTGTCTGGTTGTGTCGAATTTTCGTGTTGGACACGCTGTGCACACACGTACACTGTGTCCTGCTACTCGGGGTCAATAACTCCCGACACAGGACACGTGGATACGCCATTTTTGGCGAGGATCTTGGGGCATCGACTGCCACCATCCTCCCAAAAAATGGGAGCACGTGGTTGCGTGTGTGAGGAGAAATCCTCCTCGCACTAGCCGCACTGGCCGCGCGCGCAGGCTGTGCACGCGCAGGAACGGCCACTGATACGCGTTCCAAACTCTGGACACGAGTCACTTGGACACGTTTCAGGCACTTGAGTGTGTAGCCCTACTCTGGGCGAACACATGGACACGTGCACGAGGACACTGGTGTCGTGTGTCGTGTCATAGGTCGACCGACACCCGTGCACGATGATTGTTCTGTGTGCACAGTCCTTTTGTGCACTGTTTTGTATTTTTAACTCGTATGGACACGTTGTGTCCACTTTGTGGACACAAACCACTTGTGTAACATGTACACATCATGTAAATGCTTTACCAACCATCAAATTGTATAATTAACTTAGTTTTTGATTTCGAAATTGGATTCCTCCTATTCAACTGATACACAGTCCAGTTTCCTTTTTTCTAATTTTAAGGTATAAATTAAACTGTTTTCCTTGATGTTAATTATCATGTAGATTCCTAAACATGTGTATTAGGACTTGCTAGATGGGTGTTGCATATTAATTTTGGTCTTGCATTTGATAAATAGGATTTTGATGGTGGAATGATTCATGACTGATACATGCAGTCTTTCAAGTTCTGTTTTGAGTTCTTTTTAACTGATGGCACACACTGAAATTTCTGAGTTTTCACATCATTTAAAACCTGAGATTCACCCACCCATGTATTAGTAACTGTTAGGTTGTTATGTCAGTTGTGTTAACTGTCATTAAAAAATTTGGAACTGTCATTGCCTTGTGGTTTCACTGAATAGCTAAAAGCCTGAGCCACATGGACACAACATCTGAACACACACATTAGACACTCATACACACCTGTATACATCTAAGGATTACATGAAATTGTTGAGGATAGCAAGGTCATGGGATTTTGAGTAGGGATTGACAGTTAACAACACTATTAGACTGAACAATGCTCACTGTTATTTGATGTCCTTGAACTTCAAATTCTGATTTTAATTCCTTCCTTGAGAACTGAATTGATTCTTACATTTCCATGTTAATTCCTGAACATTTTGTTAGTTCATGTTAGTTGGGGTTATCCATGTTATGGGATTTTCGAATTGGATGATGTATAAATGCATGTACAAATACCTTAGCCTTGATGGTACTTATCTAGATGATATAGGTTTATGTAGATAGAGGAGATAGAGGGGTATGGGGTATATGTGATATTAGTTTATGAGTTGTGTGTGAATATTAGAGTTGTGAAGGGTTGGGATGCAACCTGTCTTGACCTTGTTTCAGAGCATTGCAGCAGCAGGGCCATTGGCCAATTGCTATAGAGAGCTTGTGTGTGGCCAATTGGCCAATGGTTTAGCAGTTAACTACCTTAGCCTTAGGCCTTCAGCCATTGGCATTTTTGGTTAGGACTGAATTACAAATGGCATCAATTATGAGAAAGTGAGATGGGATTTGGGTATGATGTGAGGGTCTGAACATGGATAGGTAGTGACAGTGTGTTGAGCTTGGGGCTGGCCTAATATATGCAAGTGCAGCAGTAGTAGCAGGAAGACCCTGCCTGCAGGCAAGCATAGCAGCAGGGCAGGGTGAACATCCAAATTTGTGGGGGTTTGAGTATATAGCAAGTGTTAGAGGGAATAAATGTATCAGTTGAGTTGGGATGTGGAAGTAAATTTGTAGGCCACATCAGTATTGTATAGGGGTCAACTGGTTTATAGGTTAGAGTGAATAGAGGATGTTGAATGAAACAATGTGGGCAGTAGGAGGAGAGCCCTGTGCAGTGAACAGGGGGTATAATTAGTGTCAAGTGTATAGTGATAAATATGGAAATGTACCAAGGGATACTTTCTGTATGTACCCATATTTAGGTTCAGCCTCTTGTCCAGTCCAGATTGGGGAGGATGTGTCCCATGTATCTGTCCCCATATCAGTCAGTCTTATTTCCTATTGTCTTAGCCTTGAGCATTCATATATGTCTGCATGGGTATACAGTTATGTCATATCTAGAGTGTGTATTATGTATATTATAAGAGTATTGTTGATATGGGATATACCTGTATGTATACCTATGAATGACCTTGTGACATGAGCATATGTATATATATTATGTATATGCATATTGTAATGTACACATAAATGCATGAATGTTAGGTATGAATACTAGTATGTAATAGGATATGCATGTATCCTATTTGATGTAATGCAAGTATCCATATATGAAAATATGTATATGTATGATATATATATAAAGTATGCATAAATGTGAGTGTAGTGTGTGTATTATGTATTGTATATATATGCCTAGAATGAGTTTTAGCCTATAGGCTTTGTTAGTTGACCTTAAGATTGACCAATGGTTTAAGGTTGACTTGGTTTGACTCAACAGTTGAGCAAACCCTAGAATTGACCAAGGTTTGACCCAATAGTTCAGGATTGACTAGATGTTGATCAGGATTGACTTAGAGTTGACTTTGTCCTAGATTGGCCTAGAAATCATGTAGATTGCATCGTAGACTTCATTTATCTTATTTTAAACATATTATAACCTGTATTCCTCTGTTTAGGACATTGTGACCTGTTGCAGACATCTGATATTATACTACTCTTTTTAGAGTACCAGGCGAGTACATTCTCTGATAGTTCTTTCATTTACTTGTCAATTACTGTACTTCAGTTCTAGATAGTTTTATGTGATTCTTACAACACGTATGGATATTTCTGGATTCATGTATGCGACACACATACCATATGTCTGGCCTCTATTTTCTGGAACCACTACTGGCATCACCTTCTGGAATCACTACTGGAACCACCTACTGGAATCACCCTGGAATCTTTTGCTGGTATCATTATGTTTGGCTGGACTCATCCCGATTTTTCGTGTCGTTTCCTGGATTCACTTGTACTTGCTGGGCGGGGAAATATTAGAATAGGCATGTGAACATACCCAAATACTGGAACCACTCCCTTGGAATTATACTGGAATGATAGCCGTCTCACACCCGGCCAGGTGTGTGATGTGCCGTATTACCTACAGCCGTTCACATGTCAATTCCGATATTTTAAAACACACTGTTAGAGTATAGGCTGGACTCACCCTGAAATCATTGATCACATTGACTGGGACCATCCCGTACTGGACTCATCTAGTATTAGATTCGTCTGGTACTGGACTTTCGTTGGAGTCACACATGTCTATATTACAGTCTGGACTCATATCATGCTACTCTAGTTCAGCTAGATTTTTATTTTTCAGTCTTCATTGCCATGCTTCTCTTCTTATTTAGTTATTTCCCTTTCCTTGTACCTTAACTGTTCTCTATATCATTACCTGTATAAAACTGCTATATTTCATCAATAAAACTGTTTATAACTGCTTTATAGTTCTCTGTCATTTAATTGGGATTTCTTGATGAGTTGTACTCGTTCCTGTCCTGACTAGATCTGTTGAAATTTTACAGATGTTTGCCCTGAGGATGCATGCCCTACATATTATGGACCCGGAGACGGGATGACTACCCTTGGCCCCGACTCTCAGGAGTGATCGGGATTTAGTTTAGTAGACTAGTATCTGTTTCCATGTTGAACTTGTTATAGAAGTTTTGAGACTTGTGTAGTATTTGAGATTTGTTGAGAGTTGTTATTATTTTAGTAGTTGTTCTTCTATTCTAGTATAATTCTCCTGTGTTTATCTTATCGTGCTTAGACTGTGATTGAGTTCAATATCTTATACTTGTCCTCCGTTTGGAGTTGATCATGATGAGTACTTTATATATTACGTGAGTTGCTGGTTAGATAGTAACCTAGGACAGCGCTCTACCGCCGACACTGCAGCCTAGGCTGGGCGTCGTTACGTACTCGTACCCTCACAGTGGGTGCGAGTCGTGACACATTTTTAGTGGTGGCCCATGCAGGTCGAGAGTCGCATTACTGCGATATCGTAGTAGTACGGCGACTTAGTTGTACTGCTGCGAGCCTGCGATAGGATTGAGAGATAGGCTTTAACGGAGAGGTACTCAATCACAGTTAGAAAAAAAATTCTGCTTCAATTCATGCCATCTACATATCTTACTGACTTGTCTTCTTTGCAATAAACTGTCCTCCTTTGATTTATCGATTCCTGCTCAGTATTGACTTCCTTTTCGATCTGTCTTCAGGATGGTGGAGACACGATCACATCGCTCTGGTACAGTAGCCGCCGGAGAGGGGTCTGCCACCTCTCGTCCATTGCAGCAGCCTGTTGAGACTGTAGCGCCTTCTGTTCCTGATCAGACAGGAGCTACTGTAGCCATTGGGGGTATGCCTCCACTTGTTCAGAGGACGACCCCAGTCATTCTTGAGATGTTTCGGCAGCAGCATCAGCAGCCACCTGCAGGGACAATTGACGCCGTTCAGCTGTTGGCTTTCTTCAGACAGTACATGGAGGGTCAGCAGACCCAGCAGCAGAGGCACACGGCAGAGCTCAGTAGAGGCATTGATCTGGCAGTGACGGCAGTGGAGAGAGTCGTAGCTCAGCCAGCGGCAGCCCCGCAGCCGTACCAGCCACGGGAGAAGGGCATCCAGGACTTCCAGAAGATGCACCCGAGAGACTTCAGAGGGACAGAGGGGATCCTGTATGCCGATGAGTGGATCGAGCATATGGAGGAGATCTTCAGGCTGGCTGAGATCCCGACAAGGCTCCAGATAGAGACAGCGACCAGTATGATGCAGGATCTGGCCCGTACATGGTACCAGACCGACCCGAGGGTTGGCACAGCAGGACAGACTTGGGCAGCATTCAAGAAGCTGTTCAAGGAGAAGTTCTTTCCAGACGCAGCACTGGGAGCCCTCGAGACCCAGTTCGAGGCCCTAGTTCAGGGGACCCAGTCCGTGGAGGAGTACGCAGGAGATTTCTGCCGCCTGAGCAGATTTATGGAGGACTTGTCGGAGACGACGAAGGCTCGGAGGTTCCGAAAGGGCTTGGTAAAGGAGGTCAAGTCCTACACCAAGAACGCCCGCGGCGCTACATTTGAGGAGATCCTGGTGGACGCACTAGCTGCAGAGGATGATCTTGAGCTTAGGCTCAAGAGGGGACGAGACTCCCAGGGTGGTAGTAGCAGCGGGGGTCAGGCCAAGAGGCCCCATGTACAGGCTCAGCAGGCACAGGCACCAGTGAGAGTGCAGTAGGCACAACATCAGCATAGACGACAGGTGTCACGCCCCAGAACCAGAATACTGGAGAGCGGGGGCAGACATAGCCAGCTACGTATATGAAATGGAATCCATCTCGCTATACGGTCACGGCTGTCTAGATACATGAGGGTTTATCTACAAGCCAATAGTCTCTTAAGGTCATGAACAAGCCTAGTGTCTCAATCACAAGCAAGTAAGTAAATGTTACAAGATGTATGATCATTAAATATACAATAGTAAGGCGTCCCAAACATTACATATTCAACTGATCATGAAGCTAGTCATTATAAAATGTTAGGACTAGCAAGAGTTTAGTCATACATGATCAACCCTAGGATCTGTTAATCATGTTACAGCCCGTAGACAGACAGTAAGTAAATACAATTGAGCTAAACAGGTGCTCGTCGGCTAAACGCCTCAAAAGAATATTTTTACAATAGAGTGGGGAGAGCCAAAATAACCCACTCGTTGCCAGGGTTCCGTCTAGTGGTCACCATCTGGCTGGAATGTCGGTAGATCCTCGGTAGCTGCTCCAAAATCTGGCCACACAAAACCAGCTGGGTCAGACCCCAGAAAGAGCAAGTACCACAAAGGAGGCTTCACTTAAGAACTAAAACCAGCAATCAGCACAGGAATATAAATATAAATAAAAATAAGGACTGGAATAAAAGGAAACATATCAGGATGATATACGACGAGATAACCATGGAACTATTCAGATAACCAGGTTACAACCCGTGAACCAAACAAGGACCGGGGTTGTAACCCTTCGTCTGAACGGAGCTTGGTTTCTCACCATTTATCGGTAAAATAAATACAAGCATTATGGTCATTCAATAATCTGGAACAGGATTCAGGGCAAGACTAGACTGTTTAAACTCCATCCAATCACTTCACGGCCAAGCAAGAATTACGGCTTGATACTTTAACTAACTAGGGTTATCACAGTCCTAGTTACTAACAAGATGCAGTGAGATTATTCCACAGCCACAAGCCCTGCAGACCATCCAGGTTCCCCGGGTTAAAAGATTAGAGTTAAATTCAGGTGGGTACATCGTCCAGGAAACGAATGTACCCTTAAGTAGCTTGAAAGGTGCAACACATGACAGTGTGCTGGAAATGTGCCCTACTCGACGGCAGGCTACAGATCCCAGTCGCGCCCAGGTAACGGGATTGCCTGTAGCTGGGAAATCTCTTCATGACTAATGTATTAATCTAGTTATTAGTCCTTAGTTCATTTCGATAGGTACTCCTGACCGTGGTACTCAGGAGTCCCCGTCCTAGACATGATGCAAGACAGGACTGGTTTATTTGTACAAGCACAATCACCCACGGTGTCCAGGATGTTCATTCTTGTCAAGTCATGTCATGTCAGGTAGCCGTCGCAACAGCTATTCGAGATAATCATGTCCGGTAATCATGTCAAGTGTACTAGTCAGGAGTGCGCCACGACGGGCCACTATTAGGTTATGTCATGTCATTATGTCAGGAGTACACCACTACGGGTCACTATCGTGTCATGCTCAGGTATCGTTTCCAAACATGTCAAGTAAATTCGAGAATTAACAAGTTCAGGTCAAAAGGCGTAAGGATATAAAATGGACGTTAAATATCTAATAAAATATCAATATACAGGGCTATAAAAGATCAAGGGTAATCAGGCTACGCTCAAGCCAGGCTATGCTCAGGCTAGCGTACGCCCAGGTCTGCGTACCAAAGGATCCATATACTTCCAATGGGAAGCGTACGCAAGGGTCAGCGTACACAAGGGCACGTTCAAGCTACAGGTCAGCGTACGCTCAAGCTATAGGTCAGCGTACGCTTAAGCTAGCGTACGAAAGGGGCCAGCGTACGCCTTGCTCGCTTAAGCTAGCATACCAAGGCACGCGTACGCTCAAGACATACTGCCAACAGGCAGCGTAATAAGGTGAGCGTACGCTCGCTAAACAGCAGCGTACGAAGGCTAGCGTACGCTCGCTAAACAGCAGCGTACGAAGGCTAGCGTACGCTCGCTAAACAGCAGCGTACGACTCAGCGGCATAAGCTAAAAAGCTAGCACACTGCTCACTGCCTTCTCCAAATGGCAAGAACAGCAAGAACTCTAAAGTTGAATCTAAGCTTCCATTGTCCATATCTTGGTCAAAACAAGTCCGAATCCAACTTTCCAAAGGTCAAAATTGGTTAGAATGAAATTATCTACAACATGGAACCATAAAAACTTGAAAACAAGCAAGTTTGATAGATCAAAACACCAAAAATCCGAAAATAGTAAAACTCTACATCTACAAGAATTAAAGCCTCAAAATGGAAAATGACAAGTTCTAATGTGGTTTAGAATCATGAGGAGAAGCTAATGAAACCATCAAAAGGAGTTCTCTTGTGGAAGCAAGTTGTACTTGCCTATGGTGTTCTTGGTTGGTGGAGAAGAGTAATGGTGGGGGAAGGAGAAGTAAATGAGAATTATGGAAGAGAGAGAAAAAAGAAATGGCAATAAATATCAAAGATGGTGGTAGGTAGGGGGTTGCGGTGGAAATGAAGGAGAAGCATAGGCTAAGGTGTTCCACCCTTGGCCCATGATGAACCAAGCATTGGGCCGGCCGAACCAAGCCAACCCAAACCGAGAGTAAACAAGCCAAGCCAAACGAAGGAGATATGCAAATACAAGATAAAATACGTATACGTATTCCAAATACGTAATACGAACAACAGGCATTACAACTCTACCCACCTTAAAAGAATTCCGTCCTCGGAATTTAATTAAGAGACTAGAGGGATAAGAACAAGCTATACTATTCACAGGCAATTATACTAGGCAATCAATCAATCATGCAAGCAAAAAATTGATGGCATGAGGCATAAGAAAGACATTATACCTCACGAGTCAAACAAGTCGGGATATCGCGATCAGATATCATCCTCACGCTCCCACGTTGACTCACCCAAAGAGTGATGACCCCAAGCAACTCGGACTAACTTGATAGTCTTGTTCTTGAGGATCTTCTCTCTTCGATCCAATATAGACACGGGCCTCTCCTCATACGAAAGGTTGGTACCAACAACCAATTCTGAATGATCCAGGATGTGGCTCGGGTCCGGGATGTACCGTCGTAATTGGGATACATGGAACACGTCATGCACCTCGCTTAGCGACAGTGGAAGAGCGAGACGATATGATACATCTCCTACTCGCTCCAGAATGTCAAACGGTCCTATATACCTAGGACTAAGCTTGCCCCGTACGCCGAAACGAATGACGCCACGGTTAGGCAAAATCCTCAGGAATACATGATCGCCGACCGAGAACTCGAGAGGACGCCGATGAGAATCGGCCCAATGGCGCTGGCGATCTTGGGCAACTCGAAGGTGATCTCTGACTCGCCTGACTACTTCAACGGTCTGAGCAATCATTTCTGGACCAAGCATCTGCCTCTCTCCAACATCATCCCAGGCTAGCGGGGATCTGCACTTCCTGCCATACAGTGCCTCGAACGGTGCCATCTGGATACTGGCCTGGAAACTGTTATTGTATGAGAATTCCACCAGGTGCAAGTGATCTTCCCATGAACCACCGAAGTCAAGTGTGCAAGACCGCAATATGTCTTCAAGAGTCTGGATCGTGCGCTCCGACATCTGTCTGCGGGTGATATGCTGAACTGAACTGGAGATGAGTCCCCAAACTCTCTTGCAAGCTACGCCAAAAGTGCGACGTAAATCTTGAATCTCGGTCCGAGGTGATACTGACTGGCACACCGTACAATCTGACAATCTGCCTGAGGTACATCTCTGCTAACTGAGCCGTCGACTGACCAACTCTGAATGGAAGAAAGTGAGCCACTTTCGTGAGCCTGTCAACTATAACCCAGATAGCATCTCTACCAGCTGGGGATCTAGGTAGTCCAGTCACAAAATCCATGGTCACATGCTCCCACTTCCATTCTGGGATCGGTAAGGGCTGAAGAAGTCCAGCCGGTCTCTGATGTTCGGCTTTAACTTGTTGGCAAACCAAACACCGAGAGACAAACCGAGCTATCTCTCGCTTTATGCCATTCCACCAGAAATGCTGTCGGATATCACGGTACATCTTCGTACTGCCGGGATGGATGGAATACTGCGAACTGTGTGCTTTTGACATGATCTCCTGTCTGATATCTCTGCTGGGTACACAAAGACGCTTACCATGCCTAAATGTACCATCCTCATGAATACATAACTCTGGTCTTCGTCCTGCTTCACACTCTGCTCTGAGTCGCTGAAGCTTGGAATCTGTCGACTGTGCCATCCGGATCCTCTCGACTATAGTGGACTGAACTTGCATACTAGCCATCAAGGCCACACTGGAAGGGAGAACAACTTCAATACCCATCTTCTGAAGATCTGCTAACAGCTCTGGTTGCGCTGTTAGGAAATAAGCTCCGGCTCTCCTGCTCAATGCATCTGCTACGACAGTAGCCTTCCCAGGATGATACTGCAAGTTGACATCATAATCCATAAGAAGCTCTAGCCACCTTCTCTGACGCATGTTAAGATCCTTCTGGGTGAAAACATACTTCAGGCTCTTGTGGTCGGTGAAAATCTCTACCCTATCTTCGTACAAATAGTGCCTCCACAACTTAAGTGCAAACACCACTGCTGCCAGCTCCAAGTCATGGGTTGGGTAATTCCTCTCATGATCACGAAGTTGTCATGACGCATAAGCTATCACCTTCCCATGCTGTATCAGAACACATCCTAAACCTCTGCCTGAAGCATCACAGTACACTGAGAATCCTCCGGTTCCATCTGGAAGCGTGAGAATAGGAGCTGTTATCAGGCCTCGCTTCAACTGCTCAAAAGAACTCTGACACTCTGTTGTCCAAGTAAACTGTGCATCCTTGCGGGTCAACTGGGTCAATGGCGCTGAAATTCGAGCAAAATCTGAAACAAACCGCCGGTAATAGCCAGCCAATCCAAGGAAACTGCGAACTTCTGCAACGGTGCTGGGCACTGGCCATGACTCAATAGCTACAATCTTCTGGGGATCCACTTCCACTCCTCCTCTGGTGATGATATGACCCAAGTACGAAATGCGATCGAGCCAGAACTCGTATTTACTGAACTTGGCATATAACTGGTGCTCTCTGAGAGTCTGAAGAACCACACGAAGATGCTGCTCATGCTCCACCTCACTCTTGCTGTAGACCAGAATGTCATCCAAGAACACGATCACAAACTGATCCAAGTAAGGCATGAAGATGCGATTCATGAGGTCCATGAATACTGTCGGCGCATTGGTTGCTCCAAAAGGCATAACAAGGAACTCCCAATGCCCATATCTCGATCTAAAAGCCGTCTTCGGGATGTCCTGCTCTCTGACTCTGATCTGGTGATATCCTGAGCGCAAGTCAATCTTCGAGAATACTGAAGCCCCCTTGAGTTGATCAAACAAGTCATCTATCCTCGGAAGAGGGTATCTGTTCTTGATTGTCACTGAGTTCAAGGTACGATAATCAACACATAACCTGGATGTACCATCCTTCTTTTTCACAAGAAGCATCGGGGCTCCCCAAGGCGATCCACTAGCACGAATGAATCCCTTGGTTCTGAGTTCTTCAATCATCTTGTATAATATCTCCAACTCTGATGGCGCCATCCTGTAGACTCTCTCTGACACTGGGGCTGTCCCGGGAATCAAGTCTATAGTAAACTCGATCTCCCGCTCCGGAGGCATACCTGGAAGTTCTTCTGGGAAAACATCTGGAAACTCATCCACTATCCTGGGCAACTGAACTGCTGCTACTGCCATCCGCAATGCTGGAAGAGAAGGCTCAACTGCGCCTCTGGAAAATGAAAACTCTGGCTCGCCTGGAATGCTAAAAACAACCCTACCAATATGGCAGTCTATCCTAGCATACTGGTTCCTCAACCAATCCATCCCTAAGACCACATCATAATCGGCCATCGGGAATTCTATCAATCTAGCGGAGAATTCTCTACCGCTAACTACGATCCGACACGAAGAAAACACTCTATCTACTCCTACAAGTCCGTTACCAGTAAGTATATTGAGCCTTACTGATAATGACTCGGGCTCCAATCCAACCCGTGTCGCGAATCGTGCAGACATAAAAGAATGCGATGCACCAGAATCAAATAAAGCTGAAGCTGGAAGGGAGTTGACGAGAATAGTACCTGCCACTACCTCTCCTGGTGCCAATCCTTCCTCCACGGTCATCACCATAGCCTGACCGTGCCCTCGGGGTGCTGGTCCCCTCTGCTGATATCCTCGCTGCCTATTCTGACTCAAGGCCTGGGCTTGAGTATACTGCTGGGGGGTCTGCTGCTGGAATACTTGGGTCTGAGGCGGCAAGGGCCTCGGCAATGGATACTGCTGCTGATGGACCGGAGCTGGTCCTCTCACCGAAGAGCTAGAAAGGTTGGATGAGGATGAACCACCCCTGTTCGGACAGGATCCAACCCTATGGTCTGGTGCTCCACAAGCCAGACACAATCTCTGTGTCCTGCGACATTCTGCCACCACATGGCCTGGCTTCCCACAATGAGAACAACCCACTGCGGAAGATTGCTTCTGCTTCTGCTGCTGCTGAGGGTACGTCGGGATTGAATGCTGAACCGACGTCACTGAGGCTGCTCGCCTCGGAGCCCCAATAGTCAAAGCCCTGGCTGCCGGGGCTGGTGCTGAAGACTGATTCATCTGGCCGTGAGATCTCTTTCGACCTCCGATCCTGTCCACGATCCTCTGGGAGGTATACTCATGCCTCCGGGCTGCTCTCAAGACTACATCAAAAGTCTGATGCTCAAACTGCTCAACTGCTAACAAGATCTCCAGGCAAAGTTCCTGCTGGAATCGCTGGGCTCTATCATACTCGGTTGCCACCAAGGTGGAAGCAAACCGACTGAGTCTCGAAAACTCGACCGCATATCCATCGACCGTCCTGCCTCCTTGCTTCAGATTGGTGAACCTGGTCTGCAGATCATACCGAGCCACGGCATCGAAATACTTGGTTTGGAATCTCTCTCTGAATACTGCCCAAGGAATGGGTGCTGCTAACCCAACAGCCTGCGCTGCCCACCAGCTGCGGGCAAGATCTAACAACTGCAGGCGCACCACGGCTACCTTCTCGTTCACTGGAGTCTTGGCTGTTTCTAGAACCACCTCTGTGTCCTGAAGCCATGCATCTACCGCGATAGCATCTTCACTACCGTCGAAGAATGGAGGGTTCAAGTGCTTGAAGCTGTTGGCCGCGCTGTTACCCTGATGACCACCCCGGGTCAAAGCATCTGCCACTGCCTGTTGCAAGGCATCCCCACGACGATCTTGGGAAGCTATCAGGGTCCTGACGAGTCCTACCAAAGTGCCATCATCAAGCTCGATAGGCTGAACTGGCTGAACTGGTGGCTCTCCGCCAGAAGGCACGACTCTGGAGGCTACTCCGGAATACTGGGCTTGATCTCCAAGTTGCTGCTGGTCCGCGGGAGGTGCTCCGCCTTGCTGATCGGCCGGGTCAGGTACTATGCCGCTGAAGAAGACGACATAGGAAACAATAAGGAAGGACCAGGACAGATCAACGATACAAGCATATGATCAGGACAAGAATCCAAGGATTCAGAAGATACGAGCAGAGATCAAGGACGAATACTGATTGAGACATCTATTCGGTAAACCCTCACATATCTTGATTTACAAGACCTGCATGGGCCACCACTTAAACCATGTCACGTCCCAGAACCAGAATACTGGAGAGCGGGGGCAGACATAGCCAGCTACGTATATGAAATAGAATCCATCTCGCTATACGGTCACGGCTGTCTAGATACATGAGGGTTTATCTACAAGCCAATAGTCTCTTAAGGTCATGAACAAGCCTAATGTCTCAATCACAAGTAAGTAAGTAAATGTTACAAGATGTATGATCATTAAATATACAATAGTAAGGCGTCCCAAACATTACATATTCAACTGATCATGAAGCTAGTCATTACAAAATGTTAGGACTAGCAAGAGTTTAGTCATACATGATCAACCCTAGGATCTGTTAATCATGTTACAGCCCGTAGACAGACAGTAAGTAAATACAATTGAGCTAAACAGGTGCTCGTCGGCTAAACGCCTCAAAAGAATATTTTTACAATAGAGTGGAGAGAGCCAAAATAACCCACTCGTTGCCAGAGTTCCGTCTAGTGGTCACCATCTGGCTGGAATGTCGGTAGATCCTCGGTAGCTGCTCCAAAATCTGGCCACACAAAACCAGCTGGGTCAGACCCCAGAAAGAGCAAGTGCCACAAAGGAGGCTTCACTTAAGAACTAAAATCAGCAATCAGCACAAGAATATAAATATAAATAAAAATAAGGACTGGAATAAAAGGAAACATATCAGGATGATATACGACGAGATAACCATGGAACTATTCAGATAACCAGGTTACAACCCGTGAACCAAACAAGGACCGGGGTTGTAACCCTTCGTCTGAACGGAGCTTGGTTTCTCACCATTTATCGGTAAAATAAATACAAGCATTCTGGTCATTCAATAATCTGGAACAGGATTCAGGGCAAGACTAGACTGTTTAAACTCCATCCAATCACTTCACGGCCAAGCAAGAATTACAGCTTGATACTTTAACTAACTAGGGTTATCACAGTCCTAGTTACTAACAAGATGCAGTGAGATTATTCCACAGCCACAAGTCCTGCAGACCATCCAGGTTCCCCGGGTTAAAAGATTAGAGTTAAATTCAGGTGGGTACATCGTCCAGGAAACGAATGTACCCTTAAGTAGCTTGAAAGGTGCAACACATAACAGTTTGCTGGAAATGTGCCCTACTCGACGTCAGGCTACAGATCCCAGGCGCGCCCAGGTAACGGGATTGCCTGTAGCTAGGAAATCTCTTCATGACTAATGTATTAATCTAGTTATTAGTCTTTAGTTCATTTCGATAGGTACTCCTGACCGTGGTACTCAGGAGTCCCCGTCCTAGATATGATGCAAGACAGGACTGGTTTATTTGTACAAGCACAATCATCCACGGTGTCCAGGATGTTCATTCTTGTCAAGTCATGTCATGTCAGGTAGCCGTCGCAACAGCTATTCGAGATAATCATGTCCGGTAATCATGTCAAGTGTACTAGTCAGGAGTGCGCCACGACGGGCCACTATCAGGTCATGTCATGTCATTATGTCAGGAGTGCACCACTACGGGTCACTATCGTGTCATGCTCAGGTATCGTTTCCAAACATATCAAGTAAATTCGAGAATTAACAAGTTCAGGTCAAAAGGCGTAAGGATATAAAATGGACGTTAAATATCTAATAAAATATCAATATACAGGGCTATAAAAGATCAAGGGTAATCAGGCTACGCTCAAGCCAGGCTATGCTCAGGCTAGCGTACGCCCAGGTCTGCGTACCAAAGGATCCATATACTTCCAATGGGAAGCGTACGCAAGGGTCAGCGTACACAAGGGCACGTTCAAGCTACAGGTCAGCGTACGCTCAAGCTATAGGTCAGCGTACGCTCAAGCTAGCGTACGAAAGGGGCCAGCGTACGCCTTGCTCGCTTAAGCTAGCGTACCAAGGCACGCATACGCTCAAGACATACTGCCAACAGGCAGCGTAATAAGGTGAGCGTACGCTCGCTAAACAGCAGCGTACGAAGGCTAGCGTACGCTCGCTAAACTGCAGCGTACGAAGGCTAGCGTACGCTCGCTAAACAGCAGCGTACGACTCAGCGGCATAAGCTAAAAAGCTAGCACACTGCTCACTGTCTTCTCCAAATGGCAAGAACAGCAAGAACTCTAAAGTTGAATCTAAGCTTCCATTGTCCATATCTTGGTCAAAACAAGTCCGAATCCAACTTTCCAAAGGTCAAAATTGGGTAGAATGAAATTATCTATAACATGGAACCATAAAAACTTGAAAACAAGCAAGTTTGATAGATCAAAACACCAAAAATCCGAAAATAGCAAAACTCTAGATCTACAAGAATTAAAGCCTCAAAATGGAAAATGACAAGTTCTAATGTGGTTTAGAATCATGAGGAGAAGCTAATGAAACCATCAAAAGGAGTTCTCTTGTGGAAGCAAGTTGTACTTGCCTATGGTATTCTTGGTTGGTGGAGAAGAGTAATGGTGGGGGAAGGAGAAGTAAATGAGAATTATGGAAGAGAGAGAAAGAAGAAATGGCAATAAATATCAAAGGTGGTGGTAGGTAGGGGGGTTGCGGTGGAAATGAAGGAGAAGCATAGGCTAAGGTGTTCCACCCTTGGCCCATGATGAACCAAGCATTGGGCCGGCCGAACCAAGCCAACCCAAACCGAGAGTAAACAAGCCAAGCCAAGAAGATATGCAAATACAAGATAAAATACGTATACGTATTCCAAATACGTAATACGAACAACAGGCATTACAACAGGACCGCGAGGTGCCGACTTGTGCCTACTGCAGGAAGGCAGGGCATGTCTGGGAGTCTTGTAGGAGGAGGCTGAAGGTTTGTCTATTTTGTGGGTCGGGTGCTCACAAGATGATAGATTGTCCCGCTGTACCTCCTTATGAGGGAGCTAGGCCACCTGTAGCTCAGCACCAGAGGGGTAGAGCTTTTGCGATGGCGGTCGAGGAGACCGACGCTGCAGGTGATGGGTTAGCAGGTTTGTCCTTTTCATTCTTCCTTTCCACTTTCCTGTGTGATTCCATTAGTACCTGTCAGGATATTGTTTGTGATTGTTAAATAGTATAGCTACGCTGTTCGAGACTGTGAAATCACGACCAGTAGGATTGTGTTGCTTCGACCCTGATTTGCTGGAGGTTTGACCTAGGAAGGGTGCGATCATCTTAATTTCGAGGACGAATTTTTTTTTAAGGTGGGTAGGATTGTAACACCCAGTTTTTCAGATGAGGGTATTTTTGAAATTTTATAATTATAATTATTATTTAAGGATGTTTATTTCATATTATGATTTTTAGTGATTTTTAATAATTTTTAGTAGAATTGATTTTGGGCCTATAGTTGACTTTGACTAGTGTTGACTAGAAGACTAACCTAGTGACTAACCTAGGTTAAGACCCCTTGGTTAGGTTAAGTAAACTTGGTTTGACCTAATTTAGTGAAGTTTAAGTCATTGGAACTTGTTTGGAGAGATTTGGAGTTGATTTGACTAATATGGCTTATGACTTCATAAGTCATGATTAATGACTTAGGACTTGGCCCATGGCCCATAACTAGAAGCCCTAACCCTAACTAAACCCTAAATGACCAGCCACATAGGGATTCCCACCCTATTTAAACACTTATTCATTAGGGTTGCCTCTTTTTATCATTCCAACACTTGGAGAAAAGAGAGGTATTCTTCCCCCTTCCAAAAATTCCCATTTATTCATTTGATCTCCTATTTCATCCTAGTTTCTTGCATTAGGTTCTAATTTCTGTATATTTTATAATTCTGGAGGTTAATCTCAGCTTTGGGCTCATTTGGAGCATTTGGCCATCAAGAGGAACACCCCCCATTTGGAGCTTTTCCATACAAATTGCACCTATAGGTAAAACTCCTCAAATTGATTTAAATTATTGTTTTCTTTGTATTTAAGGCTAGATCTAGGAGTCCCCTAGCTGTCCCTGGAATTAGGGCATAATTCGTGTCGGTTTCGTGTCCGTATCGGACACGTATCCATTTGATAGGCTAGGTGTTTGATAGAATGCCCCTTAGGAAATTATTTTCGATTTTTGAAAATGTAATTAAATGGATTGATAGATCTTGGTATGTACATTAAATTTTGTGAAGAGTGTTAGGTATTTTGGTGTCTGGTTGTGTCGAATTTTCGTGTTGGACACGTTGTGCACACACGTACACTGTGTCCTGCTACTCGGGGTCAATAACTCTCGACACAGGACACGTGGACACGCCATTTTTGGCGAAGATCTTGGGGCATCGACTGCCACCATCCTCCCAAAAAATGGGAGCACGTGGTTGCGTGTGCGAGAAGAAATCCTCCTCGCACTGGCCGCACTGGCCGCGCGCGCAGGCTGTGCACGCGCAGGAACGGCCACTGATACGCGTTCCAAACTCTGGACACGAGTCACTTGGACACGTTTCAGGCACTTGAGTGTGTAGTCCTACTCTGGGCGAACACATGGACACGTGCACGAGGACACTGGTGTCGTGTGTCGTGTCATAGGTCGACCGACACCCGTACACGATGATTGTTCTGTGTGCACAGTCCTTTTGTGCACTGTTTTGTATTTTTAACTCGTATGGACACGTTGTGTCCACTTTGTGGACACAAACCACTTGTGTAACATGTACACATCATGTAAATGCTTTACCAACCATCAAATTGTATAATTAACTTAGTTTTTGATTTCGAAATTGGATTCCTCCTATTCAACTGATACACAGTCCAGTTTCCTTTTTTCTAATTTTAAGGTTTAAATTAAACTGTTTTCCTTGATGTTAATTATCATGTAGATTCCTATACATGTGTATTAGGACTTGCTAGATGGGTGTTGCATATTAATTTTGGTCTTGCATTTGATAAATAGGATTTTGATGGTGGAATGATTCATGACTGATACATGCAGTCTTTCAAGTTCTGTTTTGAGTTCTTTTTAACTGATGGCACACACTGAAATTTCTGAGTTTTCACATCATTTAAAACCTGAGATTCACACACCCATGTATTAGTAACTATTAGGTTGTTATGTCAGTTGTGTTAACTGTCATTAAAAAATTTGGAACTGTCATTGCCTTGTTGTTTCACTGAATAGCTAAAAGCCTGAGCCACATGGACACAACATCTGAACATACACATTAGACACTCATACACACCTGTATACATCTGAGGATTACATGAAATTGTTGAGGATAGCAAGGTCATGGGATTTTGAGTAGGGATTGACAGTTAACAACACTATTAGACTGAACAATGCTCACTGTTATTTGATGTCCTTGAACTTCAAATTCTGATTTTAATTCCTTCCTTGAGAACTGAATTGATTCTTACATTTCCATGTTAATTCCTGAACATTTTGTTAGTTCATGTTAGTTGGGGTTATCCATGTTATGGGATTTTTGAATTGGATAATGTATAAATGCATGTACAAATACCTTAGCCTTGATGGTACTTATCTAGATGATATAGGTTTATGTAGATAGAGGAGATAGAGGGGTATGGGGTATATGTGATATTAGTTTATGAGTTGTGTATGAATATTAGAGTTGTGAAGGGTTGGGATGCAACCTGCCTTGACCTTGTTTCAGAGCATTGCAGCAGCAGGGCCATTGGCCAATTGCTATAGAGAGCTTGTGTGTGGCCAATTGGCCAATGGTTTAGCAGTTAACTACCTTAGCCTTAGGCCTTCAGCCATTGGCATTTTTGGTTAGGACTGAATTACAAATGGCAGCAATTATGAGAAAGTGAGATGGGATTTGGGTATGATGTGAGGGTCTGAACATGGATAGGTAGTAACAGTGTGTTGAGCTTGGGGCTGGCCTAATATATGCAAGTGCAGCAGTAGTAGCAGGAAGACCCTGCCTGCAGGCAAGCATAGCAGCAGGGCAGGGTGAACATCCAAATTTGTGGGGGTTTGAGTATGTAGCAAGTGTTAGAGGGAATAAATGTATCAGTTGAGTTGGGATGTGGGAGTAAATTTGTAGGCCACATCAGTATTGTATAGGGGTCAACTGGTTTATAGGTTAGAGTGAATAGAGGATGTTGAATGGAACAATGTGGGTAGTAGGAGGAGAGCCCTGTGCAGTGAACAGGGGGTACAATTAGTGTCAAGTGTATAGTGATAAATATGGAAATGTACTAAGGGATACTTTCTGTATGTACCCATATTTAGGTTCAGCCTCTTGTCCAGTCCAGATTGGGGAGGATGTGTCCCATGTATCTGTCCCCATATCAGTCAGTCTTATTTCCTATTGTCTTAGCCTTGAGCATTCATATATGTCTGCATGGGTATACAGTTATGTCATATCTAGAGTGTGTATTATGTATATTATAAGAGTATTGTTGATATGGGATATACCTGTATGTATACCTATGAATGACCTTGTGACATGAGCATATGTATATATATTATGTATATGCATATTGTAATGTACACATAAATGCATGAATGTTAGGTATGAATACTAGTATGTAATAGGATATGCATGTATCCTATTTGATGTAATGCAAGTATCCATATATGAAAATATGTATATGTATGATATATATATAAAGTATGCATAAATGTGAGTGTAGTGTGTGTATTATGTATTGTATATATATGCCTAGAATGAGTTTTAGCCTATAGGCTTTGTTAGTTGACATTAAGATTGACCAATGGTTTAAGGTTGACTTGGTTTGACTCAACAGTTGAGCAAACCCTAGAATTGACCAAGGTTTGACCCAATAGTTCAGGATTGACTAGATGTTGATCAGGATTGACTTAGAGTTGACTTTGTCCTAGATTGGCCTAGAAATTATGTAGATTGCATCGTAGACTTTATTTATCTTATTTTAAACATATTATAACCTGTATTCCTCTATTTAGGATATTGTGACCTGTTGCAGATATCTGATATTATACTACTCTTTTTAGAGTACCAGGCGAGTACATTCTCTGATAGTTCTTTCATTTACTTGTCAATTACTGTACTTCAGTTCTAGATAGTTTTATGTGATTCTTACAACACGTATAGATATTTCTGGATTCATGTATGCGACACACATACCATCTGTCTGGCCTCTATTTTCTGGAACCACTACTGGCATCACCTTCTGGAATCACTACTGGAACCACCTACTGGAATCACCCTGGAATCTTTTGCTGGTATCATTATGTTTGGCTGGACTCATCCCGATTTCTCGTGTCGTTTCCTGGATTCACTTGTACTTGCTGGGTGGGGAAATATTAGAATAGGCATGTGAACATACCCAAATACTGGAACCACTCCCTTGGAATTATACTGGAATGATAGCGGTCTCACACCCGGCCAGGTGTGTGATGTACCGTATTACCTACAGCCGTTCACATGTCAATTCCGATATTTTAAAACACACTGTTAGAGTATAGGCTGGACTCACCCTGAAATCATTGATCACATTGACTGGGACCATCCCGTACTTGACTCATCTAGTATTAGATTCGTCTGGTACTGGACTTTCGTTGGAGTCACACATGTCTATATTACAGTCTGGACTCATATCATGCTACTCTAGTTCAGCTAGATTTTTATTTTTCAGTCTTCATTGCCATGCTTCTCTTCTTATTTAGTTATTTCCCTTTCCTTGTACCTTAACTGTTCTCTATATCATTACATGTATAAAACTGCTATATTTCATCAATAAAACTGTTTATAACTGCTTTATAGTTCTCTGTCATTTAATTGGGATTTCTTGATGAGTTGTACTCGTTCCTGTCCTGACTGGACCTGTTGAAATTTTACAGATGTTTGCCCTGAGGATGCATGCCCTACATATTATGGACCCGGAGACGGGATGACTACCCTTGGCCCCGACTCTCAGGAGTGATCGGAATTTAGTTTAGTAGACTAGTATCTGTTTCCATGTTGAACTTGTTATAGAAGTTTTGAGACTTGTGTAGTATTTGAGATTTGTTGAGAGTTGTTATTATTTTAGTAGTTGTTCTTCTATTCTAGTATAATTCTCCTGTGTTTATCTTATCGTGCTTAGACTGTGATTGAGTTCAATATCTTATACTTGTCCTCCGTTCAGAGTTGATCATGATGAGTACTTTATATATTGCGTGAGTTGCTGGTTAGATAGTAACCTAGGACAGCGCTCTACCGCCGACACTGCGGCGTAGGCTGGGCGTCGTTACGTACTCGTACCCTCACAGTGGGTGCGGGTCGTGACACAAGGAATCCAAAATTTTCAATAATTGAAGGAGACCCAAAAATGAAAATAAATTACAATTGACGTTGGAGACCCATTGGTTCTCTTAGTTGGGGGAATAGAGATATATACTACACAATCAAATTTTCAAAGATGAATTTTTTTTGGTTGATGAACAGACACTAACTTTGTACGTAGGAGAGAAGTCATGGTAATACATCGACCTTAACTTGATTAAGGATGCAGCATAAATGATCGCATAATACCAATCACTGATGGATAATCTTGACTGCATTATGGGAGATCTAGCTATCAATTGGAGTTCTGATTAGGGAATCGGCCTAACCATTCTAGGCATGTACATGAGGAACAAGATACTCAATCTCCATTCCTAAGGATAAGCATAAATCATTAAAGGTTTGAGAGGTAAATTATGTCACATTATTTAGTCTAATTGATTTGAAATTTTAGTTAAAAAAATTGGTTCATTATTTGAGTCAATAAACGAGAAAAAGACAGTTTTCGAGTTGATAAAGAAAATTACAGGACCATCTAGCTGAATCATTAGTCAATACTATAAAGTATCTAAAAGGTCAATTATGCTGATAAATTGGTCCACAAATGTCTCCTAAAATCCTATAGAGAAAATGTGGTAATACAAATGCAATCTTCAGTATTGATAGTTTAGAAACAATATTCCTTGAGAGCAAATGACAAAAAGTTGACTATTACAAAGGGACGACGATACGAATTTGTTATGATCTTTCTCATCATCGTTGCCCCCGGGTATCCCAGTAGATCATGCCACAATTTAAAATTTATGGGATCATTCGCCTTCTGGCTTATAATAGATCCTTGATTAAGATTGAGCTACTGGCTCATGGTAGTATGTTACTCAAAACCCCAATGTGAGTGAAGTATATCTCTAATAAAAAAATTGGAGAATTTCTCTAGGACAAACTTCTAGTTCTCAATACTATAATTGTACTTTACTAATAAACAAGGCCCACATATGAAATTGATATTATTCCTTTTAAAAATTGGCCCTTGATTTTTTGGCGGTAAAATTAACCCTTGTTGTTTAATGTGATAGTACATAAACATTGTCATTTGCTCTAAGAATTAAGACCCAAAATAGTAATTCTAGAATTTCATGGGAACTTTAAATAGGCAAATATATGTGGAAACCAACAAAACTTTAACCGTGCATAGATCTATGTTATGCCTTTAATTGAGTTCCTTCTAATTTTTTATATAATTGAGTTCCTTTATATATATATATATATATATATATATATATATATATATATATATATATATATATATATATATATATATATATATATATAAAGGTATTATATTTCAGCATCAATAGTTACAGCAAAGCCTCGTACATTCAGCATCAATAGTTACAGCAAAGCCTCGTACATTTGGCATAGTCCCATAATCAAAACATCATGATCAATATTATGAGCTAATCCATATAATAGAAGTAACCAAGCCTTCAAAAATTCGGTTATCCCTTTCTTTCCAGATACGTCAAACCGCAGCTGTCAATCTTCTTCTAGTTTCACTAAACCATTGTGCACCCAGAAAATTGTAAGAAAAGCATCAAAGTTTAGTAGAATTGTAGAAAAGACATAAAGTTTCGGAAAATTGTGTTTTGAGCACCGAAACGACATTTCAATTGCCGTTTGCCGACGTTACCCCCTGTCAGCCTCACCTAACCATTAAACCAGAATAGATTAAAATTAAACCAGAATAGATTAGAAAGTGGAGACTGGATTAACAAAGGAACGGCAATTCAATTGTCGTTTGCCGACGTCACCCCCTGTCAGCATACATCAATCCATTTGCCTTTTTTTTTCTATTGCCGTTCGGATTTTTTATTTAATTTTTTTATTTTTCGGGCGCTGAAATTTCATAAAATTACATAAAATTTCTAGCAAATTACAACATATTTCTAACAAATTACATGAAATTTCTACAAAATTTTGTACAAAATTATTTCTACAGAATTACCACTACTTCCCACAATATTATTTCTACAATATTATTTCTACAAAATTTGTACAAAATTACTATATAAAACAATCACTACAAATTACATAATTATTTCTACAAAATTGGTGCAAAACAACCACTACTTCCCACAATATCATTTCTACAAAATTACTATCCAAAATTTGTACAAATTACATAAAATTTCTACAAAAAATTTCTACAAAATTACCTCTCCTCCTCTTCTCCTCCTCTCTCTCAGCTCCTTCACTTCCTCCTTTTCCTTCTCCTTCTCCTTCTCTTTCCCCTTCTCCTTCTCCTTCTACTTCTACATCCACAGCAGAGCTCCTTCTCACATTTACCAGGACAGAAGTTTACCACTACCGTCCGCCCACAGTAAAAAAAAAAAAAAAAAAAATTAACCCGGACGACATTTACTTTGCCGTAAGCTGACATCATTCGACGTCAGCGTCCGAAAAATGAAAAAATTAAATAAAAAATCCGAACATCAATAGAAAAGAAAGAAAGAAAGGCAAATGGATTGACGTATGCTGACAGGGGGTGACGTCGGCAAACGACAATTGAATTGTCGTTCCTTTGTTAATCCAGTCTCCACTTTCTAATCTATTCTGGTTTAATTCTAATCTATTCTGGTTTAATGGTTAGGTGAGGCTGACAGGGGGTGACGTCGGCAAACGGCAATTGAAATGTCGTTTCGATGCTCAAAACACAATTTTTCGAAACTTTATGCATTTTCTACAATTCTACTAAACTTTGGTGCTTTTCTTGCAATTTTCTGTTGTGCACCCTTCCTTGGTTCCGTACTGAAAGCCTCCATCACATCCAGCCAGTCACTAGGACTTCCGCCAATCATATGAAGCTTGGATCACTGTGAATGCCACAATCGTCACGACACGGAACAATTGAAAATAAATAGCCATTAGTTTCATTGGCCTGCCGACATAGAACGCATACCGGGTTTGTAACGTTTATACAAAGCCTTCCTAGTCGATCCGTAGTTAGTAATCGACCCAGAACACAGTTTATATAAAGAGAGTTGTATCTTCTTTGCTATCCCTTTAAGCCCAAATGAATTCATATTTTTCCAAATTTGGATGAACCGTTCGCACACTATCATATACCAAGCGGTGATTGATCCGCCGTACCCACGAGTCAACAGGAATGCTATCATCTATGGGGACCACCCGGATTTCCTGTGCAAGCCTGCGCATTATTTATATATATATGTGTGTGTCCGGATCCGGAGCCAGAGCCCCGTCGTCTTCGATCATTGGATTGAGCGAGCGCGGGCCCGACTCGAACCTTCCTTCCCCGATGAGAGGTATATATATATATATATATATATATATATATATATATATATATATATATATATATATGAGGAAAATGTACCTAAGGTCGACCTTAGGTACCTCATTTTCCTCACTTTACAACATTTTTTTCTTGAATTTTTTTTATGGGATTCATCTACACCTTATTGATTGGCAACATACCAAATTTCAAGAAAAAATAATATTGTTTAGCCCCCTATCAATAAGGTGCAAAATCGACGGTGTAGCAGCAAAGTTTTAGACCGTCGATTTTGCAAGGGATAGATAGGGGGCTAAACAATATTATTTTTTCTTGAAATTTGGTATGTTGCCAATCAATAAGGTGTAGATGAATTCCATAAAAAAAAATTCAAGAAAAAAATGTTGTAAAGTGAGAAAAATGAGATCGACCTTAGGTATCGACCTTAGGTACATTTTCCTCTCTCTCTCTCTCTCTCTCTCTCTCTCTCTATATATATATATATATATATATATATATATATATATATATATATATATATATAGTGATTTAACTATCTGAAAGCTAACAATCAGTCACGTACAAAAGTTTGCGTCCCCCCAAAACGGACTTGCGTTACTCTACGCGGAACGAGATTATGCTGGAAGATTTCTAAACTTTCTAGAAGATGGTGAAATCATCTTGAAGACTCGAGATCATGAAGAATAGAATAATCACTGGAATATTCTGTTTCCAGAAGTTTCTTGTAAGTCCTATGGGCACTATAAATAAGTGAGAGGTCTCATTTGTTCCTCACAATCCAAAGTTGTAATATCTTTCTAGTATAGTGAAGTTTTCATATTTTCAATCTCTCTCTTTTGTTCTACATTGTTTTCAATATCGTCTTAGCGATCTAGCTAAACAGATTCGGGATGGCTGACACGAAACTTCGAGTAGGAAGTTTGTACGCCACACTGGTCGAGTGTAGGAAAAATACTAAATCCATGACAAATTGTCCACATAGGTTTTCTTTAACTTGGGCATGGACAACGGACATCAGCTAAGTTTCTACTCCAGTGAATCAAATTCCAGTAAACTAGAAGAACCCTGACATCCTAATACAAAATTAAGGCAGCATTTTTCTAGAATCATTTTCTTTGCGGTCTTACAATAGTTGCTTCTATCATTATCATGTCTTACCTTTTGTAACAATATGTCTTACAATCGTTGTCTATGGGAAAGGAGAACAAGAGACTTAGCAGTTTCACATTCTATAATAATTAAGTGTAGCCAGAACGTGGCGGTATACAAAGCTTGTCCAATATGATAATTTTGTTCATGTTGCATTTCTTTTAACTAAGGTATTGTTAGTTCCGGAACAAAATTTTTCGATGGAAAATTAAAATTATGCAACACTTCGAAGAAGGTGCACGACAGAGATTTCGGAGAATTCTGATAATCGAAATCGATTGTAGCACTTCGAAAAAGGTACAAACGGTTTCGTAGTGGCAGCGAGGAATGTCCACTAACGTTTTCTGATTAGATCAGAAACGTTTTCATTTAGAACGAGATAAAAGTGGATGAACAGAAATGGTGAAATGGCCTAGTGGGATGAATGATTACCGGCGCTGAAAGTTTATTCGTCCCACACGAACAGCTTTCAGGAACCAGCAAGTTCGACGGAGAACTTCGGAACACTCCACTCTTCTGACTCCTCGCGGATGGCGCGGACTCTAAAAATTAGTAAAGAAATGTTTTGAACAACACGTAACACCTGAGAGAGACAGAAGAGAAGCTTATATAGGCCGGCACTGTAACCGTCCAGTTAGTAAAATATTCGAAACGTGTGAAAAAAATTGCTCCAAACGTCCTGTAACCGCTCAAATCGTGCACAGACACGATTTGAGCCAACTGGCTCACAACGCGCACCACTTGCGCAGCGGAGCCAATTGCGCCACCTGCTCCCGCACGCACCGTGTGTACTATGCGTAAACCGCACGCCAACTGTAGCGCCATCTAGCTGCGCCAACTAGCGCGTCATCTGGCCACACGATCAGGCTACGTCATCTGGCCACGCGATCAGGCTACGCCATCTGGCCACGCAAACTGGCGCGCCATCTGGTCGCACGATCGGATAGCACGTACAGGCGCGCGAACAGCTGCGCAAGTAGCTCGCGCAACGAACGCAACTTAAACGTACTATGCGCCTAGCGACGATGCTGACGTGCTAAGTGCAAAATATGCCAACAAAATGCCATATTACGCCTCATGAGCCCGAGTCCGAGTCGCTAAACCCCTACGGGACTTAGCTCCAATGGAATAAATTTTAAGAGCAAAAAAGCATTAATGCTTCCTTGCTAGTTTAGCCTTTTTCCACTAGAAAAATACCCCCACATGGCACACCCATGTGCTCCTCCACACCACATGTGCATCTCTAAACAAGCAAAGCTTATATATAGAGATACTCCTCATTTGGCCTAGCCAATGTGGGACTTTCTTTTATTGTGAAAAAGGTCAAATACCAACAATCTCCCACATATCTCTATATATATGGGTTTGAGTGTTTCCCACAGTAACTGTCCATCATGCATTAGGAGAGATGTCGCTGACGACTTGAATCTTCCCGTATGGGTCAAATAACAGACTATAATACAAGAATGGACTAAGCCTTGAATACTGCACCATAGCTATAATTTTTTACACTCACATAATGTAGATACATGTGCTTCTGGCTGCACATTAAAGACCTGGTGCCAACCTGGTATCAGTGTATAATTTTGGACGTCTACAAGTTTATCCTCAAGAGACGGCCTGCTATCTCTGTCTATACACTATAGGTGGATTCTTTATTTAAGAGACATGGCATGAAGCCTTGCGTTTTTTTTGCGGTACTACGCTGCTATGACATGGCCTAAAGCCGAGGTATTATCCCTACCCAGGAACCTCATCATAGTGTCATACTACTGAAGCATGAGGTCACAAGCCTCTTTGTAGTGCCAAACTACCCAGCATGAAGCCTTAGGCTTCCTTGCGATGTTACGCCGCAACGACATGGCTTACAAGGCCGAGGCTTTACCCCTATGTACCTCATCGTGGTGTCATGCCACTGTAACATGAGGACATCCTCCCCTTTGTAGTGCTGTCTACAACTCTTTAATTTCATCATCCAACATTAGGCTACCTACCTATTTGCGGTGCTACGCCGCTGTGACTTGGCTTACAAAGTCGAGGCATTATCCCTACCTGAGAACCTCATAGTGGAGTCACCCCACTATAGCATGGAGTTACACTTGTTGTAGTACTGTGATACCGTGCTTCATGTAAAGCACCCTAGGCATTTATTCTGCTTGAGAACGCATTAAGGCATTTAAATCATCCTCATCACATGAATCATTTTTTTACAGAAAACATATAGTAGACAATGTGGTTGTAGGTCCGTACCCTATCCATGCCATTGAGGACATGTACCCATTGTTCATGATATTTTTCCAGTTAGTTGTCCTCCCTTGAACCAAAAACTAGATGTCTAGTAAATTTTTCTTTAAACTAATAGCATAAAACTTTATTGTAGGGTTGCAATAACATAATATCAGAATGTCTTCAAGCCCATTTTACAAGCTGTGTCGTCAACCAGCTGGCACTTGAGGCCCTTGGTGAACGATGTTTGCAAAAAACAAAAAAACAAAAAAGTTTATTCCAAACTTGAAAAAGAATAGTATAAAGTACAATGAATTCTGGGGAAGTACAACTGTTGGAATCTGATCAGAAGACGATCACTTTATCCCTTGGACTATGTGAACTTGAAGACTATAGCCTCTGGAGAATGTAGCAGCAATTTTGTAAGAGTTCTTGATCTCTGTGCGTATGTATCTGATGATTTTACAATGATTGGAAACTCTATTTATAGAGTTCAATAAATAACTATTTTAGCAGTTATTCTGATGTGCGCGAGACTGGATTACGTCACATTGAGTTGCGCCAACCTCCCGTTGTGTCAACTTTCATTCAGTTGTTAAGTCGTGTACTAACTGTATTTAGACGCGTGGCATCATGTGATTGAGATGTGCGTGGTCGTGTACAGGATAGTAGACACGTCTTGAGAGATTAGTGGCATGTGCTCCACGTCATCCTGCTTTAGAATGTAAGTTGTCTCAACTTTATCAGGTTGTGCGAGCTTCGGTCAACTGTGCCTGATTGAGCCGCGCCTAGACACGTGACAATTTTTGAGCAGAAGTCATTCAGATTGTGCCTAGGCGCAACTAAGGATTTTGTCTGGATTGCGTCTAAGCACAACTTACGAAGCGTACAGGACAGCTTTCAACCAACTCCCCTTGAGCGGCATAATTCACGAGATTCGAAGAGATTTTCCTCGTTCACTGTGGTGTCAGTTGTCAGTGTTATCAGGTAATGATGGCCATTAAGTGTCAGACGCCACGCAGATTTTGGCGCAACAAGACTGGGCGCAGTCTGATATATGGCGCAACCTGTTCAATGGCGCAGTCTGTTCTCTGAGATTCATATCAGTGGCGCAACCTGATTTTTGGGGCACAACTTGATCACTGATTAGTATGTTCAGGGCGCAACTTGATTTTTAGGCCCTATAAGACCCCCTTCAAAGTTTTCAAAACTTAAAACGTTTCAAAGTTTTGAAATACTTTGAATTTAGAAAAAAAAATTGACTGGGTCAAGTTGCGCCAGTCTCGCGCAATCTGTTATGGCCAATTACGATTTATCATGCACGATTCAGGATGACTGTTAGGATTCTGACTTTCTGGCTATAAATATTTCCCGTTTACTCCACTATGATTCTTTACTTTCACTCTTAATCTTCTGAGAAAATTTCTATAACTTTTGCAACCCTGTTTTTCGACCATCTTCTTGACGACATGGCCCCCAAAAGGACTGCTGCTGACAAAGGAAAGGCCATCGCCACCCCTTCAACTCGTGTTCTGCCTGCCCATGTGCCATAATAAGTGCCGCCTTCTTCTCGTCAAGAGACAGCCAACCCAGCAATGGAAGGTGATTAAGGGCGAGCCGATTCGATTTATGAGCGATGATTTCATCAATGATTGATTTACGCCCCTCTTTTTAGAGTATGGAGTATCACAAACTTTGTGCCACACCTTCTTAGGGTGTGGTCGTCCTTTTCTTGAATACTGTTCATTTTTATGAACTGTGTTGCAACAATACTGTAAGACTTAATTTGAGGTGCAACTCAGTATGCGGCACAACCTGAGGTGTTGCACAACTTGAGTTTCGCACAACATGGCATGTGGCGCAACCTGGGTTGTTGCGCAACCTAAGTTTTTTGCGTAACGCATCTCGTGGTGCAACTCAGAGAGTCTATATAACTCAAGAAGTCATACATCTTTGTTTTGCTTCTAATTTTTTTTGTTCATATATCTCTTTGTAGTTAATCTCAGGGAAGACCCAAATGCAGAAAGGTTTGCTTCAACATTTAACGTCCTAGAGTATAGAGAGAATTTGTCTCATGTCATCTTCCCTCAATATGATGGTCCTGAAGCACGAAGAACTCTACTCATAGATCAAGATAATCAAACTCTTTTGAACTTGATGAACGGTGAACCCCTTCAGAGCTTGGATACTACCGTCCACAAAAAAACCTGTGTTTTTATTTGGGGATGCTATCAAGAAAACCTTCCAACCTAAGGAAAGAAAAGAGACAAGATATTTTTTAAAGGGAAACAATGTCATACATCTAACAGAAATATCTAGGTCTATGGCATTATTCCAGTATGCTTTTGCTAGCTATCCTAGAAGGATGTCATGGAATTTGACCCCTCTCCAACAAGCAAGAGTCGGTCGAATCTGTTATAAAGTGGGTCCACAGAATAAAGACCTCTTTTACATCACTTCTGAAAAATATAACACACACTTAAAAGGTTTAAGGCCGAGCTGCATCCCTCCCGAGGATTTTTCCCTGCTTCTTCCAGTCAGAATACCTATTTTTGCAAATACATTTGCAAAAGCTGAGGGAAGATATCCAGACCGTGTTATGCCCATGACAGGCCTGGTAAACCCTGGAATGAAGCGCTGTAGTAGCTTATCCATATGGATTTTGGAGGAATTCAAAGACAAGCTCATTGATCTGGGCCTCTATAATCCCATCTGCACTACAGTATATAGCATTCATCCAAACCCTCACATGTTCTTGGCTTTAGTAGAGAGAGATAAAAAAAGCACTGGGACCTTCATGACATCTCATGGAGAAATGGGATTTGCTCTTAATGAGATGGAATATATCTCTCGTCTGCCGACGGATGATAACCCATATGAAGAATATGTACCCACAAATGATGAATTAGATGCTCTAGCAAAGGAGAATCCCCAGATGATCACAGTTTTCCAAGAGCTGCTGTGTCACTATAAAATCTGCTCACTCTACTATGAAACTGCCACTGCGGGTACTTGCTACACCACAAAATGGATGCATATCTGTTCTTAGGTCATGTGTGGGAGGACAAGCCACTGGATAGTCAAGCATGTACGCCTCGTTTCTTTGAACCTTTTGAAAGAAGTGATATACAATTATTGATGGAAAAACATAATCATAGGGATGTCACCTTGACTGAGGACTCGGGTCTGTTCAAGGCTGGCGATGTTCTTCAAAGTTACCTTAGACAGGATTACAGACCTATGTCTCCAGAAGCCCATCTAGCAGGCTTTCTATCTTTATGGCTACGACGTTTTGTAGTTTCAGAAGCCAGTACGGTTGACAGATTCCACCGGGGTGTTTTGTTCGCTGCAACACGTCTTGTATTTGGATACAAGATGGATCTTCTATCAGCCATGACCTGCCGCCTGAACGCTGGATTGCATTCTTTTGTGGACACTATGCTGCAAGATAAGGATAGTCGGTCAGATTTTTCCCGTACTGAAATGCCATATACTTATTTGTTCGGATGGTTATTGCTACACCATCCCTGTTTAATGAACCCGGATATGGGACCTGCTGATGGAGACTTCATCGGGCATTTTGCTAATGCTCATTGGAAATATACTGCTCTTTCAGAGTATCGACTTGCCTTGATCCGTGGATCAGGATGGTATTTCCAGTGTGTTGGCCCTCCTTCAGGGTATGATACTATGCCTCCACAGATGATGGACTTACTTGAAGAAACACTCCGTTTAAGTCCAAACATCTTTTCCTGGCTTAAGATAATCCGGCCCTCTCACTTGGTCTATAGATTTGAAGAAGAATGCTATTTGGAACCGTATTTGCCGAGTCGATTTGCACGACAGTTCGGGTATAATCAGCTTCATGTAGGAAATGCAACCACTTGCCTACAGGCCAAGGGTTATCTTATTGATGGGGCTAGGGCTTGGAATTATTACAATGCCCGGGGCACAAAAGTTATTTTTTCTATGCTTTATAAACTTCCCCAAGGCCCGCGTATGTTATATTCATATGCAAACTTCTATACTTCAGCGAATACATTTGCTGAAAGCTTCCATCCTGCACATAGCTTCGCAACTGAAAGAACAATTAAACAAGGGAAACATACTCTTCAGTCTTTCCGGGATGTAGAAGACAGAGATCCTGCCGATGTACCTCTAGAGGCATTAATTTTAATGAATTTTGCTGACCCAGTTCAAGATCCTTTAGATATATCCATAAAGATGCGGAAAGAAAAATCCCCTGCTAAAGGTTTAAAGAAGAGAAAGACTAAGGAAACGACAGCCTCTCCTCAACGAGATAATCCTCCTAATTATCCAAGAGCTCCTGAGAAGAAGAAAAGAACATCACTGGTTATTAATGAACCAGTGACTACGAGAACAACTTGTTCTCAATAAAAATAGTTGCTTCTCAGTTCTTCTTCTGGAGAGAAGGACATTACCCCTTCTTCTATTCAGAAATAGGGGAAGTTTACAGAAGGAGGAACTTTCGCTTTCTTGATCGATCCAGAGGGTAATCGTAATGAAGCTGTCACGGGGCCAGACGCACCGATACTCAAAGAAGTTAGAACAAAATTGGACATTGCTGAAGAAGAACCATCTTAAGAAGGTAATATCAAAGTTGTGAAATATCCTCATTGTTAATTTTTCTCAGAGATATATATCTAAATTGCTTTTCCTTGTATTGGTTACTCTAACAAATGTCCATCCACCTATCACCATTATGACAGTAAATGTTCCTGCCAATGTACTGGCTGCAGCAAGGATAACAATTCCTTCCCCAACTCCCGTGAGTCCAAAAGCTTCCTTTCCAAAGCAAGATCTACCCCCACAAGATACTTCGCAAGCCCAAGTATCTACTCATTCAGGAGAGACAGTGATCGATGCATTGAACGGTTGCGATTTTGATGATGAAACTTATGACGAAGATTGGGACAACATTACTAAAGAAAAACAAACTTTAGCGAATGCACCATTATCATGAGAAATCCCAGTTGATGAAGATCCTTCACTTGGTGAAGACGGGGAGGATGTGGTTCATGATAAGGAACGTGTCAATCTTTCTGAAGTTAATGAACCCACTACCACTGAGCTGCCTGAAGTGTCTAAGGTGGCAACTGAATTAGTAAATAAAACTCCAGTAACTCTGCCACCTCCGACTGAATCGGGAGCAGAGAGTAGTCAGACTACCATGTCTGCAGAGACTCTGTCCAAGCTTCAATCCGAGATAATTAAAGCTATTGAGACTCCTCATAATGTACTCAGTTCAGGTAAGTTTTCCACTATGAACGATTTGACATAGTATTTTTTTAACATTATATGTTATAACATATATGATTTGCAGAAGCGGCCACTGGGACTGTAGCCGGGAAAGGAAGCTCTTTTCATATTAGTGCTCCAGATGAAGTACCCCCACCTGCTAAGGTTGTGAAGACTTCTACAAACATAGTAGCCACTCCAGGAGCCCTAGCAGCTAACAAATTTATGGTGACCTTTTTCACAAGAGTCTTTTTTACATCTCAGGAACCCCTAGTTCATAGAGTCATGGAGAGAGAGGATGTCTCTTTTAGTACCGTTAGAATGCCCACTACATTTTTGATCGAAGGCATCCGTAGTCAAGGAGACGAAGCTCAAGCTTCATTTTTGGAACATATTTTGGATGAGCTAAAGAGCTCAATCAAGGCCTACAAGGAGCTGAAAAGAGGAGATATCGAACCACTAGTAAACATGGAATATGAAACCATGGTTCGAGAAGCAGAAATTAGTAAAGCTGATTTTGAAACATTCCTGCTGGTTTTCACTCGACAATCCTCTGAGCTAGACATTCAAATCTCCGATGTAGCTGTTATTACTGAGAGTCACAAGACCAAGGCTACCGAGGAAGAGAAAAAGGCTGCTGATCTAGAAGCCAGAATTGCTCAACTTCAGGCAGAACTCCAAACTGCTAAGCAGAACATAGAACAAGAAAATCAATTATACCAAACTGCCATTGATCGGGTGGATATTTTGAAGGACCAGAAGAAAGAATTTGAACGTCTTCAGAATGAAGAGCTAATACGTCGAACTACTGCTCTACAACCTTTTGATCCTGAATCAGGACGAGTTGAAGCTAGACAGAGAGTGCTAGATTCTCGTGATGAAAGAATTCAAGTTCTGAAGAAACAAATTGCAGAACTTATCATCTATCCTTCGGAGTAAAAAATGGGCAAATTTTGTTGCTTCTTTCTATAATGTACTCTTTTTCTTCTTTTGCGGAAAGAAAATAATAAAGACTTTTTATGTCGTTCCATTACTTGTTGCATATCTTGTTATAGATATAAGTAATAGAATAGAAAATATATTTAGAGGTACTAGACATGATATATTTCATGAATTAGAAAATAACAATATTCATTATATCTGCTCACAGGTAATGTGGACGTGGAAGAATATAAAGTTTAGCAATATTGTTATTTCAATAGACAACTTTATCAGAGGTAATAAGGACGTGATAAGTTGCTGATATAAATAATCAAAATTCAGAGGTGTAGAGGACGTGAATTCATATTATTTAAGACAAAAGACAATAAATGTCCAATGAATGATAAGTCAAAGAAAGAGAATGAACTAACAGTCACTTCAGTTTTCAAAGAAAAAGGTGCTGGCGCACTAGATTGAAGATAGTTCTTAAATCTTGAATGTGATCTTCCTTGAGACGACTTTTAACAGCAATATCGTCAACATAACATTCGACGGTCTTTTGCAGATGATCTCGAAAGATAGTACTCATAGCCCGCTGGTAAGTTGTACCTGCGTTCTTAAGACCAAACGGCATGACCGTATAACAGTATACTCTCCGAGGAGTACGAAATGAAGTATGTTTCTCATCTTCAGGATTTATCCGAATTTGATTATATCTAGAAAACCCATCCATGAAAGAAATTCGTTCGAATCCACATGTATTGTCGATCATGACATCAGTAATTGGGAGAGGAAACTCGTCTTTAGGGCAAGCATCATTAAGATCCCGAAAGTCTATGCAAACTCGAACCTTTCTGGTCTTCTTCAGAACTGGTACAACGTTGGCTACCCAGTCAGGATGCTGTTCTTCTCTAATAAAACCATAAGCTATAAGCTTTTTGACTTCATCATCAATTGCATCCATCATTTCAGGCTTGAATCGCCGTTGTTGTTGTTTGACCGGCTTGGCATTCGGCAAAATGTTAAGCTTGTGAGTTACAATTTGAGAATCTAATCCCGACATATCTTCTTAACTCCAGGGGAAGACATCAATATATTCACGAATAAGGTGAATTAACTCTTGTTTATCATCCCCTGAGAGATTTTTGCTAATAAAGATTGATCGTGATACAGCCTCCTCTCCAATATCGATCTAGACTAGTTGATCCTCAGTAGGTGATTCTCGTTGTTCAAAACGAAGTTTCCACTGATTGTCCATCTTTTGCGCCCAAGGGTCCACTTCAGGAGCTTCTTCAATGTCATCTTCATCATCTTCCAAAAATTCGGCAGACACCATGTTAGAAGATACTATCACTCTATGAACATGACCAATACTGGTGTCAGAATCCCATGAAATAGAATCAGAAGAGTTAGATTGTTCTTCCTCATCAGATTCAGAAGGTTCTGGAGTTGGAAGTGGTGACGTATAACCTAATTCTCGTTTCGTTTTACTGTGGTATTATTATGATTTTCCTTTTGAAACAATAATACGAAGAGGAGTTCGCCTTCCTTTACCATTGTTGAGGCCTGTTCTAAAATCATAGCCCATTTTACGGATGATGGATTTGGATTGTGGACTATAGCGTCGTAATTGTAGCCTTCCTGTATTATCTCTATTATCATTATAGAGCATGATTTTTGGTTCCTCTCTTTTGTTGAAGAATATAGGCTTTTCATCTTTCTTTCGAGACGGTACTAAGAAGTACGACTCTTGTATTGAATCCAGTGATACCACATTTCACAGAGATGATACGACTTCTATTGTAAGTGGTTTAAAGTTATCTAGAATATCCAAATAATACTGAGTATAGTAAAAGACATCAGTATACTGCAAAGGAGATGCTTTATTGATTTTTACACCATCATTTACAACAGGGACTTTAGCCTTAGCAGGCTTAGTCAGATTGATGACAAGAGGGAGAGAAGAAGAACGAGAAGGAGGAGGAAGATTCTTGCAACGAAGATCGATTACAAGCGGCTCAGAAGAGGTGAGCCCCCTTTGTTCTTGACTATCACCCTTAGTTCGCTTCTCATGGGAAGGAAGATAGATAGTCAGTGGTTTGGAAGACTGAGGACATGAGGTACGTTCTTTGACGGGAATCACCAGAGTATCATTTGGCACATTCTTCTGTTCTTCATCTGTGTCCATTGCTAGTACCGCCTTCATGAATTCCTCCTTGTACATACGAGAATCGTTGCAATATGCTTCAATTCTTTTGAAAGGATTCAGATCTGCAACCTCTTTTTGGACTTCTCCATTACCATCCACATATTTGAAACATTGGTGGAGCATGGAGGGTACAATATTGTGTTCATGGAGGAATGACCTTCCCAACAAAGCGTTGCATGAGCCATGATTTTCAATATCATAGAAAGTTACCTTTGTACGAAGATTGCCAATTTGAAGTTTTAGGCGTATCTTTCCCAAAGGTTCACTTCTTCCTTGATTGAACCCCAGGATAGTAGTGATAGTTGTAGAAAGGTTATGCACTGGGATCTTCAAGGCATCTAGCAGAGACTTCGGCATGATGCTAAGTACGGACCCTGGGTCAATCAGAATGCGATCGACTTTTATGGTGTCCATATACCCCGTGAAATAGAGAGGACGATCATGACGATTGTCTTCTAACAACATGTCATCTTGTGTAAAAGTGATGTTGGGCATTAATTCAAATACACTATGACAATGTGCACAGCTGATTGGCTCCTTTTCAGGCTTTTTAAGAAGAGTAAGACAAGCGTCAGCCTGCATCAAGGCTTCACTTAACATCTCTCGAGTCTCTTTTGAGAGACGTAAGAGTTCAAAGATTGACAATCTTGCTAGAGTATTGGCCAATTGAGCCAATATGTCAAAATTGTAAGGCTTTTCAAGTCCAAGAGATGAGGACTTCTTTAGTGCTTTGTCAAAGCGAACAGGTTGCTTCCCCTTGTCTGCTGATGTTGGTTTAGGAGGAGATGGTTCGACCACCCGCAAGGATGTGGATGGTATATTCTCAGCAGGAGAAGATGATGAAGGAGGAACATCAGGAGACGGAGCAGGGTTCTCTTGATTTTCAGAATACTCCCGCAGATAGGGTTTCACTGATCTAGTACGCATTAGAATTTCTTCTTCTGTTACTGGTTCAAAGGATACCATATTGTAGTTCTTGGATTTAGATTTGGAATGCTTTTTTTGCTTAGAAGAGGAAGGCTTTTCAAATTCTGCTACCAGATCTGGATGAATCCACATAATCTCTCTTCTGTCAGTTGACAGCGGAACAAGACCTTCATTTTGAGGAGGTAGGAGATTCACAATTTCAAGAGTAGTCCTTGGAATGGGGACAACACCATCTTGCACAAGTTGTGGTAGAAAATCATCGAATTGTAGAGAAACCACATTAGCAGTCACCGTTTTCTCGTCCTGTTGCAGAGTAATTACTCCAGAGTTGACCAACTCCTGGATTTTACCCTTGAGCACATAACATGCTCTGGTTGGATGCCCTATAAATCTGTGATAAACACAGTATTTAGGGTGATCAGTTTTACCTACTTCTTTTGGCCGTTTTGCCTTAGAAGTTGAAGCTTATTGCTTTTGATCAAGCAATCGAAGATGCTTAAAGTATCATCTTTATCAAAAGAATACTCTTCTTTTGGACGAGTTGTCTTCTGCGGTGGTGCTGATGGAGTGGATGCCGTCTGAGTAACATTGACAGCCAAAGACTCCTTGCCTTTAAGATTGATGGCCAGTGTTTCTTTACTCATGCGGTTATTCTGGCGATTACTACCCCCGGGTGTAGAATGTTTATCTTGGTTAGGATGAGTCATTTGGACTCCTAACTGCTTGAACTTTTCGGCACTGACCTCGGCTTCTTTGGTATTGACAATGAAAGAAAGCCAATCCTGTAATTGTGTAGATCCTGTCTACATACTGATTATAGGCAACAAGTTTGATTTGTAAGTGTCTATTGTTACAACAGATGGAGTTCCTAAAGGTATTTTGAGTACCTCTCGGCAGAATCTTTCAATAAAACTCTCTGTGGATTGATTGTGTCTCTGTTTAATCTTAATGACGGCAGACATCGTCATGTCATTGACTCCTTCGTAAAATCATTCCAAGAACATTTGTTTGAAACCAGCAGAAAAAGTGATACAGCTATCAGCAGGCTACGATACCAGTCATAGGCTGCATCGGCTAAACAACCGACGAACACTCTGGTAAGGAGAGCATCATTTTGCTGTAATTGATCAATCATCACCTGAAAATGATTGATGTACTGACTTGGAAAAGTGCTTCCATCAAACAGCATAATTGTTGTAAGCTTGTACTTAGGACAAAATGGAACTGCCTTCCACTCTGTAGGATATGGTTGCTTTATGCCCAGTCTTTGTAGGCCATCCTTCTACTTGAAGGCCTCAAACTGAGTGCGTAAGAGTTTTACAGCCTCATTAGCATCCCCTGATGTTTGGGAATTGGTAGGCTGGTTAAAAGTGTTAGGAGGAGGAACGGCGTGGTAATTACCACCCCCAGTACCAGACAGACTGGGATCAGCTTGAATTGGCACAAAAGCAACCTGAGGAGTTGGTACCCCCAGACTAGTAGGTACAAAAGATGCTATGAGCTCAAGATTTGTAGCAGGGTTTATAATCGGGGGCACTGTATGTTGAGCCACGATTATGTGTATGCTTGCAACCATTTCTGCCATGGTCTTCAATTTGTCCTCTAATGCAACAATCCGTTGCTCTTGACTGGTTGAAGTAGAGGCATCTTGATTTTCCGTAATGGTATATGCCATCACTTCTCTTGCAGCTATTGATGAGATAGTCTGTTCAAAACTTTCACTATCTGCATCAAACCCAAAAAAAGAGTCCTCTCCTATATGGACAATGGGGAGATCTTCTTGATTAAAGACACCTTGGTTCAAATGTCGATTTCTCGATCTAGTGTATTGAAACACACCTTCACTGGATGCATGGATCCGATCTAAGTATTGCTGACTAGGATTACGGGATGCATTACGTCTTGGACGTTTCCCACACCCAGTGCCTTGAGAAGTCATGTTGACAGAAGCATATAATAGCTCATCTTCGTCTTCTATTATATGTTCAGGAGTTGAAGCATAGTTCAGATGATCGAAGACAGATCGTCGAGCCGATTGGCAACAACAGTTCATGACGACTTCATGAAGGCAGTGGCGATCAGAAGCACGATTTGGAGGTAAGGGAGACATCCATGTAATCTCTCGTCTTTGTGTAAGACGTTGCCGTAGATCAGTTATAATTACAGGACGAGAAGAAGTCAGAGGAACATATTCCACAATGATGTTAGGAACATGCCTCCTATTCTTCAGATGTTTAGTTCCCTGAGTGTACAAAGATGTACTCAACTCATTAGCATAGGTGGTTGGTCTTTCTTTTCAAACCTTAGCTTTTGGTACAGATTGGCCTTTGGCATAGGGTTCTTACGTTTCGCCAAAGTTGATATTGGTTGACGCCTATTGAGATAAGCGCGTAAATCTAAAAATTCTGCTCCAGGTGTCTCTGTTTGTGATACCCTCAATTTTTTTTGCTTGGATCTTGAAGTTTGTAAGGTGGGAAGGTCTTGACCAAACCCCATAGAGGTAGGAAAGATACCTCTTTGGTCAGTATTCTTTCTAATATCAAAGATCCGAAGACCTCTGTTTAAAGTAATTGAATCTGATATATCTTTCTCTGAGTCATAGACTAGGAAAGTTTGAGAAAAGACCAAAGGGTGCTTTCCTTTATTTTGTAGAGGGTCAGCTAAGAAGTGTTTCCCTTTGTTCTGTCGTGAGACCATTTTAGGCACATATTGCGCCAATTGAGGAAGTGTCAAAGGATTCTTTCCTTTGTTCTGTCTAGTGTTGGCACTATAACATTGATTCTCCAAGTTCAGAACTTGAGAATTAGAAGAGGGAATAGCCAAAAGACTAGTTCCCTTGAGTTGCGCCAGAGTAGCAGACTGCGCCTGAGGTACTGATTGCTTGGGTTGTGCTATAGTCCTACGGGCTACTGATGGTGCCTTGGCAGCAACATGGGTAGACTGTACCTCAACAATGGCTTGAACAGGCTGCGCCTTGGCAGCAAAGAGAGTAGTAGACTACGTGTGGACAGTAGGATGAATAGGTTGCGCACGGGCAACAGAAGCAAGCTGTGCCTGAGCCGCCGAGACAGATTGTGTCTTGACCACTGAACACTCAGGTTGCGCCTTGGCAACAGTGACCATGGGAGATTTAGGAGCCCACACAGTCCTGTTCTTGGCGATAGCTGCTGTACGCTTGTTGCTCATGGGGCTAATCATATCCTCATAGGCTGTCTAGTTGACGTGAACTACTAGAGTCTTCTGCGTCTTGCCGATGGACGCAGTGTCACATTCAGTTGTCACCTTCTCGTCGGACGAAAAAGTCGTCCCCAGCAGAGTCGTCATTTTGTTTGCAAAAAATAAAAAGGTTTATTCCAAACTTGAAAAAGAATAGTACAAAGTATAATAAATTCTGGAAAAGTACAACTGTAGGAATATGATCAGAAGACGATCACTTTATCCCTTGGACTATGTGAACTTGAAGACTGTAGCCTCTGGAAAATGCAGCAGCAATTTTGCAAGAGTTCTTGATCCCTATGCGTATGTATCTGATGATTTCACAATGATTGGAAACTCTATTTATAGAGTTCAAGAAATAACTGTTTTAGCAGTTATTCTGATGTGCGCAAGGCTGGATTGCGCCACATTGGGTTGCGCCAACCTCTTGTTACGCCAACTTTTATTCAGTTGTTAAGTCGTGTACTAACTGTATTTAGACGCGTGGCATCATGTGATTGAGATACGCGTGGTCGTGTATAGGATATTAGACACGTCTTGAGAGATTAGTGACATGTGGGCCACGTCATCCTGCTTTAGAATGTAAGTTGTCTCAACTTTATCAGGTTGCACGGGCTTCGGTCAACTGCGCCTGATTGAGCTGCGCCTAGACACGTGGCAGCTTTTGAAAAGAAGTCATTCAGATTGCGCCTAGGCACAACTAAGGATTTTGTCTGGATTGTGCCTAGGTGCAACTTACGAAGCGTACAGGACAGCTGTCAACCAACTCTCCTTGAGCGGCACAATTCACGGGATTCGAAGAGATTTTTTTCGTTCACTGTGGTGTCAGTTGTCAGTGTTGTCAGGTAATGATGGCCATTAAGTGTCAGAAGCCATGTAGATTTTGGCGCAACAAGACTGGGCGCAGTCTGATATATGGCACAACCTGTTCTGCGTTACAGTCTGTTCTCTGAGCTTCATATCAGTGCTGTAACCTGATTTTTGGGGCGCAACTTGATCACTGATTAGTATGTTCAGGGCACAACTTAATTTTTAGGCCCTATAAACGGATCTGCCAGGTTCTCTTGACTCCGAACATCAATTACTGCAATGACACATCTCTTGATAAGATCGTGCACTGCCCTGTGCTTTAACCATACAGTTCTCTTCTTTCCGTAGAAGAGATCATTTGATGCCACCGCCGCAGTGCCTGGTTGTCGCAGTATATCAGAATCTCCGATATTTGTGCCCCAGCCACTAGAAGATTGTACTTGAGCTCCCGAAGTCATTTTGCTTCCTCCGCTACGGTATCAAGTACAAAAAACTCAGATTCCATAGAGGAACGAGAGAGCATAGTATGCTTCTTCGACTTCCGCGATATAGCAGCTCCATCCATTATGAAAATGAATCCACCTATAGACCTCTCGCTCTCCAACTCTGAGCACCAACTGGCATCACTGAAACCTTCTACTACCGGCGGATCTCCGCTGTAGTGCAGTGCATATGTCCGAGTCTTATTGAGATATCTCATTACCCGTTTCACAGCTTTCCAGTGCTCAATACCTGGATTGCTCGTGAAACGACTCAGTATTCCCACAGCGAAAGTTATTCAGGCCTTGTGATAGTAGTAGCATACATCAAACTTTTGATGATGCTTGCATACTCCAGCTGCCTGACCCTTTTTTTCGAATTAGGCTTCAGCTTCAGATCACACCTGTAAGGCATATCGATCACTAGAAGATCCTGATACCCGTAGCATGTGGTCATCCTCTCAATATAATGGGACTGTGACAATGGCAGTCCAGTTTTCATCCGGATGATCTTGATCCCTAAGATCACATCAGCTTCCCCCAAGTCCTTCATACTGAACTTAGTCGAGATAAATTTCTTTGTCTCCGTGACACAGCCCATATCCATACCTAGGATCAGCATGTCGTCCATGTACAGACAAACGATTACACCTCTTCTATCAGCAAACTTTATGTAAACATACTTGTCCGTCTCGCTGACCCTGTAGTCATTTGACCTTATAATCTTATCAAACTTCTCATGCCATATCTTGGGAGCTTGTTTAAGACCATACAAGGATTTCACCAACTTGCAGACTTTGTCTTCAAGACCCTTGACGACAAATCCCTCTGGCTATTACATGTAAATCTCTTCGGTCAGCTCGCCATTTAAGAAAGTTATTCTTACATCCATCTGATGTATCACCAACTTATGTATTGCTATGAGAGCAATTAACATTATGATAGTGGTCATTTGGGCTATTGAAGCATACGTGTCAAAGTAGTCGATCCCTTGCTTTTGAGAAAATCCCTTAGCTACTATCCTAGCCCTGAACTTGTCAATAGTTCTATTTGCTTTTATCTTTTTCTTGAAGATCCATTTGCATCTAATGAGTTTTGCTCCTTCAGGAAGATCAAACAACACCCAAGTGTTATTAGAGATGATTGAATCAATTTCATTATCTATCGCCTCCTTCCAGAAAATAGCTTCTCTGGTATTTATCGTCTCATCATAGGTAAGCGGATCTGCTTCCATATGATAGGTGTCAAACTCATTTCTGAAGTCCTTCGGCCTCCTCACTCGCTTAGTTGATGGCTCAGCGAGCTCTGGTTCAACAGTTGTTTCGTCAACAACTTCTTCTTGGACTACGTTCTCATTGGAAACTTCTGTTTCCTGTACACCTTCATTGTTCTCCAAAATATCTGCAAGAATAATATTCTTGTGCCTTGTAAACTTATCTTCAAAATATTCTGCGTCGTAAGATTCAATGATATGATTTGATTCATTATTAAAAAATCTTCGAGCATCACTCTTCTCGGCATAATCCAAGAAGATCGTCTTCGTAGTCCTTGTCTCGAGCTTCTGAATCTTCAGATCTAGGAGCTTCATATATGCCAGACACGCCCACACTCGAATGACATTCAAGTTTCGTCTGACCTTGAACCAAAGTTCATGATGAGTGACGTCTGAAGTTGCATGCGGCACTCTATTCAGAATAAAAGTAGCCATCAATGCAGCTTCTCTCCAGTAGCATTTTGGAAGACCCGCAGTCAACAGCATTAAATTTATCATTTCTGTCAACGTTATGTTCTTCTTTTCCGCTACTCCGTTAGATTGAGGAGAGTACGGAGCAGTAGTCTCGTTGATAATTTTATGTTCTTTGCAGAACGATACAAATTTATGAGACCGATACTCTCCATGTCATGACCCGCACCCTAGAGTAAGGGCACGAGATGTGGGTACGTCCAACCTACGTCGCAGTGTCGGAGGTAGAACGCTGTCCTAGGTCACAACATCTAACAATATAATGCTAAGCAGTTTATACTCTCCGAATGGGGGTAACATAGCAGAATGTAACTCAATCACAACTAAAGAAGAAGAAGCACGATATGATATAGAACTCAAAGAAATATAGATGATCAGCAGAGTCTAGGTGTCTAAGATAACATCTCAGCAAACATCCAGAATACAAATCTCAACTACAGAGTATGAAAGAATATATACAATCCAGATCTCAAATGACAGAAATAGTAAACCTAGACTAAACTAGTCCCAAGACAACATAAGTAAGATAAAGCCTAACTAACTAGTCTAGGCAAAAGGGGTAATGTCATCAGTTAGAGCTGGGTCCTTCTGAGAGTCCAGCTCACAAGTGTCGTCTAGGGCTGTCCCATAGAAGGTGTCAATACCAGCCTCATCCTCGTCCTCTGTAAACATTTAACGGTGTCCAATCAGGACGGAGCAAGCACAATACATCTCAACAGTTCATAGAAGGTTAGAAAATATAATCATGCAGTAAAGTAAGATACAGGAAACTGAAGAAAAGTACAGAATGTAAACAGAGAGAGAGCTGTAATAGAAATATCTACTATAAGTAGAGAACTAACAGTGGCTAGTGAGTTAGAGTACAATATAAACATGTGAATGGCATAGGAGATTCTGATACAACACTACGGAAAAGATTCTGATGCTACACTACTTGGATATTATTCACATGTCTACTTCTACTCCCCCGTACCCCCAATCAATACACAAGGATCCAGCCAGGTTATGTTATGATTCCATGCAATGGCCCATATGGGGTGATACATGGTAGGCCCATAAATGGGTGATTCTGGGAATGTCCATAAATGGGAGATTCAAGAAGACTCTGTGATCATGAGAGTACATGTCACAAGTGATCAATGAACCATAAAGCATAGTGAAACACTATGTAAGTGAAACACACAGAACATGTAGTATCCGATGCTCCCTAAGGGGATAACATCTCAAGAAGGGATCCATATAGTACTAATCCGTATGACCAACGTGACAGTATCAAGTAAAGTAATTTAAAGCAGAAAAATAATTCTAAACAGGATATGAAATGATCAGAGAATGTACTCGCCTGGTATCTGAGTGTCCGGATAAAATGTACTGTCCGAGGAGAGGTGTCTGGCTCCTAATCAGAACAGCACAAGTCACAACAAGTCTAAAATGATAACAAGATGCAATTCAATGCATTCTATATGAATCTAGGTCAATCTAGGCCAAAGTCAACTCTTGGTCAACTCTGGTCAATCCTAGAAGTTAAACTAGGTCAACTATGGTCAAACTAGGTCTAACAAGTCTAAATTAGGTCAAACAAGTTATTCTAGGTCTAAATAAGTTTACAAGACCATACAAGCCTAAACCAAGCCTATCAAGTCTATACTACCTATACAAAATGTCCAAGTCATTACACATTACCTATAGGCACACATTACTTAGCATATATATATATCCACATATATATTAGCATACATTTACATACCTAATAGGCCTATACATTTAGACATAAATACTCATATACATATACTTATATATACAAGCATATGTATAGGTATAAATCATACATACATATAGGCTTAATACATATATACATATAGATATACATACACTATATATTACACATACATATATTACATATATAGATATACATATATTACATATATACATGCATATATATACATAGGGAGATAGAAAGATAGAGAGATAGAAAGAGTGTCAAGTATGCCTACACAGACATGTGAGTGTGTGAGGGTACCTGTGCTCGAAATGTGTAGAGTGTGTTACTGTGTTCAGTAACAGGGAAGGGAAAGGAAACCAATTCGTTCATTTTCAGTTCAGTTTTTTTTAGTTGAAACTTCAAATCCCCATTTTGAATCCTTCCAACCAAAATCACCCAAAATTCACATATAGCTAGAAAACATGTAGGTACACCATATTAGACCCTTAAACAAGTAATTAACATCAATTAAACAGGTTAATTAAACTACCAAAGTTTAATTTAGAAAACTGAAAAATACAGGAAATATAACTTGGTATCAGAATTTTAGGGTAATTATAAAATATCAATCGAAAGCATGTTAACATGCCAAATCACTGGTTGGTAAATCTTAATACACTAGTGCACGTGTCATACAAGTCACCTCGTGTCCACCATAATAACACAAACGTGTCCAAATCGAATAAAACCCAAATCAGCACAAACTGGACACTGCACAGTGCAATGTCTCGTGCACGAGTGCACGCGTGTCGTATTCGTGTCAAAGACCAAACCAAGTCTCGTGCTCACAACCCTAGGTTTGCCTAGGATCCAGCTACCTATGTGTCACCCTGATTTGGGTCACGTGTCCCCGAGTCGTGTCCAAAACGCGCGTATCAGAACCCGATAAGGACTGAACCGAACCCAGTAAAAATTAGTACAGTGTCTCGTGTTCCCTCGATACGACATGAGAGGTCGTGCCACTTGGGGAGTGTCGTGTCAGACACTGCCCCAATATGTCCTCGAAGTATCACGTGTCCCCGTGTCCTACCCAGTGAGCATTTAGCCCCGAGTAGCAGAACAGGGAAAACCCTTCGTGTGCGGCTGTGTCCAGTGAGCAAAACACGACACAAAACAACTAGAAATCAACTCAGTCAAGTAGAATCCCGCAAATAAGATCTAGATCTAAATTTCTATTTAAAAACAATTCAAAAACCAAATTGAAATGCCCGTTGGGGCATTTCATCAAACACTTAGGTCTACAGTCGGATACGTGTCCAATACGGATACGAAATGAATCCACCTTGACACAAAACCAAATCCTACTGTTAGGGGACTCCTAGGGCTAGGCTACCATGCAAAGAAAACTGGAATTTAATGGTGTTTAGAGTGATTTACCGAGTGGTGTCAAAACCCAAAGAAAGCTCTCAATTAGGGGGTTCTCCTTGCTAGCCAATCCTTCCAAATTGTCCACAAACTGAGATTCCTCCACACAAACAGCAAGTATAGGTGAATTAGAATCTAATGCAATTGGTTTGGATTGAAAAGGAATTAAAATGGATTTTCTATGAATTAATGAAGTTGGAAAAATATCTCTTCTTTTAACTTGTGATCTTTCCTAAAAGAGGCTAGCCCTAAATGGAGGAGAGTATAAATAGGGGGGGTTCCCAATGTGGCCAACCATAGTGGGTTAGGGTTAGGGTTAGTGATGGGCTATGGGCTTCTATGGGCTTAAGTTGAAAATTAATGGTTTCAAAACCATAAGTCATGGCTTATGACTAAAAGCCTTCTCTATTCTAACTTGAGTCTAAAAGACTAAAACATGGGTTAACTCCAGTTAGACTAGGGTTACTTAACCTAACCAAGGTAGTTACAACTAGGGTTAGCTTCTAGACTAGTCTACCAACGTCAATGCTAGTCAAAGTCAACCTAGTCAACCATCATCCAAAATAATTCCTAAAAATTCCATAAATTCAAATAAATAATATAAAAATCAAATAAACCCAAAAATGACAGAAATACCCTCAAACTAGAAATGTGATAGTGACAAATCTATCCTCCTTAAAAGAATTTTGTCCTCAAAATTGAAAGGCGAAATGCAACTGATGAGAAGGATAGAAAGTATACCTCACGGTCCAAAAAGATATGGGTATCGCTCGCGCATCTCATCCTCCCGCTCCCAGGTAGACTCTCCTGGAGAATGATGCCTCCATGCGACGCGAACCAAAGGTATCACCTGGTTTCTCAGTACCTTCTTCCGTCGATCCAGAATCTCCACTGGCTGCTCTGGATAACTGAGAGCAGGTCCAACCTCAATCTTCGAATGATCGAGCACATGGCTAGGATCAGCCATGTACCGTCTCAACTGTGATACATGGAATATGTTGTGGACCCCCACTAGTGCAGGTGGTAAGTCTAGCCTGTAAGCCATGTCGCCGACTCTCCCGCTGATAACGAAAGGGCCGATGATGCGCGGGCTAAGCTTCCCATCTCCACCAAAACGTATCGTACCACGAGTCGGAGATATCCTCAAGAAAACCTGGTCTCCAACCTAATCACAAGCAAGGTCTCAATTTAATTATGATAAACAAACATGATCAATAAAATACAAACAAATAACCTAAATCTAATCCTACTCTAATCTGTACCTCAAACTCCAATGGCCTCCGGTGGCTATCGGCCCAGTGTCGATGTCTGTCCTGCACCATACGAAGTCTGTCCCTGATAAGCTTTACCTTCTCGACTGCGTCAACAACTATCTCTGGTCCCAGTAAAGCTCGCTCACCAACATCATCCCAAGATAAGGGTGTACGACACCTACGCCCGTACAGAGACTCGAAAGGTGACATCTCAATGTTGGCCTAAAAACTGTTGTTGTAAGCAAACTCCACCAAATGTAGATGATCCTCCCAGGAACCTCCAAAGTTCAGAACGCACGTCCGCAGCATATCCTCGAGCGTCTGAATAGTCCTCTCTGACTGTCCGTCCGTCTGGGGGTGGTATGCAGTGCTAAACTTGAGCTGAGTGCCCAAACTAGTCTGTAGACTCCTCCAGAAATAGAAAGTAAAACGACTATCCCGATCCAAGATGATGCTAACCGGAACCCCATGAATCCTGACTATCTGCCGCATATACATATCCGCAAGCCTCTCTGTAGACGTACCCACCTTGAATGGCAAGAAGTGGGCCGATTTGGTCAACCTGTCAACGATGACCCAAATCGCGTCTTTCCCTCCTGGTGTACACGGCAATCCAGATACGAAATCCATAGTGATATGCTCCCACTTCCACTCGGGAATGGGCAATGGCTGCAACAATCTACCGGGCCTCTGCCTCTCTGCCTTGACCTGCTGACAGATCAAGCACCTAGCTACGAAGCGAGCTACCTCCCACTTCATCCCGTACCACCAAACATGCCCCCTCAGATCTCGGTACATCTTGTTAGCACCAGGATGTATAGAGTACTGAGATCTGTGGGCCTCCTGCATAACTTGCTCTCTAAGATCTCCGCTGGACACACATAACCTGGAACCGTTCCGTAAGGCACCATCCTCTACAAGAGAAAACTCGCCATCCAGCAATCCTGTTCGAACCTGCTCTCGGAGACACCGCAGAGCAATGTCCTCAAACTGTGTCGACTTGATCCTCTCCACCAAGTCTGACTGAATCTGCAGGCCCCATAACTGCATCTGCACTCCGGGCACGATCACCTCAATACCAAGGCTCTCCAAGTCTGCAAGCAAGTGCCGATCCATAGTCAAACACATGGCCGTCGGATACCTACTCAAGGCATCGGCAACCACGTTGACCTTCCCTGGGTGATACTGAAGTGATATGTCGAAGTCTTTCCTCAACTCTAGCCTTCTGTGCTGCCTCATGTTCAGCTCCTTCTGAGTGAACACATACTTTAAGCTCTTGTGATCTGTAAAAATCTCCACCCTCTCTCCATACAGATAGTGCTTCCACAACTTCAGAGCAAATATTACTGCTGCAAGCTCCAGGTCGTGGGTAGGGTAGTTCTTCTCATGGGGACGTAATTGCCTGGAAGTATAGGCAATCACCTTTCCATGCTGCTGTAAGACGCAACCCAGCCCCTTTCCTGAAGCGTCACTATAAATAGTGGATCCCCCTGATCCTGAAGGCAATGTCAGAATCGAAGCTGTCGTAAGCCGCTTCTTCAACTCATCAAAAGCTGCCTGACACTCCTCTGACCAAACATACTCAGCATCCTTCCGTGTCAACCGAGTCAACGGCTCTGCAACCCGGGAGAAATCCTGCACAAATCTCCTATAATATCCTGCCAGCCCCAAGAAACTACGGATCTCTGCAACTGAAGTCGGCGCTGCCCATGCCTCAACTGCTATGATCTTCTTGGGGTCAACTGAGATCCCATCTCCAGTTACCACATGCCCCAAAAAGTCAACCCGGTCCAAGAAGAACTCATACTTGGAGAGCTTCCCATAAAGCTGCTCCCTCCTGAGAGTCTCCAGCACTATCCTCAGATGCTTTTCGTGCTCCTCCTCAGTCTTGGAATACACCAAGATGTCTTCAATGAACACCACCACAAACTGATCCAGGTACTGGTGGAACACCTTGTTCATTAGGTTCATAAACACTGCTGGTGCATTGGTTAGCCCAAACGACATAACCAAAAACTCAAACTGCCCGTACCGCGTCCTGAAAGCGGTCTTGGGAATATCCTTCCCCTTCACCTTCACCTGGTGATATCCTGACCTCAGATCAATCTTGGAAAATACCTGAGCTCCGCACAACTGGTCAAAAGATCATCGATCCGCGGCAGTGGGTATCTGTTCTTGATCGTGAGGTTGTTGAGTGCCCTATAGTCAATACACATCCATACTGACCCATCCTTCTTCGGCACAAACAATACTGGTGCACCCCATGGCGACGAACTCGAACGGATGAAGCCCTTGTCTTGTAGCTCATCCACCTGCTTCTTCAGCTCCACCAACTCACTGTTGTTCACCCGATAGACATGCTGAGAGATGGGTTCCGCTCCTGGAACCAAGTCTATCGAGAACTCAATGTCTCTGTCTGGTGGCAATCCAGGCACCTTCTCTGGAAAAACATCTATATACTCTGCTATCAAGGAGTGTGGAATCGTCTGCTCCTCAACCGAGACTCCGCAGAAAACTTCGCTGCTCTGCTCCGCCTGATGTCTGGAGTACTCGAACTCTGGCTCCCCCGGTACTCTGAAGAGAACTCTACCCTCTCTGCAATCAATGCTGGCGTGGTGCCTGCTCAACCAATCTATACCGAGTACTATATCATAGTTCAACAATGGCATTACGAGTAGGCTCACCTCCAACTCACGGCCTCCCAGAACAACACTCCGACCCTTACAAACATCACTCACGAGGATAATGCCACCCCCGGTCGTGATCTTGTAAGTCCTAGGCAACGATTCAGCTATGATACCGTGTCTAATCGCAAATGATACTGATATAAAGCTATGCGAAGCACCGGAATCGAATAATGCAAAAGCTGGACTGGTGTCGAGAAGAACCGAACCTGCGATCAGCTCTCCTATCACCTCTGTGTCCCCGGCCTACATGGCGAAAGCTTGCCCTGTTGTCCTCCTCTGGCCTGCTGCTGGTGCTGAACGAACCTCTGCTGCTGTGTCGGCAGGGCTGGTCTCCTCTGCTGGCCTGCTGGAGCTCTGACTGCTGCTCCCTGAGCTGCTCGTCCCATGCGGCACTTCCTCATCTGGTGGTCTACTGAACCACACACTAGGTACTGGCCCAGCCTCTTTCGGCACTCATTGAAGACATGCCCGGGCTTCTTGCAATAAGCATAAGTGATAACATATCTCTGGCCCTGCTAGTACTGTCTCGGCTGCTGCTGCTGTCTCTGCTGGAATGGCTGCGACTGGAACTGCCTCGGCTGCTGGTGCTAAAAGTGAGGCCTCTTGGCCTGGCCTCCGCTGCTACTACCCCTAACAGGGTCTCGCCCCCTCTTGAGCCTAAGCTCAAGATCATCCTCAACCAATAAGGCTTCCGTCAAAATCTCCTCAAAAGTGGCATCCCTGTTGCCCTTGGTCAAGGACTTGACTTCCTTGACTAGACCCTTCCAGAACCTCTGGGCCTTCGCCGTCTCGCTCAAGCCCTCTACGAATCTGCCGAGGCGGCCGAACTCCCCAGCGTACTCCTCCACTGACAGGCTCCCTTGAACTAAGCTCTCGAACTGCGACTCCAAGGCTCGAACCGCTGAATCTGGAAAGAACTTCTTCTTGAAGAAGCCCTTGAACTCCTCCCAGGTCTGTCCAGCTACCCCCATCCTGGGGTATGACTGATACCAGGTGCGAGCAAGATCTCGCATCCGGCTAGCTGCTGCCTCTATCTGGAGATCTGCCGGTATCCGGACCAGGCGGAAGATCTCTTCTATATGTTCGATCCACTCGTCAGCATATAGAATCCCCTCCGTCCCCAGAAAGTCTCTGGGGCTCATCTTCTAGAACTGCTCTATCCCAGGTGTCCTCGGTTGCTGGACTGCTGATCGAGCTGCGACTGTCGTAATGGCCAACTCCATGCTCCTGTCCTGCCGGGTCTGCTGCACCTCCATAAATTGCTGGAAGTAGGCGAACATCTGTGCCGCGTCCATGTATCCTGTAGACGATGGCTGCTGGAAAGGCATCTCTGGGATGACTAGGTCCTGCCTCCGAGCTGGTGGAGGCATACCCCCTGCTGCTGCTGGAGTCCCAATACGAGCAGAGGTGGCAGGAGCTGCAGTCTCCTGCCCCTGCTGAACTGGCTGAGAGGTAGCAGTCCCCTCTACAGCATCCCCATGAATGGTATGCTGCGTCCACGTCTCCACCATCCTGAAGACAGACCAAACAAGAGTATCAATTTCTGAGAAAGAAGCGATATAACAAAGGCGGACAGTTAAAATTCAAAATGATCAATTAACATAAAGGATTTAGATGGCAATAATAGAGTTTTTTTCTAATGTGATTGAGTACCTTGAAAACTAATGTCCTATATCCTACTGCAGGCTGTAGTGATACTCTGGTTCGAATACCACTACACTTCTAGTCTAGACCTGCATGGGCCACCACTAAAAATGTGTCACGACCCGCACCCTAGAGTAAGGACACGAGACGTGGGTACGTCCAGCCTACGCCGCAGTGTCGGCGGTAGAACGCTGTCCTAGGTCACAACATCTAACAATATAATGCTAAGCAGTTTATACTTCCCGAATGGGGGTGACATAGCAGAATGTAACTCAATCACAACTAAGGAAGAAGAAGCACAATATGATATAGAACTCAAAGAAATATAGATGATCAGCAGAGTCTAGGTATCTAAGATAACATCTCAACAAACATCCAGAATACAAATCTGAACTACAGAGTATGAAAGAATATATACAATCCAGATCTCAAAGGACAGAAATAGTAAACCTAGACTAAACTAGTCCCAAGACAACATAAGTAAGATAAAGCCTAACTAACTAGTCTAGGCAGAAGGGGTAATGTCATCAGCTAGAGCTGGGTCCTCCTGAGAGTCCAACACACAAGTGTCGTCTAGGGCTGTCCCATAGAAGGTGTCAATACCAGCCTCATCCTCGTCCTCTGTAAACATTCAACGGTGCCCAATCAGGACGGAGCGAGCACAATACATCTCAACAGTACTCATAGCAGTTTAGAAAATATAATCATACAGTAAAGTAAGATACAGAAAACTGAAGAAAAGTACAGAATGTAAATAGAGAGAGAGCTGTAATAGAAATATCTACTATAAGTAGAGAACTAACAGTGGCTAGTGAGTCAGAGTACAATATAAACATGTGAATGGCATAGAAGATTCTGATACTACACTACGAAAATGATTCTGATGCTACACTACTTGGATATTATTCACATGTCTACTTCTACTCCCCCGTACCCCCAATCAATACACAAGGATCCAGCCAAGTTATGTTATGATTCCATGCAATGGCCCACAAGGGGGGATACATGGTAGGCCCATAAATGGGTGATTCTGGGAATGCCCATAAATGGGAGATTCAAGGAGACTCTGTGATCATGAGAGTACATGTCACAAGTGATCAATGAACCATGAAGCATAGTGATACATCATGTAAGTGAAATGCACAGAACATGTAGTATCCGATGCTCCCTGAGGAGATAACATCTCAAGAAGGGATCCATATAGTACTAATCCGTGTGACCAACGTGACAGTATCAAGTAAAGTAATTTAAAGCAGAAAAATAATTCTAAACAGGATATAAAATGATCAAAGAATGTACTCGCCTGGTATCTGAGTGTCCGAATGAAATATACTGTCCGAGGAGAGGTGTCTGGCTCCTAATCAGAACAGCACAAGTCACAACAAGTCTAAAATGATAACAAGATGCAATTCAATGCATTCTAAATGAATCTAGGTCAATCTAGGCCAAAGTCAACTCTTGGTCAACTCTGGTCAACCCTAGAAGTCAAACTAGATCAACTATGGTCAAACTAGGTCTAACAAGTCTAAATTAGGTCAAACAAGTTATTCTAGGTCTAAACAAGTTTACAAGACCATACAAGCCTAAACCAAGCCTATCAAGTCTATACTACCTATACAAACTGTCCAAGTCATTACACGTTACCTATAGGCACACATTACTTAGCATATATATATATATCCACATATATATTAGCATACATTTACATACCTAATAGGCCTATACATTTAAAGACATTTTTTTTTACTCATATACATATACTTATATATACAAGCATATGTATAGGTATACATCATACATACATATAGGCTTAATACATATATACATATAGATATACATACACTATACATTACACATACATATATTACATATATAGATATACATATATTACATATGTACATGCATATATATACATAGGGAGATAGAAAGATAGAGAGATAGAAAGAGTGTCAAGTATGCCTACACAGGCATGTGAGTGTGTGAGGGTACCTGTGCTCGAAATGTGTAGAGTGTGTGGCTGTGTTCAGTAACAGGGAAGGGAAAGGAAGCCAATTCATTCATTTTCAGTTCAATTTTTTTTAGTTGAAACTTCAAATCCCCATTTTGAATCCAATTCCCAACCAAAATCACCCAAAATTCGCATATAGCTAGAAAACATGTAGGTACACCATATTAGACCCTTAAACAAGTAATTAACATCAATTAAACGGGTTAATTAAACTGCCAAAGTTCAATTTAGAAAACTGGAAAATACAGGAAATATAACTTGGCATCAGAATTTTAGGATAATTACAAAATATCAATCGAAAGCATGTTAACATGCCAAATCACTGGTTGGTAAATCTTAATACACTTGTGCACGTGTCATACAAGTCACCTCGTGTCCACCACAATGACATAAACGTGTCCAAATCGAATAAAACCCAAATAAGCACAAACTGGACACTGCACAGTGCACTGTCTCGTGCACGAGTGCACGCGTGTCGTGCTCGTGTCACAGACCAAACCAAGCCTCGTGCTCACAATCCTACGTTCGCCTAGGATCCACCTACCTACGTGTCACCCTGATTTGGGTCATGTGTCCCCAAGTCGTGTCCAAAACGCGCGTAACAGAACCCGATAAGGACTGAACCGAACCCAGTAAAAATCAGTACAGTGTCTCGTGTTCCTTCGACACGACACGAGAGGTCATCCCACTTGGGGAGTGTCGTGTCAGACACTGCCCCAACGTGTCCTCGAAGTATCACGTGTCCCCGTGTCCTACCCAGTGAGCATTTGGCCCCGAGTAGCAGGACAGGGAAAACCCTTCGTGTGCGGCCGTGTCCAGTGAGCAAAACATGACACAAAACAACTAGAAATCAACTTAGTTAAGTAGAATCCCACAAATAAGATCTAGATCTAAATTCCTATTCAAAAACAATTCAAAAACCAAATCGAAATGCCCATTGGGGCATTTCATCAAACACTTAGGTCTACAGTTGGATACGTGTCCAATACGGACACGAAATGAATCCACCTTGACACGAAACCAAATCCTACTGTTAGGGGACTCCTAGGGCTAGGCTACCATGCAAAGAAAACTAGAATTTAATGGTGTTTATAGTGATTTACCTAGTGGTGTCAAAAGCTAAAGAAAGCTCTCAATTATGGGGTTCTCCTTGCTAGCCAATCCTTCCAAATTGTCCACAAACTGAGATTTCTCAACACAAATAGCAAGTATAGGTGAATTAGAATCTAATGCAATTAGTTTGGATTGAAAAGGAATTAAAATAGATTTTCTATGAATTAATGAAGTTGGAAAAATACCTCTTCTTTAAACTTGTGATCTTTCCTAAAAGAGGCTAGCCCTAAATGGAGGAGAGTATAAATAGGGGGGGTTCCCAATGTGGCCGACCATAGTGGGTTAGGGTTAGGGTTAGTGATGGGCTGTGGGCTTCTATGGGCTTAAGTTAAAAATCAATGGTTTCAAAACCATAAGTCATGGCTTATGACTAAAAGCCTTCTCTATTCTAACTTGAGTCTAAAAGACTAAAACATGGGTTAACTCTAGTTAGACTGGGGTTACTTAACCTAACCAAGGTAGTCACAACTAGGGTTAGCTTCTAGACTAGTCTACCAAAGTCAATGCTAGTCAAAGTCAACCTAGTCAACCATCATCCAAAATAATTCCTAAAAATTCCATAAATTCAAATAAATAATATAAAAAATCAAATAAACCCAAAAATGACAAAAATATCCTCAAACTAGAAATGTGGTAGTGACACTCCACCTCGATCACTTCTTATTCTCTTGAGTTGTTGTCTAGTTTGCCATTCAGCCTCGGCCCTGAACTCTTTGAACTTCTCGAATGCTTCGTCTTTAGCCTTGAGCAAGTAGACGAATGCGTACATTGAGAAGTCATCGATGAAGGTTATGAAATACTTTATCCCAGGCTTTGTAGAGAATTGTTTGAAGTCACAGATATCGGAGTGTACCAACTCCAGAAGATCTGTGCTTTTATTAACCCGATGAAAGAATTTTTTTTGTTATCTTCGTCTGAGCACATACTTCATACTTCTCTTCCTTACCCCCACATTTAGAGATAAGTCCTAGAATAGGTATTTTGTTTATTCTTTTACAAAGAACATGTCCTAGTCTATTATGCCACAACTCAAGAGTATAAGCAGAATGAGCGATTGCATTAATAACATTGGACTAATTTACAAGCTAAATTTTAAACATTCCTTTGGTATAAAACGCTTTCCCAAAGTATGTTTCCTTTACGGACATCACCATCTGGCCAGCATTGATGTCCATCCTTAGTTCTGCATTACAGAGTAGGCCTTTAGAGATTAGATTCTTTGCGATAGCAGGTACATGGTTCATACCTTAAAGCGTCAGAGACTTTTCTGAAGTCAGCCTCAACACCACCGTCCCGATTCCTTACACTTCAGCTTATGCCTGATTCGCCACCATAACAACTTCAGAAGTTGGTGTATAGGTGGTAAACTATTCCTTGCTTGAGCAGACATGGCAGGTGGCACCGGTGTCTACCCACCAGTCAGAGTCAGCCCCCACCGCAGTGACCTGCATAATCATTATAACAACGTCAGTGATCATTAAAACCTTACTAGGCTCACCTTGGTCTGATTGCTTGGACTTATATTTGCATTCACTCTTGAAGTGGTCCTTCTTGCCACACTTGAAGCAAGCCAAATGGGACTTTGGCTTATGTTGCTTGAAGAAAGTCCTCTTTACTTTCAGATTGTTGAGGTCCTTCTTCTTACTGTGGGAAGCCGTCTGTTTTCCTTAGATTCCTTGGTGTGAACCAAATTGGCATTAGCCATCTGTTTGGACAGAGCGTCTACCTTTAAGTTGAGCCCTCATCTGGACCTCAACATAGATTTCTTGCAGGAGATCTTCGAGACTGATCTCCAGTTTCTTTCTATGCATGTTTGTATAGAACTTGCTCCACCCAGCGGGGAGCTTAGAGACGATCCCTCCAACAACAAACTTATCGGTAAGAGGCATCCCCAAATCTTTCAACTTCTGTCGCAGCTTCAGGAACTCCTTCACCTACGACAACATAGTATTCTCGTCTTCAAAGAGCCATTTGTGATATTTATCAACAATAAATATCTTGCTTATGTTCTTGTCATCTTCGTACAATTTTTCCAGAGACCCTCATATCTCTATGGCAATTGTCTTCTTAGAATATGATTCTGTCAGGGTGTCATCCATAGCATTTAGAATGAGAAGCCTACAGAGGCTATTCTCACTTCTTCATTTGGTCTGACTTTTAGTAGCAGCAGTAATTGCGGCTGCAAACCCAGTTTCTGGAATAGTCGGTTCTTTCTCGGTTAGCACGTGATCAACTTCAGAAAGTTAAAGATTGAGGCTAACCTTCCTCTTCCAGACTTGATAGTGCTCTCCATCAAATTGTTCTAACTTGTTGAAGTTAGGATTGATGAGTAAAGCATAAAAGTTTTTCATCTTGTGAAATTAAGCTTTGAGATTGTTAGTCCCGGGACGTAATTTTTCGATGGAAAACTGAAATTATACAACACTTCGAAGAAGGTGCACGACAGAGATCCCGGAGGATTCTGAGAATCGAAATCAATTGTAGCACTTCGAAGAAGGTACAAACGGTTTCGTAGTGGCAGCGAAGAATGTCCACTAACGTTTTCTGATTAGATCAGAAACATTCTCGTTTAGAACGGGATAAAGTAGATGAACAAAAATGATGAAATGGCTTGCTGGGTGAATGATCATCGGCGCTCAAAGCTTGATTTGCTCCACACAAATAGCTTCCAAGAACCAGCAAGTTCGACGGAGAACTTCAGAACACTCCGCTCTTCTGACTCCTCGGATGGCGCGGACTCTGAAAATTAGTAAAGAATTGTTATGAACAACACTTAACACCTGAGAGAGAGAGAGAGAGAAGAGAAGCTTATATAGGCCCGCACTATAACCACCTAGTTAGCAAAATATTCGGAACGTAAGAAAAAATTGCTCCGAATGTTCTGTAATCGCTCAAATCATGCACAAACAACTGGCTCACAGCGCACGTCAATTGTGCACCTGCGCCAATTGTGCCACCTGCTCTCGCGTGCACATGTGCAACATGTGTACCGCATGCACTGTGCACAAACCTCGCGTCCACTGCTGCACCATCTGGCAGCGCCATCTGGCCACGCCAACTGGCGTGCCATCTGGCCACGCGATCTGCAGGCCGTGCCATCTGGCCATGCAAACTGGCGAGCCATCTGGTCGCACGATCTGGCAGCGTACAGACGCACGAACTGATGTGCAAGAGGCTCGCGCATCGAACGCAACACGCACACTGTGCGCAAACCGTGCACCAACAAAACACCACATTACACCTCATGAGCCCAAGTTTGAGCCCGAATCTGAGTCGCTAAGCTCCTACGGGACTTAGCTCCAATGGAATAAATTCCAAGAGCAAAAAGCATTAATGCTTACTTGTTAGTTTAGCCTTTTTTCCACTAGAAAAAACCCACACATGGCACACCCATGTGCTCCTCCACACCACATGTGCATCTCTAAACAAGTAAAGCTTACATATAGAGATACTCCTCATTTTGCCTAGCCAATGTGGGACTATCTTTCATTGTGAAAAAGGCCAAATACCAATAGGTATTAATTATCATTTAAGTTTACATTTAAGTTTGGCAAGCTTATGTATGTTTTAGACAATGACGAATCATTTGAGTATAAAGTGAAAAACATTTGGCATTGTTGAAAAGCTTGGTTAACTGTTTAAGCCAAATGTATCATGATTTGGCAACTATATGAAACTTGAATGATAATATTGGTTTGACTAATCTATTTGATATGTTAGAAGTATGATGAATGGGGTGGTGAATCCTTTCAGTCGAAAACTAAACATTTGGCACTACTGAAAATGTTGGTTAATAGTTTGAGCATTATGAATCAGGGATTGGTTTGGAACTGAAACTTAGATGTAAACTTGTCGGCTTCCCCTATCTATTTAATATGCTGGAAGTAGACATGGTTATCAATGTTTTAGCCAAGATGAATGGGTTGGTGAATCTTTTGAGTCTAAAATAAAGAGAATTTGAGGCAAGGATGATGGTTATGGTAAGTCCTCTAAGCCTTGAACTATGCCCAATCTTGAGACCCTTAATATTTTGGGAGGCGGTGATGAAAATTGTGCTATATATGTTTGGAAATAGCTGTATTTTTGACAGATCAATATTGATGATAATTTCTATGTGACTATTTGGGTATGGAAATAGTTTTACTTAGCAAGGTTTGGATGGTGATGCATGCTAGCATAAAAACTGTGACCATTGATGAGAAGATATAAATGGGAGCTATTATATGAATTTTCTCTTCATGGGTTTATGAATTTTGAGTCATTCTCTCTGTTCTGGTCGGTTACAATAAACTTTTTATTCTCAATTTTTGCTCAAATTTTCTCAATTTTGCCTATAACATCACCATCTCAACCTAGTTACGTAAAATTATTTATGAGTTAACAAATTTTGAGTCATTAATTCTCTCCAACCCAGTAAGTTATAGTGCACTTTTTATCTCAATTTTTCTCAGGTTTTCTCAACTTTTTTCTGCAATGAAAATTGATTTTATTCTATAGCTATTCAAGTGATCAATCATGTAAGGCTTCATATGGGCTCAGTTTGCTACGTTTTTCTCTATTGTCAGTTTTTTCCTGACCAACAAAGTTTCTCTGTTTGCAGTTTGTAATTTCTTCATTTCTTTGAAACTTCCACAACTATTTACAATGCCAGGTTTTATGTCCTCTGAAATCAGTATATACAGTTGTTGCATCTTAATATGGGCTGAGCTGTGTCATATAGATAGATGAGATGCATCAAACTTTAGATAAAATTGATTTCGGTTGCTTCATGTTGTCTCAGTTTGCTTCCAGTTTCCTTCATCTTGGCTATGATAAGATAACTTACTATTGTATGCAGTTGGGAAAAAAACCAACTTTAGTCCCACAATGGATAGGATTTCTCACTTACTTGCCTTCATACTAGTGAGTTGTTGTGGGCTAGACTTGTGGACCACACACATGTGCCGCTCTCTCTCGGTTATATATGAATTCTTGCTATTTGGAATGATCTAGGAACGATGGTGATATTATTTACGGCGTTCAGGATCATCTATAAATCAGGTTATTTGGGCTAAATTGTGTCAATACATTCGTGTTGTGCACGTCGACTTCAACAATCTGAGGCAAGTACTCTTACACTAAAATTATATCATTTCTTAAAATTAATTACATGTTTTATTTCTAGTCTTTACCTATTATGACACAGTATGCTACACCCTGCTTTATATGAATTCTGGCTATTCGAATATTTTGGGACCCATCTTTATATGAAATCTAACTATTTGGAATATTCTGGGAACGATAGTGATATTATGTATGGTGTTGAGGATCATCTATAATAAATCAGTTATTTGGGCTAAATTTCATGTCGATAAGTTCATGTCGTGCAAGTCGACTTCAACAATATGAGGCAAATATTATCTATTATGCACACAGTATATACACCCGACTTTATATGAATTATGGCTATTTTGAATATTTCGGGACCCGGCTTTATATGAATTATGGCTATTTGGAATATTCTAGGAATGATGGTGATATTATTTCTGGCATTCGGGATCATCTATAACAAATCAGTTATTTTGGCTAAATTTCGTGTCGATACGTTTGTGTCAAGCACGTCGACTTCAACAATCTGAGACAAGTATTCTTACACTAAAATTTGTCATTTCTTATAAATTCTATAATTACATGTTCTATTTCTAGTCTTTATCTGTTATGACACAATATGCTATACGAATGTCACTCCTAGGCTCGATCTGTATTGTATCAGGACACAATGCACTGATTCATGTTTATATTTCTGGAATGGTTATTGGGGTGGGTGTGGGGGAATTAACGAGTAGGCATGTAGATATCTCCAAACTATATATCCTATGGTCTATTAGGAAGAATAGTCATCGTGCACTACACGTACGATCTGCCAGATCATACCCCCAGTCGTCTACATGACGAAAGTCTTATTCCACACTTCGATAGTTGTAGTTTTTTTTATTCCATTTCTGTTTTCATATTACTTTTTTTTCTTAGTTCTATGCCATTTAGTATCTTACATGTTTTTTCCACTATCCGTTGTCACATGCTCTACTTGTCTTATTATTTTCATAGATATGTCTTTAGAGTCTTTATTGTCACGTCCCAGTTCCAAAAGTGTGGAACCGAACCACATGAGCAATGGCCGGCTAGTATAGCTACCATAAATTTTCTTTTTCCACATTGATATCTTGAACTTCTTAGTTGTTATTGGTCTGATACCTACTATCTGAATTTACAAATTTATGATGATATATCCTTATTTTTTATCCTAATCCATGGCGGAGCTAGCATCTAAAATTAAGGGGGCTCTTTAGGTATAATAACTTGAGCGATACAAAGATACTAGCATCGCAACGTCTAAAATATCAATTGTTTGAGAATTTATTTATCAATTGTTGCATACTTCAAATCTGAACAAGATAATAAAACATAAATAAGAAAACATTATAAAAAAAAATCAATTTTTTAATTCAAAATTTTAGCCCAACCACCTTGAGTAGCTGCGCCTCTGATTGTCTCCTTCCTCATGCCATCCCTAAACCCTAACTGCAACACTTATTCCTCCTTCCTCCTTCCATCACTAAATCCTACCTGTAGTTCTTTTAATTCTGCCACAATCATCTTCTTCCTTCAAAACGCTAACCATCATCTTCTTCTCCTCATCCATTAACTTTGATTCATCATTTTCTTCCTCCCTAAATCCGAATCCACAACCACCATCTACTTTCTCTTCTCTTTCAATTGGTGCAAAGTGAACAATAAGACATAATTGAGTGTATACTGTGTATTTAAGTGCAAATATGCGCCTGTAATTTACTGAACTCAATTATACTTGGGATTTGTAAGTATTTCATTCACCCTATTAGTGTGAACTTGCCAATTTCTTTTTCTTTTCCATACGAGTCATTCCACACCCAACCCATCCTAGTTCACACTCTGTTCGAATTTTTGGTTCTGTCCTTGGCTAGTACGTACTGGGAGGATGAAATAAAAGTCCTTATATTCGAATTTACGTAATGGAAGCAATAAACATTTATAGTGACAGATCGATGTATTGGATGATCAACCAGAAAATATACACTCTACAATAATATGACAGACGTATAGGACACTGTGGAACAGTGACACAGGCCCTTGGAGAAGAACGAAATTGATATAGTACTTGATTCACGTTGTGTTGAGTTGATGAACACACTTTCTGTCATCTTGCCTTGGATGACTCGGTAACCATCCTCCGGAAGTGTTCTGGCTCACAGGGTATCCTGAGGACCCCTTCCTGCCGGTAACCGAACTCTTGGGCGGCCATCTCCAGCAACGGGGACATGCTTTGCTCCTTCAGCACGCTCACATGGACCAGAACCCTCTCCTCCCCGACCTCCCTCCCCACCAGCACCGGCACGTACCCCTTCGGCGCCCGTTCCTCCCTGCAGTCGGAGATGCTCCGCGCGAGCCGCCTGTAGGGATTCGCAGCCTTCTTAGCTATGTTCAGACTGTCGTTGCCTTCGTCCGGAGCCGGCCTCGGCGCCATGCTGAGAGTCCTCAGGAAGAATTTTGTGCTACCACCCATCTTTTTCTTCTTAGGGTTCACTAATTGCAAGAAGTTGCAGTTGATAGCTGACTTTAGGAAGTAGGGTGGTTTGCGCTTAATTATTTGTATATTAGAACACACACATATATATAGGCAAGGACCCAAGGTTGAGTAAATGTTACGGCCACCACCTGTACTAGTGTCAAATGTGGGGTTATTCTTATGAGGTTGGAACTTTCATGGATTACCAACTAACAAAAGGGAGCTTTCATAATCATATGAAATTATTTTTTGGCGCCAGCCATCTTTGTAAGATTTCTCGTTCAATTTTGGTAAGGTTGACTATTGGAATTTAGCTTGCTCGCTATAAATTTAAACGAGGAATCAATCAATCTTGGGTCGAATATGTTTAGAATAAATTTAAGAAAAAAGAGCTCCACCTCCAAATTCATATTACTAAAGTTTATATATATTTAGAACGGGTTGGTCATGTTCATGTCTGCGACATAGGTAATCTTCACTACAAAATTACATGCATATAGCGACCGATGACACTACTAAAATCTGCTTAATTGGCGACGTAAATTTAGCGACGTTAGCAAAATGTCGCTAAATTGTGTACATTAGCGACGTATAATTGAAACGTCGGTAACCGTCGCTACTAGCGACGCAAATAGCGACGTGACAACGACGTATATTAGTTACGTGAGCTAGTCGTCGCTACAACGTCGCTAATTGTGACTTATTTAGCGACGTTAATAATAACGTCGCAAAATTCTAACTAAATTAAATTCTCCCCCCCCCTCCCCCCCGATTCATTTCCCCCCATCATTTTACTCTCCCACTCTCTTCCTCCGGCGCTCTCGCTCTCACTCTCTCCGGCGCTTTCGCCCTCGCTCTTACTTTCTCCGGCGACTTCACTCTCTCCGACGACTCTCCTCTGGTATGTGACTCCCTCTCTCTCTCTCTCTATTTGTTGTTGGTAGTTTGGGGGGGTGCTGGTGGCTCGGGGGAGGGGCAGGGGGGGTGCGGATGGTTGGGGGTGAGGAATGGTTGGTGGGTGGCTGGGGGGGTTAGGCAGGGGGGTGAGGGCGGCTGGGGGTGAGGAGGGGGGCTGGAGGAAGGGGAGGGTTAGGGTTCGGGTTGGGGGGGAGGGGCTGGGGGGGGGGGGGGGAGGGCGGCATGGGGGTGAGGGCGGGGGGGGGGGAGCTTCGGTCGGGAGGGGGGATGGTGGGGGAAGGGTTGGGGATAGGGTTCGGGTTAGGGTTAGGGGTGGTGTAGGGGTTGGGGGGGGGGGGGGGCTGGTGGGGGAGGGGTTAGGGAGAGGGTTCGGGTTGGGGTTAGGGGTGGTGTAGGGAGGAGAGGGGGGAGGGGTGCGGGGGGTCTGGGTTAGGGGCACCGATAGTGCCGAAAAATCTGATAATTTAGTAATAGTTATTTGTTTTCTGACACCGAAAAATGTGATACTCCGATTCGAAACCACGTACCGATAGTGCCGATATTTGTAACACGTAGTTTTGTTGGTTGGTTAATTTGTAACACGATAGTGCCGATAGTGCCGATATTTGTAACACGTAGTTTCCTTGATCCCGATACTCATAGGAATGGTCCCGAGTCACGGCCGTAGTATGTAGTATATTCATTTTAGTTTATAGTATATTCGTTATAGTTTTATAGTTTTAGTTTTGAAGTTTATTCGTTTTAGTATGTAGTATGTAGTAGGAATGGTCCCGACTCATAGAAATGATCCCGAGTCACGGCCGTAGTATGTAGTATGTAGTATATTCATTTTAGTTTTAAAGTTTATTCATATTTGCAGATATCTAGAAATGGCTATATCCATGTATCTGCTAGACCGTTCGTGGATGTACAACCGCATTCGAGATGACAGGTGCAGTGTGCGAGATGAATACATCGTCGGAGTAAAACAATTCCTCCAATTCACGAAGGCGTTTCCTCAATCCATGGACGGCATGGACATTAAGTGTCCGTGTGCAAAATGTCGAAACATGAAGTTTCAACAAGAATTAGATGTGACGTATCACTTATACAGAAAGGATTTTCTTCCGAATTACTACCAATGGACCGCACACGGAGAGCTTGTACCTTTAGCATTCCAAATGGAGCCTTATGTGGAGCCTTATGTGGAGCCTTATATGAATGTCCACAACCGAACTGGTGTCGAGAACGAGTACGTGAACATGGTCTTCAATGCTACGGGGCCTAGTTTCGATCAATACAATCGTGATGCAGCTGAGGAGGCACCAAATACTAATGCTGCGAAGTTCATGGAGTTGCTGGAGAATGCAAGGACTCGTTTATACCCTGGCTGTGAGGACCATTCACCGTTAGAGGTGATCACTCGGCTCTTGAGCATAGAGTCTGACTTTAACATGTCGCAAGAATGCTACAATAGAGTGCTCGAGTTGATTACCGATATCTTGTCGGAGGGTGCCAAGTTACCGAAAGACTTCTACCACTTTAAGAGGATGGTGAGATCCCTCTGGATGGGATACGACAAGATCGATTGCTGTCAGAACGGATGCATGTTTTACTACAAAGATCACAAGGATGCAAAAGTGTGCGGATTCTGTGGTACTGATCGCTACAAGCAAACTGCTGCAAGCAAGTCTAGAAGACCGACTGCTTCAATACACTACTAGTCGTTGACGCCGCGGTTGCAGAGATTGTTCATGGTGAAAGAGACTGCCGAAAATATGAGTTGGCACAAGCGACAACAGACCGAAGAAGTGTTGGACCACACATCTGATGGAGAAGCGTAGAAGCACTTTGATCGAGCATATCCTAATTTTGCTTCTGATGCGCGTAATGTAAGGTTGGGGCTCTACTCTGATGGTTTTACCCCATTTGATCTTTCAGGCTCCCAATATTCATGCTGGCCGGTAATCCTCACTCCGTACAACCTACCGCCTTGGATGTGCATGAAGACACATTACATGTTCTTAACTATTATCATCCCCGGTACGAACAACCCGAAGAGGAACATTGACGTGTACTTACAGCCGTTGATAGATGAGCTGAAGCAGCTATGGGAAACAGGGGCATACACGTATGATGCTTCAAAAAAATAGATTTTTCAGATACGGGTAGCACTAATGTGGAAAATCAATGAATTTTCGGCTTATAGAATGTTATCTGGATGGAGCACTCATGGTAGGCTTTCATATCCGTATTGCATGGACCGCACTAAGGTTTTTCGTTTGAGACACGGAGGAAAGCCATACTTCTTTGATTGTCACCGGCAGCCGAAAGACCATTCGTACCGTAGGAACAGAACTGCATTCCGTACCGGAGCTATGGAGAAGGGCGATCCACCGCCAATGTGGTCCGAAGAGGACACATGGGAGCAAGTAAAAGAAATCCCAAGTGCTATTGAAGATCCTATAACGAGCAGCCGTTGCGAGGGGTTTGACGAAGATCATAACTGGACCAAAAGGAGTATATTCTGGGATCTGCCATATTGGAGCACAAATCTGATTAGACATAACCTTGACGTCATACATATCGAGAAGAACGTGTTTGACAACATAATTACTACTGTAATGGACGTTAAGGGAAAGACAAAAGACAATCAGAAGGCTAGATTGGACTTAGTCGAAATATGCAGACGTCCTACATTGCACATAATAGACAAGGGGAAGGGAAAGCTTTTGCGGCCTAAGGCAATCTACTCGCTGGACAAGGAGGACAAAGTGAGACTTTGTAGATGGATCCAGGACTTGAAATTTTTGGATGGATACGTCTCCAATCTAAGAAGATGTGTCGACATAAAGGAGTGTAAACTGACCGGAATGAAGAGCCACGATTGCCATGTATTCATGGAGAGGTTAATTCCTATTGTATTTCGAGAATTATTATTGCCGGTAGTCTGGAATCCATTAACAGAGCTTAGCATATTCTTCAGAGATTTTTGTTCTTGCAAGTTGCTCGTCGATCGTTTAGAGAAGCAAAAGAAGGACATTGTGGTAACACTTTGCAAACTTGAGAGAGTTTTTTCTCCTGCATTCTTCGACTCAATGGAGCATTTGTCGATTCATCTTATCCATGAGGCTCTTGTTGCTGGACCTGTCGGTTATCGTTGGATGTACCCGTTCGAGCGACAGTTGAACCACCTCAAGAGGAAGGTGAAAAATAAGGCACGGGTGGAGGGTTCTATTTGTGAAGCATATGTCCTTGAGGAGATTTCAAACTTCTGTTCTATGTATTTTCAGCCTTATATTGCTACAAACAGAACAAGGGCTCCCAGAAATGACGACGGCTATGAAGTTGGTATTGAGGCAAAGCTGAAAGTATTTAATGTCTACAAAAAACCATCTGGTAAAATAAAAAAAAGATATCTAAATGACGACGAGGTTAGCGCTGCAATGTTATATGTATTGCTCAACTGCGACGATAAAGAAGTGGACAAGCTAGAGGGGTAAGTAAAATTATTTCGCGTGCTTCGTTGCTTTTGAATATAACTAATATACCTATGCTTCGTTGCTTTCCAGCATGTTTAAGGATGAGGTAACGTCCAACAATCCGTACGCAACCGAGGAGGAAGTAGAACAGCAAATAAGACTTCATTTTCCTTTTTGGTTGAGAGCATATGTACGGACGTAGTCACAATTTACTTTTTCTGTACATTTATACTTGCACATAATAATTAAGTTAGCATCGTTTATATGGTATTTATGTTGATCATCCGGAGGCAATCCTTGAGAATGAGTATACTAAAACTCTAGCCAAGGGGCCAATTTATCAAGTGAAGACCTGGCTAAGTTACTGCGTAAATGGTTTCAGGTTCAAGTCAACAAATGCTCGAATAAGAGACGACTTCTTGGATTTGGATTCTAGAAGAATAGTTGTTTCTGCATAAAATCTTCAAACTACAAAGACGTCGACCCAGGCAATGACTTCTTTGGCGTCTTATGGGAGATTGTGGAACCGACATACAATTATGCTATAGAACCTTGTAAGATCGTCTTGTTCAGATATGATTGGTTCGATCCGATCCAGGGTCGAGGTTGGAGAGTTGACAAACATGGTCTTGTTGACATAAATTATCGTCGTCGATATCAAGCTTATGAGCCATTTGTTCTAGCAAGCCAGGCTCAGCTAGTTTACTTTACCAGCTATCCAAAACGAGGAGCCGGGAGATCAGATTGGTGGGCAATCTGTAAGACTAAATCTCGGAATACCTTCGATGTCGACGAAATAGCTTATCATGAAGACGAACTACCTCTTATTACAAATATTGTCGATGTGGACTCAACGGAAGTTCCTCATAACATGTTTCATCAATTGGAAGAGGTAGAAGTATCAGAAGAGGGAGAAGAAGTTGATAGAAGTGAAGAGGAAGAGAAAGAGGAAGAGGAAGAGGAAGAGGAAGAGGAAGATGAATCAGAACAAGATGAATTTTCAGAAGAGGATTAATATGTTTAATTTTCAGATGTAGTATGGTTTACTTTTGTTTTTTTCAGATGTAGTATGGTTTACTTTTGTTTTAGCGACGTTAATAAGCGAAGTTTTCAGATGTAGTATGGTTTACTTTCATTTTTTTCATATATAGTATGATTTACTTAGCGACGTTCCCTGGCTGTAGTTTGTTATACTTTTGTTTTTTAAGATGTAGTATGGTATACTTTTGTTTTTTTCAGATATGGCTCGACGTGGATCATTTGGTTCTGGTGCTGGTGGGAGTCGACGAGCCCGACAGTCTCCATCTACCACTCCTACCGACTCCTCATCCCCCCGCACTCTAGTATACACTAGCGGTCTAGTCGCCGGCAGTGCCTCCATACCCGGTTCTAGCAGTTCGAGGCTAGGGCGTTCTTCTTCTACGCAGCCAGTACCGTCGAGTATTCTAGAGGTCGACCCTACTATTGAGAAGCAGGCCGAGGCCGAGGCCCACGTCGAGGTTGAGGGCGATGGCGAGGCCCACGCCGAGGGCGAGGGCGAGGCCGAGGGCGAGGGACAGGATAAGGGCAGAGGCAGGGGCAGGGGGCGGGACAGGGGCATAGTGTAACTCCTATTTGAGACAGATCCTCCATGTCGCCCGGAGGGAGATCTGAGGTTGGAGATTTGGGCCTGTACTCGGACCAGACGGTAAGTAAAATTGTTGCATTTAATTTATTTAAATTTATTATAAACTTGTTTAGTAAATTTTAATTTCTATTTTACAGGTATTATCCCTCCTCCGTACATCGGTCGCTGGGTACATTCCTGCGACAGAACTACAGGCGGGCCTTGATCAACTGGAGGGATGTTCCGACCGATAGGAAGGCCTTCTGGTTTGAGCACTTTTCGGTACGTAAAAGTTTATTTCCTTTTAAAATTTAGTATGTTATTTTATAACTTATGTACTTCTATGATTTTTTCAGCGGACTTATTTTTTCCCTCCCTATGACGCCGTTGCTGTTGATGCTATATTTTTTAGCGTCGCCAGCAAACTCATTAGGGACGCGATCATCGACCAAAAGGATCGCGACCGCCGGGGAGAGCCTATTCAGGGTTGGATCTCTGCCAGCGACTGGGCGGTAATTAAGAGGAGATTCGAGGAGGAAGCCTACAAGGAGAAGTCCGTGAAGTCTAAAAGAGCGCGACTGGCGGGGTCGCAGTGGTGCGGTGGATCAAGGTCCATCATGGATTTCTTTACCCATATGGTACGTATCTCGCCGTATACCCATAATTAATATAGCAATATATTTCTTTCAAATTAACTGACAAATCATATAATAATTTCGTAACAGGTTGAATCGGGAGAAGACCCGAATATGGTGACCTTGTTCCTCGCCACGCACATGAAGGGGGAGCGGTTCGTAGACGACAAGGCCCGGGACGCCTACGTAAGTTTTACTTAATGCTAGTTCATTAATATTAATTTTTAGTTACGTAGAAAATTCATATAAAAGTTATTTCTAGGTCGAGTTTTAGAAGTTTTACTTAATGCTAGTGCATTAGTATTAATTTTTAGCGACCATGTGAGAATTCATATAGATGTTATTTCTAGGCCGCATTTTTTAGGCTTAGGGAGGCCGGGCCGACACGGTCAGAGGTTGGTGGTGTTAGTACTTTCCAGCAGCCCCCGACCGCCACAGCTCAGTCAGATGACGAGCTATGGATGAGGATCGTTGGTGGCATGCATAGGGGTACGTACTTTGGTACGGGCTCCTATGGTGCCTTCATTGCGTCACAGGCCTCTGCGACTGCCACTAGTGTGCCCGGCCCCGCAAATACTGAGGAGTCGCTCCGCCAGCAGTAGAGTGACGTCCTTGCACAGATCGCAGCTTTGCATGACGAGATGCTGCAAAGGATTGGGGCACCGCATACAGATGATTCTGCGCTCATCTCACGCTTTGAGAGGCTGGAGGAGACTACGGAGGCACTGCAACAGATGACCCGCGCTACGTAGGAGGCTACGCAGCGGTTGGTCGAACAGATACAATATTTACAGGAGATGGCTGCGGAGCGACCGTCTGCTGGTACACCGGGAGCATCGTCTACATCCGACGGTGCACGGGAGGACATGCTCGTCCACCTGTTGTCACCGGAGGAGTATCAGACGATCCTGACGTTGCGACAGCAGTCATCTGGTGGCGCTCCTCTTCCAGCACCGGGTCCAGCTCCAGGCGATCAGTAGTTTTGTTTTTGCATTTTTGGACTGTACTATATTTTTGACTTTGTACGTATTTGGGGATATTCAGTTTTTTCGTTAAGGATATTGAGTTTGTACGTATTTGGTGATATTGATTTGGTTTGTTCAGGATATTATATATTGACATTGTTCATTGCGGATAGTATTTTTTCTTTATATTTTTTGTATATTCTGGAATGTATTGTGCGTGCCGGTGTTCAGTGTTCCACCGAGGGGGTCGGCGAACCCAGGGATTGGATTCTGTATTTTTTATTTTGTATTCTGTATTTTGGCTCACGCTCCAGCTCCATTTGCATTCTGAAACCTGTTTTTTTATATTTTTTAAACTTAGCGACGTTTTTAGCACGTTAGTATTCGTCGCTAATTTTTAGCGACATTAATAAATGTCGCTAAATGCGTCGCTAAATACTGACGTGGCAACACGCGGCACCATAATCTGATGTCAGCTCGTCATCGCCAAAACGTCGCAACAGTGTCGCTAAACGGCGACCACACGATAACGTCGCCATATACGTCGCTAATTAGCATCAACGGCCAAACGTCGCAAATAACGTCGCTAGTTGCGACGTTAATAACGTCGCAAAATAACGTCGTCCTAACGACGTTTTGCAACGTTTTCTCGTTTAGCAACACATTTTTTTCCGTTGTTTCCAAAACGTCACTCAAAACGTCGCTAAATTCACTTAGCAACGTTTTCATCGAGATTAGCGACGTTTTGTAACGTTGCTAATTTGACAAATTTTTGTAGTGTGAAATCTTCGTAGAACCGTTGCTAAATAAAAATAACGACGGCCTACCGACTAAAAATGGTCGTCCACAAACACAAAGTTGCTACCCATAAGGTGTCTGTAGTGCCCCGTCCCGCTCAGTCAATCGGAGGAATCGGAACGCTAACAGCGTTCGGACTTAGCCTTGCAACGACTGCTCGAAGACATCGCTCGGTCGAGGCGACCGCTAGCTCAGGTGGGGTAGTTTCGGTGAACTTGCCTCATCATAGCCTTCACATAATAAATTGCATGTTTTCAACTTGCACAAGTAGGCTTGATAATAAAAGAGACGAATTCACATAACTAAAGGGAATAATCCCGACGGGTCGAATTGAGTTAGAATATGGAAAGGTCCAACGGTCGGCTTAGAGTTGGTACACGGTGTGCTTTGAAAATGACACTCGGTCCTTCGTCCCGTAGCTTGGGAGAAGGAAAAGTTGGTCTTTGACACAAACTGTGAATTAGCCTAAGTCATAGGCGTCGCCCGCGTAAATGCTCGATAAAGCATGCACGCTTCCACGATGCAAGGCTTGACATAGCCTTTGCTCGTCCCTTGAGTTAAGTTGTAGGCTTGATTAAGTTAAGCAAAGGGATGGTGGTCGACCTTAGACATTTCAAGCACAGTCCTATGAGTTCTACGGCTGAGTATGGCCACGAAGTCCTACGGTTTCAAAGCTAGTCGTTTGGAGTATGAGTTGAACGATAGTGTCGCGTAGAGTACGATGGGCCTAAGGCACGATGCACGGACTTAGTGTTTAAGGCATGAACCATGGTTGATTTAATGAGTTTTTGGAGAAAGGACTATCGAATAGGCATTGAGTTGAATGAAATGATATGGTAACATGGAAAGAATGCTCGTGACCGTGGGTCGTCGAGGGGTCCTTGAGGGGTCTCAAGGATAGAAGACTTGAACTTGGTTTTGGAAAGAGATGATAACACTGAAAGTAGAATGACTGTGTGGGACATCAGTTTGAGTGAAGGGTCTTGCATGGTCATTGGACAACTTGTCGACAAGGTAGAGTTTCCCCGTAACGGCAACCCAGGGCCATGGGACCGTTTCGGCCTAAGAAAACACGGTAATAGCTGTGCTGACTTGATAGCACCGGTTAATCGGAGACTTCCAGGGGGCTAGCTACCTTGCGTTGGAAGGGTCCCGGCCAACCGCAAGCTATGTGTCTAGGTATAGCTTGTTATGCTAGTGACCTCAAATAGATGAGTCGGCATGGACGGTGATCCGCGTATATTGCCTTTGGACTGAGTCGAGTATTAGGTGAAGTGAATCAAGAGTCGAGTCGAATGCGAGCTCGGTCAGAAGACAATGTTTGGGCCTAAGATTTGGCTGCAACGAAGACATCGTGCTTCGGCACGAGATGTGACGTCGAGTCCTATGTTGTCGGCATATAAGTTGCATAGTTATGGTTTGAGTTGTCATGAGTTTAAGTCAGGATATGACGCATGGCAAATTTGGTCGAGTGATACTTAGTTCACAAAGTTGGATGGGTCAGTTGATGATTTAGTAGCAAAGGGCCACGAGGCGGCGATATGATCGAGTCTCATTTAGTTGCGAGGCACGACCTCAGCAAGGGTTTGTGGCACGGTCACACGGAAATGGAGCCTCATCGCGTAGTTGCGTCTCTTATTTTAAGCCGTAAGGCAAACAAGACTCGATAGGTTAACGTTGTTGGCACGAGAAGGGTCTTCAGGCAACGTATGAGTTAACGTTGTCATTGCAAGCACGAGATGGTCTAGAGACACAGAATAGGCCAAGGCGTCGGTCCTAAAACTGATCCTAAGGCAAGAGTAGAAAGACAATCATAAAGGGGACTATGTGCACAAAGTAAATCAAACGTGTCTGTTTTGTATGGATGGGCGAGGAGCTCATTCCACCAGTACAGTTGAGTACTGACACCCACATAGTTTCTATGTGCAGGCACAGGTAGAAGCTCGTGGCACGAAGCTCGCTTGGATGCGTCGAGGTATGGAGTTCCTTGGCGATTCGAAGCGTGCGGCCGCTTGGAGTCAAGACTTATACGGGACATAATGTATGGACGTCGCCTTCCGAAGCATCCGCTGGCTCAAGACTTGTATTGAGAGATGAGAGAGAGCTGAGTGACTTGTAATATGAGATGAGTGAGCTTGAGTGAGCTTGAGAGACTTATAATCTTGGCCTTGCGCCAATTGTAATCTTTGTTTCAATATCAATAAAAGAGTGTTTTGTAATGACTTGTGTTTTGTTCTAATTTCTGCTGCTATTCTTCAATGTCTCTGTATGAGACTTCTGTGCGATGACCCCGTCGCAGCCGCTAAAATCGGCCGTTATGGAACCCGCCTTGCACGAGCGCAATCTAGGCTCGTGCGGCATCACGCCTTAGCGAGGACGATCGCTCCTACGGAAGCGGGACGTGACATAATGGTATCAGAGCACTGCTTTACGTCCTTGGACTATCGATTGAATTCTTTAACTCTATTGTTTCCGCAGACTCTGTTGCTTCCGCAAGTTGTTATCGTTGGTGCGCTCTCTCTCAAATGTCCCACGGGATGTCCATACAATAAGTCTATCTATTTTGCAAAATGTAGAAGAACAGTTTTTGACAAAATAAAAAGATGGTTTGTATAAGCACGGTTGGCTAAGTCGGGCTGGGCATATACACCAAAGTTGTGTCGACCTTAGAAAAGTCGAGTACGGGAATTGAATAGTGTCGAACAAAAATAAGTTGAACTCGATTGAGTAAATTTGGATGATTAGCGATAGGGGTGCTATCGAACGACGATGTTATCGTCGGTACGATATAAGGTGAGCGTGCTTGAAATTTAAGAAATCATTCGGACGAAAATTCGAGGAAGTAGATTGTGAATCGAATGATAGTTTTGAGGATTTGTTGAATGACTTCATCCCTGAGTGGTATATGCGATAGCCTTAGGGATGTCGATCGATCGATTGAGGATTCGGGATGTCGATGAGTCTATCAGCAAGCGTCGTGCGTATGCAAAGCCTTGGATTGAGTGTCGTTGAACATGTGTAGTCTTGAAGATTTGACGAATTGATTCGAACAACCTAGAATTTACGTGTACGGAACGTGCACGGGATTGAGGATTTTACGTGTGTGAAACGTAAAAATGATTGAGTAGGTAAAACTGAATTGAAGAAAGTTAGGGTGTACGAATGGATGACTTGATCGAAAAAATTGATACGGATCGTATATGAAAAGTTAGCACGACAGATAGATAGCATGCATGAAAAGTTAAATTTTGAAGTTATGCAATGACTCTGAGGATTGGAATGGATGTCGTTTGATGATTGAGTTAGCAAGAATGATGCGAATTGAGAAAATAAGTTGGTCGATGACTTAAGATAAAGGGATAATGATCGAATTTGAAATTGAATGTCGAGAAGATTATCCAGTTGGACGATAGCATCATTCGTATGACTCAGAATTCATTGCAAACGAAGATCGTCAGGTTATGTATATCGTTGATGGTATTTAGGCGTATCAAAGATGCTATGTGATAACTCGGGGGTACTCTGACTCGGCGGATGACGATCGTGCAAGTGTTATTGTTCGGTTGGATGCGATACTTAGGATTTTGCTCGAGATGAATGTTGGACGAAAATGATTGTGTCTTGATGGTTACGCGGATAGCCACAATGTCGACGATCTTGTCTTGCGCAAGCGCAATACTAGCCTCGCACATGCGCTACGTCAGATTTGGGGCGATCGTTCCGCGTGAGCCCTAACTTGGTGATCCATGTCGCAGGAATGATCGAACTCGAAAAATCAAGATGCGGCAACTTTGATTGTCTCGACTTGTCGGTTTGATGCGAAGGAAAATTAAGGATGTTAGGACTTGCGATTGATGAATGAAATAAACTTGAGGATTGAGTAGGTCCAATCCGTGCATCGAGAATAAATTAGTCTAGACGTAAAACAAGAGTTACGTCCCGATGAGTATAATTATCCCGCGGAAGCGTGCATGGTGATTCATGCCTACCGTAGAAAATCTGACTCGCGTGAGATCGGGGCACAACGTATTGTTAAATCAGATGACCTTGTGATCGTTTTCGTGAATTGGGATAGATGACTTAGGGAGTATGAAATATGAATTATGGCTTAGTGATAAATTGTGTCGTAGCGTGCTTGACTTGGAATGATTGATAGGCGAACTATATCGAACGTGTTTGAAGAGATAGACTATGCAAGTTGCTTGTTGGACGAGCGATATGTTCATGTCAAGGATTGGTTGAACGCTTGTTGTCGTAGGATGGCTTTGTCGAATGACTCGGACCCCGTGCGACAAATATTGGGATGTGCGTAGGGAATCGATGCTCGATGTTTAGAAATCGGAGTGACACAAGCTTGGGTAGAAAACCCCGTACCATCGATTTGGTTTGATCTTAGGATGGGGTCAGTGTTGATATCGTTGTTTGGGAACTATGATTCCAGTACTGACGGAAAGACAAAGCCTAGCGGTTAGGCAGACGTCCGAGTGCGAAGCGATAGGATTTGTGGAGGCACCACTCGCGAGTATCGGTTGACTTGCATGTATATCAGGGACGCTTGAATATGTGCACGATCCGACTCGAGTAGTGATGGTGGAATTTGCTATCACAAGGCTTGGCTGAAACGCATATATTTTGGGGACGCTGGAATATGTGCACGATCCAACTAAGTGATACGTTGAATTCAGATGAGATTTGAGGAACGGGAAAGTGTCAAGAATTTTGAGATCGTGAGTTTTAAAGAAAAGATTGAGGGTAGCACGAGCGTGGCTCGGATTTGAGAAATGTGTGCGAGAAACATAGGATGTTGAATAAGTGTAAGTCGATAAGAGTACTCAGTTAGTTTCGAGGACGAAACTCTTTCTAAGTGGTGTATGATGTAGTACCCCGTCCCGCTCAGTCAATCGGAGGAATCAGAACGCTAACGGCGTTCGAACTTAGCCTTGCAACGGCTGCTCGAAGACATCGCTCGGTCGAGGCGACCGCTCGCTCAGGTGGAGTAGTTTCGGTGAACTTGCCTCATCTTAGACTTCACATAATAAATTGCATGTTTTCAACTTGCAAAAGTAGGCTTGATAATAAAAGAGACGAATTCACATAGCTAAAGGGAATAATCCCGACGGGTCGAATTGAGTTAGAATATGGAAAGGTCCAACGGTCGGCTTAGAGTTGGTGCACGGTGTGCTTTGAAAATGACATTCGGTCCTTCGTCCCGTGGCTTGAGAGAAGAAAAAGTTGGTCTTTGACACAAACTGTGAATTAGCCTAAGTCGTAGGCGTCGCCCGCGTAAATGCTCGATAAAGCATGCACGCTTCCACGATGCAAGGCTTGACATTGCCTTTGCTCGTCCCGTGGATTAAGTTGTAGGCTTGATTAAGTTAGGCAAAGGGATGGTGGTCGACCTAAGACATTCCAAGCACGGTCCTATGAGTTCTACGGCTGAGTGTTTAAGGCATGAACCACGGTTGATTTAATAAGTTTTTGGAGAAAGGACTATCGAATAGGCATTGAGTTGAATGAAATAATATGTTAACATGGAAAGAATGCTTGCGACCGTGGGTCGTCGAGGGGCCCTTGAGGGGTCTCAAGGATAGAAGACTTGAACTTGGTTTTGGAAAGAGATGATAACACTGAAAGTAGAATAACTGTGTGAGACGTCAGTTTGAGTGAAGGGTCTTGCATGGACATTGGACAACTTGTCGACAAGGTAGAGTTTTCCCGTAACGGTAACCCAGGGCCATGGGACCGTTTCGACCTAAGAAAACACGGTGATAGCTGTACTGACTCGATAGCACCGATTAATCGGAGACTTCCAGGGGGCTAGCTACCTTGCGCTGGAAGGGTCCCGGCCAACCGCAAGCTATGTGTCCAGGTATAGCTTGTTATGTTAGTGACCTCATATAGATGAGTCAGCATGGGCGGCGATCCGCATATATTGCCTTTGGACCGAGTCGAGTAATAGGTGAAGTGAATCAAGAGTCGAGTCGAATGCGAGCTCGGTCAGAAGACAATGTTTGGGCCTAAGATTTGGCTGCAACGAAGACATCGTGCTTCGGTACGAGATGTGATGTCGAGTCCTATGTTGTCGGCATATAAGTTGCATAGTTATGGTTTGAGTTGTCTTGAGTTTAAGTTAGGATATGCCGCAAGGCAAACTTGGTCGAGTGACACTTAGTTCACAAAGTTGGATGGGTCAGTTGATGATTTAGTAGCAAAGGGCCGCGAGGCGGCGATATGATCGAGTCTCATTGAGTTGCGAGGCACGACCTCAGCAAGGGTTTGTGGCACGGTCACACGGAAATGGAGCCTCATCGCGTAGTTGCGTCTCTGATTTTAAGCCATAAGGCAAACAAGACTCGATAGGTTAACGTTGTTGGCACGAGAAGGGTCTTCAGGCAACGTATGAGTTAACGTTGTCATTGCAAGCACGAGATGGTCTAGAGACACAGAATAGGCCAAGGCGTCGATCCTAAAACTGATCCTAAGGCAAGAGTAGAAAGACAATCATAAAGGGGGCTAAGTGCACAAAGTAAATCAAACGTGTCGATTTTGTGTGGGTGGGCGAGGAGCTCATTCTACCAGTACAGTTGAGTACTGACACCCACATAGTTTCCATGTGCAGGCACAGGTAGAAGCTCGTGGCACGAAGCTCGCTTGGATGCGTCGAGGCACGGAGTTTCTTGGCGATTCGAAGCGTGCGGCCGCTTGGAGTCAAGACTTATATGGGACATAATGTATGGACGTCGCCTTCCGAAGCATCCGCTGGCTCAAGACTTGTACTGAAAGATGGGAGAGAGCTGAGTGACTTGTAATGTGAGATGAGTGAGCTTGAGTGAGCTTGAGAGACTTGTAATCTTGGTCTTGCACCCATTGTAATCTTTGTTTCAATATCAATAAAAGAGTGTTTTGCTATGACTTGTGTTTTGTTCTAATTTCTGCTGCTATTCTTCAATGTCTCTGCATAGGACTTCTGTATGACGACCCCGTCGCAACCACTGAAATCGGCCGTTATGGAACCCGCCTTGTACGAGTGCAATCTAGGCTCGTGCGACATCACGCCTTAGCGAGGACGATTGCTCCTACGGGAGCGGGGCATGACAGTGTCGTTGATTCGTCGCCAAATCAACGACTGTGTGACGATTCAACAGCGGCGATATACCGTCGATGACCGCAATGAATCAGGAACAACTTACCATGCCAAATGGCAACAATTAATAGACCCATTAAGTGACGAACAATCGACCCTTTAAGTGACGACCAATCGACAACTAGCGACTAAAGTCCGACGACAAGCCGACGACCTTTCAACCCTTCCAATGAGGATGAATCGGCGATCAAGCGACTAACTCCGAAGCTACACGAGAAAAATTTGACCCTTTCAATGTCAAAAAATTAACGACGCGACGACTATTGGTCAAATACTCGGCGACCAAAGGTGGTTTTTGATACCCTGGGTACATTTCTGATATGTAGTTAGTGACAGAACATGTCATCACCCAGACATCGTTGGTTCGTCGTTCGGACGTCGTTGGTTCATCGCCAGCCATATCCAGTCCATCACCAATCCATCGCCAGTCCGTTGCTAATTAGCTAAGCATATTTGGAAAAAAAATATTTCAAAACATATAAACATAACAATATATATTAGACATAGCGCAACTTGCCGTATAATATTAGTCTAATCAGACCTTCAGCAACACAAAAACGCTTGCTACAGACACAAAATAATAGTATAATATGTGAGATCCGACGTAACATGTCATAGAATACTCATCCAATCGGACCTTCAATGGTACAAAATTTTCGCTAGAAACCCAGAAATAGAAAAAAAACATAGAAATAAAAGAAATAAATTCAAATTGTACAACAAACTGGCACAACCCTTGGTAGAATTCTCATACAATATTCAACCATATGTACAAAAACAACAAAATTTCAATATATACTATTATCATTAAATAGGTGTTTGTTGATACAACTTATGTTTTATGTTCCAAATTTCAACCTATCTTCAAACTTTCTTTATGGTACCACAGATAAAGATTATAGAGATATTGAAAGCCCAAGCATAAAACATATATAAGTCATGTCAACAAACATACAAATACCTAATAACAATAATAATATATTTAAAAATAGTAAATAAAGCTGTAAGGTCATATGATTTCTCTATGGTAGTGAAAAAGGAAGCATATTATGGAGGTCTCGAGTACCCCGATGTCTGAGTCACCATGGAGATGATGCCATATATGCATCTGCTTTCCCCCTCTCTTAATATATTTGTATTATTTTTGCATGCAGTTTGTCACGATACTCTTGTGAATAATCGTGTAAGAGTACGTGAGTACGTCCAACCTATGTCACGGTATCAACTGTACTAGTACGTTGTCTAGACCTCAATAACAACCATCCAGTCATGAACCATATATTCTTCTCATAATTGCCTAATCATGAATCACAAGTAATCTAATATAATGCATTCACATGAAATAAAGTAAATGGACATGAATAAAGATAGATAAGAAAACAAGAAAAAGCTACTATATATATCCATAATCATCCATAAATAAGTCTAACATCCACCAATATATAAGTCAAAATACATGCCACAAGGGAAAGTACTTCCGAGACAAAATCGATCAAATAAACTAAAAGAAAACTGTCACGCCCCAAATCCAGAATACTGGAGAGCGGGAACAGACACAGCCAGCTACGTATATAGAAGTGTAAACCACTTCGATATACGGTCACGGCTGTCTAGATGTATGAGGGTTTATCTACAAGCCATCAGTCTCTTATGGTCAAGAACAAGCCTAGTGTCTCAATCTCAAACATGCAAATAAATGTAACAAGATGGTAGATCACTATACATACAAAGTAAGGCGTCCCAAATATTATATATTCAGATGATCATGAAGCTAGTCATACAAAATGCGAGGACTAGCAAGAGTTTCAGTCATACATGATCAACCCTAGGATTTGTCAATCATGTTGCAGCCCTTAGGCAGACAAGAAATATAAGTATTCAACACGAGCTAACACTTGCTCGGTGGCTAAACGCCTCAAAAGAATAATTTTACAATAGAGCGGGAGAGCAAAATAAAACCCACTCGTTGTCAGGGTTACGTCGAGTGTTCACCATCTGGCTGGAAGGCTGAGAGATCCTCGGGAGCTACTCCAAAATTTGGCCATACAAAACCAGCTGGGTCAGACCCCAGAAGAGCAAGTGCCATAAGGGATGCTTTACTTAAGAACTAAAACCAGCATATTGGCACATAAAGATATAATTGATAACGAAAGACATGAGTTAGAGAAAACAGGGTGATAAACGATAAGATAACTAAAAGACTATTCCGGTAACCAAGTTACAACCCGTAAACCAAATAAGGACCGGGGTTGTAATCCTTCACCTGAACAGAACTTAGTCTCTAACCAATTATCGATAAAGCGAAGCATAAACAGTAACGTGCTGAAGTAACCATGTACTGGTCTTGTCTAGACAAGACTAGGCTAGACCCCGTTCATCAATCACGGCCAAGCAACAAGTACGACTTGATACTTTAACTAACCATGATTATCACAAGCCTAGTTACTAGCAAGATGCAATGAGATATTCTGGCAGTCACAAGCCCTGCAACTATCCAGGTTATCCAGGCGAGATTCATGTAAGAGTTATCAAGAATTATTAGGTAACTTGGAGTGCAACACATGACAGTGTGCATATTACTTGTTTCAAGTAGTGCCCTACATGACAGTGGGCTGAAAATGTGCCCTACTCGACGGAAGGCTACAAGTCCACTCAAGGTGTCCAGATAACGAGATCACCTGTAACTGGAAACATATCTCTATATGAGCTACTTTGATCAATCTAGTAATTAATCTAGTCAGATTCAACATGAATCCCTGATCGTGGTAACCAGGGATGCAAGTCCTAGACATGATGTGAGACAAGAAAGGTAGCTTATACAAGCACATTCAAGAACAATCACCCACGGTGTCAAGACGAGTTATTAATCAGCATATCAAGATAGTCGTCGCAACAACATTCAAGATTACATGCTAGACTTACTTATCAAGATTACTTGTCAAGAGTGCGCCACGACGGGCCACTATCAAGATTACTTATCATGTCAAGAGTTCGTCCCAACGGACCACAATCAAGAATTTCATGTCAAGGTTGCTTGTCAAGAGTGCACCACGACGGGTCACTATCGTGTTTTATTCTTACATTATCATGAATGAAAAAAACTTGCATAAAATAGCTAGTAACATATTCTTGAAGCTAAGGAAAAGATCTACAACTTTCATATTGGGAGTTGGGAGAAATTCTGGCCACAATTCAGCCAAAAATAAGGCATAAAACAGCCAAAATAGGTACTATGCGGCCAGGCACTATGTGACACTATGCAGCCATGCGAACTGGCACTATACGGTACTATACAGCCATGTGGACAGGCACTATGCGGCACTATGCAGCCATGCGGACAGGCACTATGCGATACTATACAGCCATACGGGCCGGCACTATACGGCACTATGCAGCCATGCAGACAGGCATTATGCAGCACTATACAACCATGCGGACTGGCACTATGCGATACTATGCAGCCATTCGGACATGCACTATACGGTACTATGCAGCCATGTGGATAGGTACTATGCAACCATGCGGACAGACACTATACGGCTCTATACAGCTATGCGAACATGCACTATACGGCACTATACAGCCATGCGGACTGGTACTATGCGGTACTATACAGCCA
>JANAVB010029217.1:1962835-2052835 GCA_029216955.1 Iris pallida | reverse complement strand
TCCCATGTTGGGGTACCCAGATAATGGGATTGCCTGTAGCTGGAAAATCTCTTCATGACTACTAGATTATTCTAGTTATTTAGCCTTAGTCAGTTTCAGTAGGTACCACTGACCATGGTACTCAGGGGTCCATGCCCTAGACATGATGCAAGACAATACTGGTTTATTTGTACAAACATAATCGAGCACGGTATCCACGCCATTCATTCTTGTCATGTCATGCTAGCCGTCGCAACAGCATTCAATATTTCCCATCATGCTTACTTGTCATATCATGTCAATTACTTGTTATACCATACCGTGTACCAATTCGTGATTATCAAGCTCATAAGAAAAATGTGCAAGAATATAAAGGACAAGCGGGGTACGTCAAGGGCTCAAAGCCTCTACGTGAACGAGACTACGCTAGGTCGAGGAGCCCCGAGCGTAAAAATAGCCTTACGCGGGCAAGAGTAAGGAAGACAACTCTATGCGAGCAAGGCTACACGCGAGCGAGACACTACGCAAGCGAGAACTCTACGCGAGCGAGACTGCACGCGAGCAAGACTCTATACGAGCGAGAATTTATGCGAGCGAGAATCGAGCGAGACTCTATGGTAGCAAACACTCTACGCGAGCAAGCACTCTACGCGAGCGTGCACTCGAGCGAGCAGGAGTAGTCCCTGCGTAGAGCTCGAATGAACTCGGCGTAGAACGAATTACGCTGGCACGCAAATGCTTGTGCGTAAAAGGGGAAACACTACGCTGGCACGTAAGAACGTATGCGTAAAAGGAGAACACTACGCGGGCACGTAAAACATGAGCGCAAAGACTTCGTCTTCTCCCCAAGGCCGAGACATGCAACCATGGGACTCAAGCACTCAAGAAACCCAATCTTGGCCAAGACTTGATAAAATTCAACCATTCAAAAGCCAAACTTGCGTAGGATCAAAATTCCTACTACATGGAACTCTCAGTCTCTGAAAACAACCAAGTTTAGTAGATCAAAACCATGAAGACTCAAAAAATGTAACAAACTTAGATCTACAAGAAATAAACCATGGAAATTAAAAATGCTAAGCACTAAAGTGTCTTAGAATCTCGTGAGAAAGACAATGGAATAACAAAAATGGAGTTCCTCCATGAAGCAAGTTGCACTTGCCTAAGCCTCTCTCTTGGTAAGTGGAGAGAGAGTTATGAGGAAGAAGAAGTTAATGAGAAAATGAATGAGGAGAGAGAGAAGGGTTGTTGGGTTATAAATGATGGATGGTGGTAGGTAGGGGTTTGCATACTAACCTAAATCGAACCCAACCAAGCCGAACCCAACCGAACCCGATGCATGTCAAAGCCAAAATAGACCACATGAACCAAGAAATGCTAATTAACCCATGCTAATGCAAAAATCCAAGGCTAGCTAGTCAGGACAAGTCAAAATACGGGTCTGAACGTATACGTATACCAAAATACATATAACAAAATCCGAGGGTGACAACTTTACCCACCTTAAAAGAATTTCGTCCTCGGAATTTAATCAAGAGGCTAGAGATGTCAAGCAAGTTATACTAATCACAGGCAAGTTATACTAAGCAATCATCAAGCAATCATTCATGCAAGCAAGAAATTAAAGCATAAGGCATAAGAAAGACATTATACCTTATGAGTCAAACAGGTGTGGATATCGCGATCGGATATCATCTTCACGCTCCCACGTTGACTCTCGCAAAGAGTGATGACCCCAAGCAACACGGACTAACTTGATAGTCTTGTTCTTGAGTATCTTCTCTCTTCGGTCCAATATGGATACGGGTCTCTCCTCATACGAAAGGTTGGCACCAACAACCAATTCCGAATGATCAAGGACATGACTTGGATCTGGGATATACCGTCGTAATTAGGATACATGGAAGACATCATGTACCTCACATAACGACGACGGAAGAGCTAGACGATAGGACACATCACCTACTCGCTCTAGAATGTCGAATAGCCCTATATACCAAGGACTAAGCTTTTCCAGCATGCCAAAACGAATGACTCCAAGGGTAGGCGAGATCCTAAGGAATACAAGATCGTCGACAGAAAATTCAAGGGGACACCGATAAGAATCGGCCCAATAACGCTGGTGATCTTGTGCAACTCGAAGATGATCTCTGACTTGCCTGACCACCTCAATAGTCCATGTGATCATATATGGACCAAGCATCTGTCTCTCGCCTATATCATCCTATGCTAATGGAGATCTGCACTTTCTACCGTACAAGGCCTCAAAGGGTGCCATCTAGATGCTGGCCTGGAAACTGTTGTTATAGGAGAACTCCACGAGATGCAGGTGATCTTCCCACGAACCACCGAAGTCGAGTGTACATGACCGTAACCTATCTTCAAGAGTCTGGATCGTACATTTTGACTGACCATCTATCTTCGGATGATAAGCTGAACTGAACTTGAGACGAGTTCCCAGACTCTTCTGAAGACTCCGCCAAAAGTGTGATATAAATCTTGAATCTTTGTCGGATACAATACTGACTGGCACTCCATGAAACCTGACTATCTACCTGAGGTACATCTCTACAAGCTGTTCCGTCGACTGACCAACCCTGAAAGGAAGAAAATGAGCTACCTTGGTGAGTCTGTCGACTATAACCCATATAGCATCTCTTACAGCTAGAGATCTAGGTAATCCAGTTACAAAATCTACGGTGATGTGCTCCCATTTCCATTCTGAGATCGATAAAGGTTGAAAAAGTCCATCCGACCTCTGATGTTCAGCTTTAACTTGTTGACAAACTAAACATCGAGAGACAAACTGAGCTATCTTCCTCTTCATGCCATTCCACCAAAAATGCTGTCGGATATCACGATACATCTTCATACCGCCCGGATGAATCGAATACTGAGAACTGTGAGCTTTTGCCATGACCTCATGTCTGATATCATCACTAGGTACACAAAGACGTCTCCTATGTCAAAGTGTACCGTCCTCATGGATACATAACTCTGGTCTTCGTCCTGCTACACATTCTGCCCTAAGCCGCTGAAGCTTAGAATCTGTCGACTGAGCTAACTTGATCCTCTTAACTATACTGGACTAAACTTGCATACTGGCTATCAATGCCACATTGGTAGGAAGGACAACTTCTATACACATCTTCTGAAGATCTGCTAACAACTCTGGTTGTGCTGTTAGAAAATAAACTTCGGCTCTTCTGCTTAATACACCTACAACAACGTTGGCCTTCCTAGGATAATACTGCAGGTTGATGTCATAATCCACAAGTAGCTATAGCCATCTCCTCTAATGCATGTTAAGATCCTTCTGAGTAAACATATATTTCAGGCTCTTGTGGTCGGTGAAAATCTTCACTTGATCTCCATACAAATAGTGTCTCCAAAGCTTAAGTGCAAACACTACTGCCGCCAGCTCCAAGTCGTGGGTCGGGTAACTCCTCTCATGATCACGAAGTTGACGTGACACATAAGCTATTACCTTCCCATGCTGCATCAAAATACATCCTAAACCTCTGTCTGAAGCATCATAATATACTGAGAATCCCCATGTCCCATCTGGAAGCGTGAGAATGGGTGCCGTCATCTTGAGCCTCGCTTCAACTTCTTAAAAGAATCCTGACATTTTGTGGTCCAAGCAAACTGCACATCCTTACGGGTTAACTGGGTCATAGGTGCTGAAATCCGTGCAAAGTCCGAAAAAATCGTCGGTAGTAGCCGGCCAAGCCAAGGAAACTGTGAACTTCTGCAACTGTACTGGGTACCGGCCACGTCTTAATAGCCATGATCTTCTGGGGATCTACTTCTACTCCACCTCTGGTGATGATATGACCCAAGTATGAAATGCGATCGAGCCAGAACTCGCATTTACTAAACTTCGCATACAACTGGTGCTCTCTGAGAATCTGAAGGACTACTCTGAGATGCTGCTCATGCTCTACTTCACTCTTGCTGTCGACCAGGATGTCGTCTATGAACGTAATCATAAACTGATCCAAATAAGGCATGAAGATACAATTCATGAGGTCCATGAATACAGCCGACGCATTAGTTGCTCCAAAGGACATAACAAGGAACTCCCAATGCCCATATCTGGATCTAAATGCCGTCTTCGGGATATCCTACTCTCTAACTCTGATCTGGTGGTATCCTGACCGCAAGTCAATCTTCGAAAATATGGACGCCCCTTTGAGTTGATCAAACAAGTCATCTATCCTCATGAGAGGGTATCTATTCTTGATTGTCACAGAGTTCAAGGTACGATAGTCAACACATAATCTGGACGTACCATCCTTCTTTTTTACAAGAAGCATCGGGGCTCCTCAAGGTGATCCACTAGCACGGATGAATCCCTTGGTCATGAGTTCTTCAATCATCTTATACAATATCTCCAATTCTGACGGTGCCATCCGGTAGACTCTCTCTGATACTGGTGTTGTTTCGGAGATCAAGTCTATGGTGAACTCGATCTCTCTCTCTCTGGTGGCACACCTGGAAGCTCCTCAGGAAAACATCGAGAAACTCTTCTACAACTCTAGAAAATCAAACTGCCGCTGTAAGTGCCATTCGAAATACTGGAGGAGAAGGTTCTACCCCGTCTCGAAAAAATAAAAACTCTGGCTCACCAGGAATACTAAAAATAATCTTGCCGATATGGCAATCTATTCTAGCATACTGGTCCCTCAACCAATCCATCCCTAAGACCACATCATAATCGGCCATCGTGAATTCTATCAACCTAGCGGGAAACTCTCCACCGCTAACTACGATCTGACACGAGAAAAATACTCTATCTACTCCCACAAGTCCGTTACCAGTAAGTATATTGTGCCTTACTGATAATGACTCGGGCTCCAGTACTATCTGTGTCGTCAATCGTGCAGACATAAATGAATGCAATGCACCAGAATCAAATAACGCTAATGCGGGAAAGGAGTTGACGAGAATAGTACCTGCCACTACCTCACCTGATGCTAACTCCTCCTCCACGGTCAAAGCCATCACTTGACCTTGCCCTCTGGGTGCTGGTCCCCTCTGCTGGAAACCTCTATGGCAGTTCTAGATCTGAGCTTAGACTTGTGCATACTGTTGGGGGTTCTACTGCTGAAATGCTTGGGTCTGAGGCGACAAGGGCCTCGGAAACGGGTACTGTTGCTGCTGCTGGACTGGTACTGGGGCTGGCCCTCTAACCGAGGGACTAAAAAAGGTTGAAGAATATGAACTTTCCCTATTTGGGCAGTTCCCAACCCTGTGGTCCGGTGCCCACACAAACCAAGCACAAACCCTGTGCTCTGCAACATTCTGACACCGCGTGCCCTGGCTTCCCGCAATGAGTGCAACCCATTACGGAAGACTGCTTCTACTGCTGCTGGGGATTTTCGGGGTCGAATGCTGAATCGACGTAACGAAAGCCGCCCGCCTCGGAGCTCCAATGGTCAAAGCCCTAGCTGCTGAGGCTGGTGCTGAAGACTGGTTCATCTGGCCGTGAGATCGCTTTCGACTTCCGGTCCGGTCCACAATCCTCTGGAAGGTATACTCATGCCTCATAGCTGCTCTCAACACTGTATCGAATGTTTGATGCTCAAACTGCTCCACCGCCAGCAAAATCTCTAGGTGGAGTCCCTGCTGGAACCGCTGAGCTCTGTCGAACTCGGTTGCCACCAAGGTGGGAGCAAACCGACTAAGCCTGGAAAATTCGGCCGCATGTCCATCGACTGTCCTGTCCATCTACTTCAAATTAATGAACCTCGTCTGTAGATCATACCGAGCTACAGCGTCAAAGTACTTGGTCCGGAATCTCTTCCGGAATACTGCCCAGGCAATAGGTGCCACTAATCCAACGGCCTGCGCCGCCCACCAGCTGCGGGCTAGATCCAATAACTGCAGGCGTACCACGGCCACCTTCTCGTCTTCTTGGGTCCTGGCTGCTTCTAGAATAACCTCAGTGTCCTGCAGCCAAGCATCTGCGGTAATAGCATCTTCGCTGCCATCGAAGAAGGAAGGGTTCAAACGCTTGAAGCTGTTGGCCGCACTGTTACCTCTGCTCATAGCATCTTGTACTGTCTGGTGCAATGCATCACCCTGACGATCATGTGATGCAAGCAACTCCCTGATGAGTCCAACCAAGACTTCATCATCCTGTCTTACAGGCTGGGCTGGCTGTACTGGGGGTTCTGGACCTCCGGGAACCATGACTCGGGAAACTGCTCCTGAGTGCTGAGCTTGATCTTCTTGTTGCGGAGGCACCCGTTGAGCTCCTTCCGGCTGATTGGCAGGTCCAGAAACGATACCACTGAAGAAGACGACACATGGAACAGTAAGGAAGGATCAGGATAGATCAAAGACACAAGCATGTGATCTGGTCAAGATTGCAGGAAGTTAGAGGATACGAGCAGAGATCAAGGGCGAGTGCTGATTGAGATATCTATTCGGTAAACCCTCACATATCTTGATTCGTAATACCTGCATGGGCTACCACTTAAACCGTGTCATACCCCATAACTAGAATACTGGAGAGCGGGGGCGAACACAGCCCGCTACGTATATTAAAGTGTAATCCATCTCGCAATACGGTCACGGCTGTCAAGATACTTGAGGGTTTAACTACAAGCCATCAGTCCCTTATGGTCATGAACAAGCCTATTGTCTCAATCTCAAGCAAGTAATAGCAGTTACAAGATGTCAGAGCACCAAATATACAATAGTAAGGCATCCCATACATTACATATTTGGATGATCATGCAGCTAGTCATACAAAATATGAAGACTAGCAAGAGTTTCAGTCATACATGATCAACCCTAGGATTTTTTAATCATGCTACAGCCCGTAGGCAGATAGTAAGTAAAGTGCAATCGAGCTAACACGTGCTCGTCGGCTAAACGCCTTAAGAGAATATTTTTACAATAGTGTGGGAGAACCAAGATATAAAACCCACTCATTGCCAGGATTACGCCTGGTGGTCACCATCTGGCTGGAAGGTAGGGAGATCCTCTGGAGCTTCTCCGGTATTTGGCCATGCAAAACCAGCTGGGTCAGATCCCAGAAAGAGCAAGTGCCACAAAGGAGGCTTCACTTAAGAACTAAAACCAGCATATCAGAACATAAAATAAGACAGATAATAATAAAGACATAAAATCTAAAATAGAGCAATAGATGTCAAGACGATGAGAAATCATTCCGATCAGTTATTGCTAAAATAAGCATAAGCAATCATGTTATGAAGTAGCCAGGTGCTGGAACAAGATAAGACTTGGACTGGTTAGACTCCATCCAATATTCACGGCCAAGCAATAAGTACGGCTTGATACTTTAACTAACTAGGGTTATTACAGGCCTAGTTACTAGCAAGATGTAATGAGATGTTCCAACAGCCACAAGCCCTGCAGACCACCCAGGTTATCCAGACGACATTAGGGGTTGAGTTCATGTGGGTACATTGTCCAAGAAACACATGTACCCTTAAGTAGCTTGTAAGGTACAACACATGACATTGTGCTGGAAATGTGCCCTACTCGACGGCAGGCTACAAATCCTATGATGGGGCGCCCAGATAACAGGATTGCCTGTAGTTGGAAAATCTCTTCATGACTACTGGATTATTCTAGTTATTTAGCATTAGTCAGTTTCAGTAGGTACCCTTGACCGTGGTACTCAGGGGTCCGTGCCCTAGATATAATGCAAGACAATACTGGTTCATTTATACAAACACAATCGTCCACGGTGTCCAGGCCATTGATTCATTATCATGTCATGCTAGTCGTCGCAACAGCATTCAATAGTTCCCATCATGCTTACTTGTCATATCATGCCCTGTCATATCATGTCAATTACTTGTTATACCATATCATGTACCAATTTGTGATTATCAAGCTCATGACAAAAATGTGCAAGAATATAAAGGACAAGCGGGGTACGTCAAGGGCTCAAAGCCTCTACGCGAACGAGACTACGCTAGGCCGAGGAGCCCCGAGCGTAAAAATAGCTTTATACGGGCAAGAGCAAGGAAGACAACTCTACGCGAGCAAGGCTGCACGCGAGCAAGACTCTACGCGAAAGAGAACTCTACGCAAGCGAGACTGCACGCGAGCAAGACTCTACGCGAGCGAGAATCTACGCGAGCGAGAATCGAACGAGACTCTACGCTAGTAAACACTCTATGCGAGCAAGCACTCTACGCGAGTGAGCACTCAAGCGAGCGGGAGTAGCCCCTGCGTAGAGCTCGAATGAACTCGACGTAGAACGGATTACGCTGACAGGCAAATACGTGTGCGTAAAAGGGAAAACACTATGCTGGCACGTAAGAACGTGTGCGTAAAGGGAGAACACTACGTGGGCATGTAAAACATGAGCGTAAAGACTTCGTCTTCTCCCTAAGGTCGAGACATGCAACCATGGGACTCAAGCACTAAAGAAACCCCATGTCGGCCAAGACTTGATGAAATTCAACCATTCAAAAGCCAAACTTGCATAGGATCGAAATTACTACTACATGGAACTCTCAGTCTCCGGAAACGACCAAGTTTAGTAGATCAAAACCATGAAGACTCAAAAAATGTAGCAAATTTAGATCTACAAGAAATGAACTATGGAAATTAAAAATGCTAAGCACTAAAGTGTCTTAGAATCTCGTGAGGAAGACAATGGAACAACAAAAATGGAGTTCCTCCATGAAGCAAGTTGCACTTGCCTAAGCCTCTCTCTTGGTAGGTGTAGAGAGAGTTATGAGAAAGAAGGAGTTAATGAGAAAATGAATGAGGAGAGAGAAAGATTGTTGGGTTATAAATGATGGATGGTGGTAGGTAGGGGTTTGCATACTAACCCAAACCGAACCCAACCAAGCCGAACCCGATGCACGCCAAAGCCAAAATAGACCACATGAACCAAGAAATGCTAATTAACCCATGCCAATGCAAAAATCCAAGGCTAGCTAGTTAGGACAAGTCGAAATACGGGTCTGAGATACGTATACGTATATCAAAATATATATAACGAAATCCGAGGGTGACACCTGCTGCTATGTCCCTGCCTAGTACAGGGCTCAACCCATTCCTGTGCCAGGTGTTGCCTGAAATTCATGGGTAACACCCTTATCTACCAGGCACATGGGCCAAGTCCCTATATGTGGCAAATGCCAACTATGCAGGGACCAACTCTATATCCCTCTGTTCTCCTCTTCTTTGCACACACACATTCTAACCAAATGCTGCCAACTTCCTTCCAACCTGCAGTATGCTCATGCCCACACAGGTAATCCCCTGCCCTGCCTCTGATACTTCATAGATACTTGGTTCATTCCAAATTGGACTGAACCTAATGTCATACGCTTCCTTTCTAACACTCATCTGCCCTTACATTTCCCCCATATCCCTTTCTCTGTTCAAAATGCCTAATCCTCTCTTCAACCTACTGATCAAAACATTGATACATATACCTATATATACACTATATATATAATACCTTATATATATATATATATATATATATATATATATATATATATATATACATATACATATACATATACATACATATATATATATATATATATATATATTTTTTTTTTTATATATATATATATATATATATATATATATACATATACATATACATATACATACATATATATATATATATATATATATATATATATACATATACATATACATATACATACATATATATATATATATAATATATATATATATATATATATATATATATATATATATATATATATATATATATATATATATATATATATACTCTAGGGATAGATAGATATATACCCTCCTATAAACTCAATTTCAGTTTTCATTCTTTCAATCAAATTCCCCTTTTCAGTACACTCAGTTTCAGTTTAAAAGTTAAAAATCAATTCTCAGGTTTAATGTATCAGAACTTAACCTAGCATTCAAGTATTACAAGGCATTCGAAAACACCCAATCAATTCAAAACCCCTTTCTAAATGAACCCAGACATGTATACATGTTAATACATCACAAATTTTCATTAACTAATAATTTAAAATATATTTAAACTCTGAAAATGCTCAGGATCATCTCAGTATCAGTAAATAGGGCTCGAACCCTAAATTGATATTCGAAATACAATAAAACCCTATTCCAGTCACATCCAGAGGTTAGGCACATGTGCACGTGTCAAGTGAGGTGTTCTCGTGTCCAAACAGTGGACAAGAAGTGTCCAAATCATATAAAATAGGGTGTATCAGTCTGTGTGTACAGACAGGCTCGTGCAGCATGTCCAGGATCTCGTGGACACGATATACGACACTAGACACCTCGTGCACGTGTCCCTGTGTTTGCCCAGAGTAGGGCTACACGTATGAGTGTCTACATCGTGTCTATGTGAGTCGTGTCAAGAGTTATATGTGCGTATCAGTGCGGATTTTCCGTGCGTGTACAGTGTGTACGAAACCATTGCACACGCGATTTCTCACTCGACACGATACAAATCGACACGAAACATTGGGGGAGCCTTGTCAGACACTGCCCCCACCTCCGTGTCAAGTTTGACGTGTTCACATGGCATGTCCACTGAGAAATCGTGTTCGGGTAGCAGGACAGTGCACCGCAGCATCGTACAACGTGTCCAGTCCAGATTTGGACATGGACACAAGTGTGCTCGTGCTCAGAGACACAAAATCGTAATCCCCACATATAGGGCTACAAATCCCTTCAAATAGAAATCGAAAATAATAATATTAATTCCTATCAAGCATTTCATCGAACACATTGCTAAAGACACTGATACGTATCCGATACGAAAACTAAAAGGACACAGTTTCTTACCAAACTTGAGGGACAACTAGGGTATATCTAAATGAATGCAACTATGAAGAAAAATTAGGAATTCATTAGGGTTTGATAGGTTTTACCTATTGAGGGTGAAACCTCAATGTAAAGGCCTTAAAATAAGAGCTTCTCCCCAACTTGCAATGATCCCAAACCCTCGAATCCTTGCTAGCTTCCCACTATTGGTATCCTCTATTGTAGGAGAGTCCAACGCAATTGGTTTGGTCCAATTTGGTGGAGAAATGGGGAATTGGGGAAGGTTTGGGGAAGAACACTAATAGGGATTTATGTAGGTATTTAAAAAGAGGCAAGAACTTTGATGATGTGATTAAATAGGGGTATGGCCTCTTGATGGCTGTTGATAAAGACTAGGGTTAGGGTTTTGCAAGGTTAGATGGGTGGCTAAGGCTTCTCCACTTGATTCTAGGCTCAATCAAAGGCTCATATCAAAAGTAGCCTTTCTTAACTTTAGTCAAAATATCTTACTAACATAATATCTAGATATTAATTTAACTTAGCCATTAACTCTCTAACCTTCTAACTAAACCTCCATGAACATCATTAGCATCTAGGTTTAGTCAAAACTAGGTTAGTCTCTAATAAAATACTTAGCACTATAATAATCAATCAAAATTCATTTTTATTAAAAGTCAAAAATGACCAAAATACCCCTAGGCTAAAAAGTCATAATTAGTCATCCTAATCACATGGTTAGGTCCCCATGGTCATGGTTAGTCTCTAGGTCATGCAGTCTCTAGGGTTGCACTAGCAAAACATCAAAATCACAAGTCACGGTTTTAAATAGTTTTAAATTATTTAAAATTTACCATAAATCATATCATAATTTAAATAACATTATTAAATAATTAAAAATACAAAAGTTTAAAATTACCCTTATTTTAGAAACTGGGTGCTAAAAGATCTCTTCCTGCTTCCGGTTCGGTCCACGATCCTCTGCGAGGTATACTCGTACTTTCTAGCTGCCCTCAAGATGGCATCAAAAGTCTGATGCTCGAACTGCTCCACCGCTAGAATAATCTCTAGGTGGAGTCCAAGTTGGAACCTTTGGGCTCGGTCCAACTCGGTTGCCACCAAGGTGGGAGCAAACCGACTTGGTCTTGAAAACTCGGCCGCATATACATTGACCGTCCTGTGCATCTGCTTCAAATTGGTGAATCTCGTTTGTAGGTCATGTCGAGCCACTGCATCAAAATACTTGATCTAAAACTTATTATTGAATGTCGCCCATGGGACAGACGTCGCCAATCCAACTGCTAACATCGCCCACCAGGTACGGACCAAGTCTAATAATTGTAGGTACACTACAGCCACCTTCTTTTCCTCTGGAGTCTTGGCTGCTCCCAAGATAATCACGATGTCCTAGAGCCAGGCATCAGTTGCAATCATATTTTTGCTGCCATCAAAGAAGGGAGGGTTCAGGCGCTTGAAATTGTTAGTCGTATTGTTTCCTTGGTAACCAACGCTGTCCACGGCATCTTGTACTGTCTGGTGCAGGGCATCGCCCCGATGATCCTATGATGCAAGCAATTCCCTGACAAGTCCAATCAAGTCCTTGTTGTCGAAAAAAATGACATGGGAAACAATAAGAAAGGTCCAAGATAGATCGAGGATATAAGCATGTGATCAGGTCAAGATTTCAGAAAGAATAGGAGACACGAGTAGAGATCAAGGGCGAGTGCTATTTGAGATATCTATTCGGTAAAACCCCCATGCATCTTGATTTACAAGACCTACATGGGCCACCACTTAAACCGTGTCACGCCCCGGATCCAGAATACTGGAGAGCGGGGGCAGACACAGCCAGCTACGTATATAGAAGTGTAAGCCACTTCGATATACGGTCACGGCTGTCTAGATGTATGAGGGTTTATCTACAAGCCATCAGTCTCTTATGGTCAAGAACAAGCCTAGTATCTCAATCTCAAGCAAGCAAGTAAATGTAACAAGATGGTAGATCATCAGACATACAAAGTAAGACGTTCCAAACATTACATATTCAGATGATCATGAAGCTAGTCATATAAAATGTGAGGACTAACAAGACTTTCAGTCATACATGATCAACCATAGGATTTGTCAATCATGTTACAGCCCTTAGGCAGACAAGAAATATAAGTATTCAACACGAGCTAAAACTTGCTCGGCGGCTAAACGTCTCAAAAGAATAATTTTATAATAGAACAAAAGAGCAAAATAAAACCCACTCGTTGCCAGGGTTACGTCTAGTATTCACCATCTGGCTGGAAGGCTGAGAGATCCTTGGGAGCTACTCCAAAATTTTGCCATACAAAACCAGCTAGGTCAGACCCCAAAAGAGCAAGTATCACAAGAGAGGCTTCATTTAAGAACTAAAACCAGCATATTAGCACATAAAGATATAAATGATAACGAAAGACACGAGTTAGAGAAAACAGGTGTAGGAGCATAAAAATTGCTTCATGGAATGAGTCAAAGAGATAAAAACATTCCACTCAACATGATCTATCGTTACAGGATAAACTACTTTACGCTGGACAAAGCTGTCAAGTCTTACATTTAATGCAAAGTCTGACATGAAGATTTAATGATGACATATATCACAGAATTCAAAGAGATTTGTTTTACACAGAGACCAATGTTGTCGTTTAGTATGTGGACTGAGCTATTTTACGCTCATAATATGGCTTCTTCTACGCATGGAGACTGTATGAGTTTTTTCGCTCAAAAGTTGACGTGTGCATAAAGTTTTTTTGGGCTACTTTACGCTCAAGGTTGTTTAACAACCACTTTACGCGGGAAGTCCACGTCAGGGCTATTTTACGCCTAGTCTACTAGTTTACGCTCAGAGTATTTTGGGTTATTTTTACGCCCTATTCTTCTTCACCAATTTAGAACGTGGTTTGCCTACATGGCTTTCATGCCACACATCTCGAAGAACGTGTGTACGTGCATCCTATTCTTATTAAAATGATGGGACACGTGTCAACGTATGCAGAGGGTGACTTCGGTCATGGGTGGCAGTTATTAGCGTAAAGACGAAACTTTTGTTGAGTTTTTACGCACAAGAAGCTAAGTCTATAAATAGACTGATTTTTCTCAAATAATGGACACACAGAGAGAGGAGAGAATACATAGAGATCAGAGCCCAGAGACTTTGATTTTTCGGAGCATTCTTCTTCAACTTTTCTTCCAGAACAGAGTGAAGCAAAGCAGGAAAGCATTCGGCCTCGCCATCAGTGCCCAAGTACGTCGATACCTTTCTGGTGACTTAGTTCTTCCAACTGTTCATCTTCTAGCAGTGATCTTCATCATCATCGTATGGTCCAAGGAACAAAGTGATCATTTACAGATCAGACTTCCATAGCAATACTTCCCAGAATCAAATTTGTACTTCTTGTACTTTTTCTTGTTTTATTTTCAAAATCCGATTTCCAGGCATTTTGTTAAGTGAAACAAAAATGGCGACTCTGCTGGGGACAACCTTCTCCTCTGACGAGGAGGCAATTGCTCAATACGATGATGTGTCGATTGGATAGACAAAGAAGACTCTGGTTGTACACTTTGACCAGACTGCTTATGAAGAGATGCTCCAAACTGGGGGTGGTTTTCGCTGCTCCAATGTTCAAAAATCTCGCAAAACATGAAAAGTTTGGATTCCTAAATCCAAAATAGCTTCTGATCTCTCTGTTGCTTCTGATGGCAAGGGAATTCTTTCCACTGCTGTCGTAGGGGCTACCAATCGTAATGAGACAGTCCTTACTTCAGTGTTGCACTCTAAGTATGGCAAGTTGTCTCCCGTCTGTGACGGTGAAGATAATTAGGTTTTACGCCCATTGGGTAAAAACTAAATTTTATGCTCAGTGCATAAGAACGAGTCTTCCATTTGTAATGAGGCAGACTCTAATGCTTGTGCTTCTAAGTGTAAAAATAAGTCTTCCGTCTGTGACGTGGTAGACACACAAAAATTACGCTCTTAGCGTAAAGGAAAATCTCCCGTCTGTGACGTGGTAGATAATCAATTTTTACGCTCTACGCGTAAAGGTAAGTCTCCTGTCTGTGACAGTGTAGATAAAATTCGCAACGATATTTTTACATCTAATGTGAATGTACCTAAATGCATACAGCGTAAAAATGTTGTTGGTAAAGCTTCAGTTCTACACCAACAGCCTTCTTATACTGCTCTACGCAAAGTACCAAACCTACAAATCACACGTAATAAAAGTGGAGTCCTTCGTGCTAAAAAATTTTAAGATTTGCGCACACAACTCCAAACGCATAGAAATATACAGTTTGGTTCTGCAAATGCAGCCAGTAATCTTATTTATACACAAGGGACTAAACGTTTTGCTATCCCAAATGTAATAAAGAAGACTATTCCTTCTACTCCTTCTAATTTACGTGAATTGCTAATGCAAAAGCGTAAAAATAGACAATCTTCCGTGACACTTCCCCAAGAAAATCATCACTGTGAATGTCACCAGATTGTGATCAAATGTTGTTGCTCGACTTTCAGACGGTCAATTTTTGATCGATTGAATTTTAATGCGCCCCAACAACAAGTTGATGAGTTGTCATAAGCATCAGTCAACATGGCATCTCACACCAACAGAGGACGACGTCCTAGACAGAAAACGTCCCAAACCCCAGGTCAACAAAAATTAAATAGACTTCTTGATTCTTTTGAAGGAGTATATCAGAATACTCGATCAAGAAGACAAAGACAATTACAGCCTTCTGTTTCTGAAGCGGGGGGTACTCAATCTCTTGAGTCTGAAACTGATAGTGTTGATTCATACTTCTATACTAATCCTTCTGTATCTTAAAGAGAGGTTGAATCCTACGCTATTGGAGACGAACCAGAGACGTCATCTGTTAATACAGAACAACGTCTCACTGCCGTTGAGCAATCATTGAAAGACATGCTTAACATGATGCAAAGTATGCACCAGATAATAACGGCTCAGCAAACTGCTCAACCAGCAATTGTAACACCGGTTCAGGCAGCAGTACCAACTCAAGATAGCCAAGGGGTTGATATACCTTTGAATATCCAAGAGCCTACTGTTAACCAAAATTCTGCATCTCCAGATCCCATCATTCCAGAAGACGTACCATCTCCGGTGGGGATTACAGTACAACCAACAACTTTTCAATCAAATGTACTTCCACAAACCAGTGAAGCCATTCAAGCAGTACGTGAGCTCAAAGCATAGTTTGAAGTTTTGAAGCAAAAGGATCAACTCCAGAGGTTAGGGATTAAGCAACCTTATCCTCCTCATTGGAATAATGTACCCTTTCCACCGAAATTCAAGCCACAGTCAATGGTATTGTTTGATGGAAAGGCTTCTCCTAGTCAGTATATCAATTACTTTGATATTATGACTGTACATTTGCAGAAAAATCATGCTCTTCTCACTAGAGTATTCATTGGATGCTTGACGGGTTCAGCTTACGACTGGTATCGTAGTTTACCCGACAATTGTATTTCGTCTTTTGACGAATTTAAGGCAATGTTTCTCTTCCATTTCTATGAAGGAGGTATGGACATGAACATGTCCTCCTTAATAGAAATTAAGCAAAAGGAGAAAGAAGATACTCGGACGTTCATTAAACGTTTTCGACAGGCGACTCTAAAGATGCCCCCTGGTATGCCAGATTCAGTGCTGATTGATACATATAAGATGAATCTGCGACCATCCATCGCTATCTTCACGGGATCCCAATTCACAGATTGGGCTTCGTTTATCATAGCAGCAGTTTCTGCCGAGACCAATGGTAGGTTGGCTCGTGAACATGAGATGATTTTCGCCTCTGAGGATAAAGGAAAGAAAAGTAATCCTGGTAATAATTCCGGCAATCGTAATATGAAAGGAAAAGACACTCTTATGGTCAATATTTCTAAGAATAAAACGATGCCGAATAATCAGGAATCTTCTAGGCCAAAAGAAGAATACTCTTTTGACGAAAGTGATATCCCAGGAATATTCTAATGTCTGGTGAAGAGTGGTAAACTCCAGATCCCGGAGCCAAAGAGGCCTAATGAGGTAAATCTGACTGACAATCCTAAATATTGTATCTATCATAGATACATCAATCATCCTACCAGTGCTTGCTATGTCTTGAAGAAGAAAATCCAAGAGCCGATAAATGGCGGTGCTATTGCTTTAACCAATGATGACCATACGGTTACAACCAATATGGTTTCTCTTCAATTTGGAGATTTTCTTCCACAACAAATACCAGATAGAATTTTCCCAATTATGAAGGCGACGATGAAGATTGTGAATATCCCGCCTGCCAGGGAGAAAAATGAAGGATTGTTGTCTCTTACATTAAAGAATGGTGAAATTATGTGGGTACATCCTGACTTAGTACCTGAAATGGAAGATGAAGGTAAAACTTCAAAATCCAAAAAAGGTAAGAAAGTCAAAACCTGCAACATGATTTCTCATTTTATTCCAGATTCTGATGATTTGGATCATCTATGGGATGACATTCCTTTGGAAGATAGACTGAGAGGATTGAACATATGTCCTCCAAGTTTGGCTTCTCCTGCCAAGCTTAAGCTTACTCATCAGCAGTAGCTAGCCATGAATAGTGTTCCCCTATATAGGGCACAACAAGTCTTCGCTGCTTATGAAAAAGCTCCTACAGGGATTTTTCCTCTTATCCCGAATCCTTTTTCTCATGCAGCTACAGAGACATTTATTCCTCATTCTCCTATAGTCACAGAGATCTCTTTTTCTTCCTCTATGGAACTACCTGTTGAAAGTCTACTGCCTACTCACTTGTACAGTCAGCAATCTATCCTTCTCATGAAGAAGATGGGTTATGACTTTCAAAAGGCAGAAGGTTTGAATTATGATAAAGGAATACGACTTCCTTTACAAATTCAAAGTCAAAAATCCACTGTTGGATTGGGTTATGAGGTTTCTCATAACAATCCTTACAAGAAGAAGGCTAAGGAAAGGAAGATTAAATCCTGCAATATGGTACTTCCTTCTTCTGCGTCTGAAGAAAAAACTTTTGCTGGTACAAGATCTGGAAAAGAGTACCACAAAGATTATGAGGGATCCTCCAAAGAAGCTGAGAATGTTGAAATACCATCAACTCAACCGTCTCTTATTCCTGCTGTGGTTGAAAAGGGGAAACAAAAAGCGGTACACTTCGACGTCCCGTTGAAGTCTACTTCAAGTCAGGGGGTGGTGATGAAACCCTATAAATTTGATATTCTAGCCCAGTTAGCTAATACTCCGGCTAGATTATCTATCTTCGAGTTGCTTCACCTTTCTAAAGAAAGTCGCGAAACTTTGAGTGAAGCTTTGCTGCAAGATGACTCCTGCTTAGCTCAACTTAAGACTCCTAACAATATACCAGTGTCATGCCCACAATGTCATAGTGTGATGGAAGCGATTCCCAACATCACTTTTACACAAGAAGATATGCTGTTGAAGCATAACAAGCATGAGAGGCCTTTGTGCTACACTGGGTATATTGAATCCATTGAAGTTGACAGAATTTACATTAATCCTGGGTCTTCCATTAGCATAATTCTTCAAAGTATGCTAAGACCATTGAGGATTCCTACTAGTGATCTGACTTACACTAGTACCACAATAGTTGGTTTCAACTCTGAAAAGAGCAAACCACTGGGGAAGATTCGTCTGAAGATTCGGATTGGTGATCTTCGAACTATGGCAACATTTTATGTTATTAACTCAGATGTATCCTACAATATTCTTCTTGGAAGACCATGATTACATGAGCATAACATCGTGCCTTCAACTCTCCACCAATGCTTCAAGTACATAGATTCCTAAGGAGTTGTGAAGACTGAGTTTGTTGATATCAATCCTTTCAAGGGTGTCAAAGCCTATTTTTCCGACTCAAGGCTTTACAAACAAGAGCATGTGAAAGAGATATCAGATATGGCTGAAGATCAATTATCTGCTGAAGATCAGTCTATTAATGAAGATCTGCCAGAAGAGCAACCTTTGAATATCAAAGTCAAAGGGCGAATCCAACCCCAACCTGTCAACAATCAACCTTTGATGATCAAGGTTAAAAGAAGAACTCAAGCTTCATCTGAGAAATCAGTGAATGTTCCTACTAAAAGCCAAGTTCAACCTCTTGTGATCAGGGTCAAAGGGCGTACATTTCGTACGAATGATCCAGAACCTCCATTGATTGTCAATCTTGGCAAATCTACGCAGAAGACGGATGATAGTCCACTAGTGATTAATTCGAAGCGTAACAGTCAAATTGTAAATGATGTAAATATTGATCATTCTGTACTTTTTGATATCAATGAAGATTTTCTTTTCAAGTATATGGCTGTCAAGTTTATTGAAAGAATGACTTTATCTTCTGATAATCAAAGTTATCAATATAAAGACGACATAGACACAGAGGAAACCTTATACATTGACAATAAAGAAAATTCTTTTTCTCCTCATGTCGATGTTGGACCTTATGCTCAAAGGTTTCTAACATCTTCTCCCTATCTTCTTCCTGTAGCCGCTTCATCGCAAGCTTGTGTAACTTATAGACGTCACAAAGAATCTTATTTCGTGGTTCCGTCTGATAAGAAAAATAAGCGTCAAATTATGTTTGGCCTGGCTAGAAATATCCCTGTTGCTCAGACAGATGATTTGAGAGATAAAGATAAAGGAAGAATCCGAATTGACAGATATAGTCAACAATCTCTCAAAATTATCCAGAACATGGGATATGATTTGAAGACTATGCAAGGTCTCAATCAAGGCAAAGGTAGACGACTACCATTATGTAGTGATCCGTTTTACCAGAAAACTCGTCATAGATTGGGATATGATCCGTCCTACATGTTTAATGACGATATACAAGAAGAATTCTCTTCTAGCTCTTCACAATCATCAGATTCAGAAGAAGTCCAATTCATCGAATCTGATATTTCTCACTCCTCGTGTGTTAAAGGAGACTATTATGATAAATCTGAGCAAATATTTTCAGCTTACATGGTTCAAATTGATGGTGAATCCGAGCCGTTTGAGAATGATCCTTGGACCATGTTGGTTCATTTACTTCTTTCATCAATATTGGCATATATCCTCAATGACATCTGTCCTTTTATTCCCCAGCTACCAAGGTTTGGTTAAGCTGATTACTCGTCTCATTAGAGAGAAATTTTAATCTTCTATCTTACCAGTTGATTAAAAAGTTGGATTTATTATTTATCACGTTCTTATAACCTCTGAATAAATATTAAATTTGTTTGAATTTCCTATCTATCATGTCCATTTGACCTCTGCATAGATATTAATCTACTTTTCTTTGAGTTCTTACATACTGTCATGTCCATATTACCTCTGATAGTATTGTATACTCTAAAAACAGAAAATAAGATTTGATTATCTATCATGTCCGTATTACCTCTGGATAGATACAAAGTATGGAGTTTAAAAGACTTGTCATGTTCATATAACCTCTGATAAGTATTTTCTGCCTCATACCTATTATTTATTCTAAATAAATGATAGGATCACAAAATAAATATTTTATTCATTTCTTGTGAAAACATTACAAAAATAAATAAGATAAAAGATGACAAGGAGCTCTTCTAAGGTGGAGCAGAAACATCTTGAAGCAACTTCTGTAGTTCTTCTAGTCACTTGTCACGAGAACTCATAACTTTTTTAGTAGCTTCAGCACGTCGAGCTTCAGGAGTACAAATACGAGAAAGTCCAGTGAAGCTAATTATCAGATTGTCCTTGGCTTCATCAAGGGTTCGGATAGTTGATTCAGCCCCGAAGGCTTGTTCTTCTAAAATGGAGCTTTGAGTGAGGTGCAGATTTCGAGCGTCGATCATCTTTTCCCTTTCAGCCTTCAAGCGAGCTAACTCAGCCTCGACTTCGCAGATTTTATCATTTTTATTCTGAATATCTATGTTCAAAGCATCGTAAACTACTCTGTGACCATGCAGTACGGACTTTATTCCAGCCAAAAAAGCTTTCTCTTTGGCAACCTTCAGACTATGTTCATGAAGAGCTTCATTATATGTGGTCTTCCGAGCAAGATAATCAGCCGTTAAGGCGTCATATTCCTCCTGGATGAGACTTTCAATAGTCTCACTTGACAGCTTGAGATATTCGTTGATCGTCTGTTCAAGGCCCTCCACAATTTTCTCCAATGCTGTAGCTCTCCCAGCATCATTGAACATAGCAACATTCCTAATGGTCAGAGCCATCACTGCCTTCAAAATCTCATAACTGAGGCCCTTATTCAGGACCATTTTTATTAGGGTTGCTAGAGTTTTGTAAAAGGTTTCAGTATGAATCTCAACTAGGAGATTCATCTCTACGCTGGAGCTTGGTGTGGCAGCAATATCTAATAGATCTCTTCTTTGGAGACTAGAAACAGATATTATTGGTGTGACAGCAGGATGAGATGAAGTCGTTGCTGTTACTGCTGTCATGGCCAATTGATCCCTAGGAGCTTGAGGGATTATATCTCCAACACCAACAGATACCATTGGTGTAACAACAGGCTGAGATGGAATTGTTGTTGTTACTGCTGCCATAGCCAATTGATTCCCAAGAGCTTCGGGAGCAATGTCTTCAATATTTGTTACTCCAGCCATTTCTGGAGTTCTGGTGGCGGTAATATTGGTGGATGTGGTGACAATTGCGGGAGCTGGTTCAGGTTCTGGCATTGGCTCATCAGAAACTGATACTGAATCAGTAGCAACAGTAGAAGATATTATTACTTCCCCGGTTCCAGTTGGTGACTTAAGTATGCTTTCAGCATTTTCTTCAATTGTTTGCTCCGCAGGATTTTCTATTGCTTCAATTGCAGTGAAATTTTCTACAGCTGATTCTTTATTCAAATCTGGTTCTCCTCCAGCAGCTCTATCATCACCTACAGTGAGGTTTATTGTAGTCTCTTTTTTGTGCTGGTCTTCAGCAGGAGAGGACATTTCAGGTTGTGCTTGTTGTACCTCTAATGATGGAGGATATTCTTCTTGAAGCTCCATCTCGGGTTGTTGAATTCCCTCCTCATCAGCGTCTTCTTCTTCTGAAGAAGAAGTTTCATCCTCAGATTTCTCATTTTTTTTCATAGATATCTTCTTCTTGAGGAGGAGGAGCCACAGGCTTTGGTGCAATAATGATATCTACAAAATGAACAAAATAAGTTAATATACAAAATCATGGTACATAATTCCATATAGGTTTTGTATGATACCTAGAATATGTGCGTTATGTTCAAGATATGAATCATAATCGCCATCCCAGTCATCATCATCGAAGTCGAGAGCCGGCTCATCTGATAGAATACGGTCTCGATCAGCAGTAGATACAGCAGTAGCATCCCCGGTAACTTGTGCCTTGGTTGGTAAAGATAAATGGAGCGAGGAGCTAAGGCGTCCAGGAGACAAAAGTGTTACAGCTTTTGGTGCTACTACTGGTGGAGGAGCTGAAGATCCTTCTCCTGGATGGACTGAAGAAGAACCAACAAGATGATCCTCTTCAACCAAGGTATCATCTTCTGGAGTGATGGCTCTTGGCTTGGAAGGCCCTTTAGTAGTAGACTTTTTCTTCTTCTCCGGAGACTTCACCGGAAGAGTGGTAACCGCGCTTTGCTTTCTTTTTTGGATTTTTCCAATAATTATTGGACCCGCTGCTATCTCTCCAGCTCCTCTAGGGATTACTTCCAGAAAATCATCTATAGCAGTAACATTATCAGGCACGTCAGGAGTTATTCGGATGGGTTCTTCAACATTTTCCTCCTGGGCCCATCGAAGACTTTCTGGCATGCTGTAGCCGTCTTCAAAAGATCGAATGGACATATAGAAACGAGCATATGAATGAAGGATGCGTAACTGAGTTGTACTGGTGGCTGTAGATATTTTGAATCTGGCACCAGTACAGGCAGTACTGAAATACTGCCATGCTCGAGCACCATCAAGCAGTTTCCTATGGTGACGGAAACTGGTAGAGGGGTTACCAACATGAAGTTGGTCATACCCAAATTGGCGAGCGAACCTACTGGGTAAGTATGGTTCGAAGGCATAATTATCTTCAATTCTATACATTAGATGCGAGGGTCTAATGTACACTAGCCATCTGAAGACAGGTCTCGATAATGAAGCTGTTCTTTCTACCCTGTCTTCAAATTGTACACCAAGGCAGTCGGCCGGAACTGGTGGCCTGGTACAAAAGAAATTCCACCCATGAGAATAATTCAATGCTGCTCGGGTGTCTGCCACCGTTGTAACTCTCCATGTGGATTTGCTAAATTTTTGAAGGAAAATCCTCGCTTCATCCTTAGGGCCCGGTGGCAACAAATTATAATTGTGATGTAGCAACCAGCCCATCAAATAGGTGTAGGACAACTCCACCTTTGGAAAATTATCTCGATGAGGAGCATTATTAATCAACTCTTCACCGAAAGTCCGTAGACCTGCATTTATTCGGCATACCATCACCGACAGCAGGTTAATTCTGTATTTGAAAACCAAATGTACCGCCGACCACAGTACGGTTCGATGAATTCTGTCCACGGTACCAATCCCTGGCACGACCCACCTTCGTAGCCACAAGGATAAGAATCCTGCCAGCAAGGCCTTCTTTGATAGTTTCTGACTACCATGTCTCAGGTAGCTCAAAGTTTCAGTCCCCGCAGGGATATCTCTGGTTCTTGTAGACAGATATTGGTCTCGAGACTTCTGCGAGGCCATTAATTCTTGAATTAAATCTGCAGGAATTATAGAGCAAGGTTTGATGGTCTGAGTCTTATCTTCTTGGAACCTGCTCTTCTCCGTCTTGGACACTCTATTTTTATGATAAAATATGTAAGTTGTCCATTTAGTTATATATGCCAGATGTGATCCGGTTTCATACATGCTGGTGCAAATCAGATAATGGCACATAAGTTCTTCGTAAACTTGCACCAGTTCGGGGTTCTTCTTCCAAATTTCTGCCAATTCTCGATTGGAGGGAACATATTCTTCATAGAGAAACTCGCCCATTGGTAGCTTCGAAATGAAATGCATCTCATGTAGGGCCAGACCCATCTCGCCGTACGGAGTTGCGAAAGTTCCTGTTGAACTCATACAACTCCAATAAAACCAAGAACAAGTTGTCGTTCGATGGAATACCATAACTGGTGGAAGCCACCGCTTCATACAGACCAATCTCATCCAATTCTGTCTTAAAGTTCTTCATGACCCAATTACTGATCTGGATCCAGTTGCTACTGTAAGGGGTTAACCATCCTGTTAGCCTAGGATTGGTCTGAGGATATAAGACTCCTTCTCTTAGGAACTTATTTATAAACATGGGAATCTGTACGGGTTGAATAAGAGATGAGTCCTCACTCGGTGTAAACCCGGGCATCAGACCAGAAAATGGAATGACACCCCCGCAGGGAGCGCTGATGTGGTAACCCATGTCGTTTGCTCTCTCTCGTCTGAAGATGATCCTGTCCTGTCTACCATAGCTACTGGGAGTTAAATTCTACAACATTTGACGGTGATGGCTAGCATGGACGAAAGCAGATAGAGGATAATCTCTGTCCATGTCAGGGAGATACATCACCCTTTCTCCAGATCTAAATATCTAAGCCTCCTTTTTGGGGTGAGTCTGTGATTTGTAATCTATAGCATCTCCAAACAAGAAAGCTGGCTTCAGGAATGGTTGATTGTACAGTGATACCAGTACTTCCCCGTCGATCATGGATAACAGCATCCTGTCTTCTTGAGCATATATCAGTTGTGCCCTCTCTATAGGATAATCGGGGTTCGATTGAGGAAATTGGACATGAGATAAATCTTCCAAATAGTTCGAGCCCACCATACCCGCTGATGAGCCAAAACTCTCCTCAAGTGGATGAGCTTGCAAATCTACTAATAAAAGAAAAAAGAGATCAAATTAGTTTGAAGTCTTATGAGTAAAGACATTTATGTTTACAAAAGTTCATGAGGTCTTTGTTTTACAAAGTCTCTCAATGGTTGATAAACTTTTACGCTACCATATGTTGATATGAGCGTAATGTGTCTTTTTATGCTGGCATGAATGAACATGCGCATAGTTCAAGTTTTTACGCTGGCACGTATAATGTGGGCGTATCTATTAACTTTTATGCTGACACGTATAACGTGGGCATATTTCTTAACTTTTACGCTAACACGTACAACGTGGGCGTATTTTGTTATTTCAGTTTTTACGCTAACACGCACGACGTGGGCATAAAAAAACTGAATGTTCGAGCTATCTCCTTCGTCCCCGACGAGTTTTTCCAGCCGAAGAATAGGGTTTTACCCATCATAGGCGGAGCTACAGCTGGGTTAGGCTGTCGGGGTGATGTTGATGTCCGGACGGGGGTTTTCACACGATCGGCCGATGATGAATCGACGGCAGGTTTTTCCCCTTGTTGCTAGCGGTGGATGATTTCTTGGGAGCCATCAGATCAAAGTGAGGTTTCGAAGAAGGAGAAGGCAAAGGAATTCGGGATTGCAAGAAGATGAGTAAAGTATTTTCTCTCTCTGAAAAGATCTATTTATAGAGAAATTCAAACTGGTTCAAATTCCCTGGAATTACGCCGACTGTTGGATATCCCCATTTTTACGCGAATGACTGTTGAGTATCCCGAATTTTACGCTGACTGGTCAAATCTCGACTTTTACGCTTCTATTCAAAGTATTTCAAATTTTGAAGATATTTGAAAACTTTGAAGGGGTCTTGTAGGAGCGTAAAAAGTAATTCATGGAGTGAGTCAAAGAGATAGAAACATTCCACTCAACATGATCTATCGTTACAGGCTAAACCACTTTATGCTGGGCAAAGCTGTCAAGTCTTGCATTTAATGCAAAGTCTGACATGAAGATTTAATGATGACATATATCACAGAATTCAAAGGGATTTGTTTTACACAGAGACCAATGTTGTCGTTTAGTATGTGGACTGTGCTATTTTACGCTCACAGTATGGCTTCTTTTACGCATGGAGACTGTATGAGTTTTTACGCTCAAAAGTTGACGTGTGCATAAAGTTTATTTGGGCTACTTTACGCTCAAGGTTGTTTAACAACCACTTTACGCGGGAAGTCCACGTCAGGGCTATTTTACGCCTAGTCTACTACTTTACGCTCAGAGTATTTTGGGTTGTTTTTACGCCATATTCTTCTTCACCAATTTGGAACGTGGTTTGCCTACATGGCTTTTATGCCACACATCTCGAAGAACGTGTGTACGTGCATCCTATTCTTATTAAAATGATGGGACACGTGTCAACGTATGCAGAGGGTGACTTCGGTCATGGGTGGCAGTTATTAGCGTAAAGACGAAACTTTTGCTGAGTTTTTACGCACAAGAAGCTAAGTCTATAAATAGACTGATTTTTCTCATATAACGGACACACAGAGAGAGAGGAGAGAATACATAGAGACAGAGCCCAGAGACTTTGATTTTTCGGAGCATTCTTCTTCAACTTTTCTTCCAGAACAGAGTGAAGCAAAGCGGGAAAGCATTCGGCCTCGCCATCAGTGTCCAAGTGCGTCGATACCTTTTCGGTGACTTAGTTCTTCCAACTGTTCATCTTCTAGCAGTGGTCTTCATCATCATCGTATGGTCCAAGGAACAAAGTGATCATTTACATATCAGACTTCCATAGCAATACTTTCCAGAATCAAATTTGTACTTCTTGTACTTTTTCTCATTTTATTTTCAAAATCCGATTTTCAGGCATTTTGTTAAGTGAAACAACAGGGTGATAAACGATAAGCTAACTAAAGGTCTATTCCGGTAACCAAGTTACAACCCGTAAACCAAATAAGGACCGGGGTTGTAACCTTCACCTGAACAGAACTTAGTCTCTAACCAATTATCGATAAAGCAAAGCATAAACAGTAACGTGCTGAAGTAACCATGTACTGGTCTTGTCTAGACAAGACTAGACTCCATTCATCAATCACGGCCAAGCAACAAGTACGGCTTGATACTTTAACTAACTAGGGTTATCACAAGCCTAGTTACTTGCAAGATGCAATGAGATGTTCCGACAGTCACAAGCCCGACAGCTATCCAGGTTATCCAGGCGAGATTCATGTAAGTGTTATCAAGAATTATTAGGTGACTTGGAGTGTAACACATGACAGTGTACATATTACTTGTTTCTAGTAGTGCCCCACATGACAGTGGGTTGAAAATGTGTCCTACTCGACGGCAGGCTACAAGTCCACTCAAGGCACCCAGATAACGGGATCGCCTGTAACTGGAAACATCTCTCTATATGAGCTACTTTGATCAATCTAGTAATTAACCTAGTCAGATTTAGCATGAATCCCTGACCATGGTAACAAGGGATGCAAGTCCTAGACATGATGCGAGACAAGACTGGTAGCTTATACAAGCACATTCAAGAATAATCACCCACGGTGTCAAGACGAATTATTAATCAGCATGTCAAGATAGCCGTCGCAACATCATTCAAGATTACATGCTAGACTCACTTATCAAGATTACCTATCAAGAGTGCGCCACGGCGGGCCAATATTAAGATTACTTATCATGTCAAGAGTGCGTCACAACAGACCACTATCAAGAATTTCATGTCAACGTTGCTTGTCAAGATTGCGCCACGACGGGCCACTATCGTGTTCTATCCTTACATTATCATGAATGCGAGAAACTTGCATAAAATAGCTAGTAACAAATTCTTGAAGCCAAGGAAATAATGTACAACTTTTTTGTTGGGAGTTGGGAGAAATTCTGGCCACAATTCAGCCAAATAGGACATAAAACAGACAAAAATAGTCAAAATATGTACTATACGGCACTATGCGGTCAGGCACTATGCAGCCATACGGACTGGTACTATACGGCATTATGCAGCCATACAGACGGGCACTATACGGCACTATACAGCCATGCGGACAGGCACTATGCGGTACTATGCAGCCACGCGGACAGGCACTATGCGGCACTATGCAGCCATACAGACTGACACTATGCGGCACTATGCAGCCATGCGGACAGGCACTATGCGGCACTATACAGCCATGTAGACTGGCACTATATGGTACTATGCAGCCATGCGGATAGGTACTATGCGGCCAGCACTATTCATCGTCCCTGCCAGAACCAGGACAGATGAACATAGAAGATGTTCAAAACTTGCTTTGACCATAACTTCCTCAAAACAAGTCAAAATCTAACTTTTTAAAGGTCAAAATTGTGTAGAATCAAATTCTCTACAACATAGAACAATCAAAACTTAAAAATAATGAAGTTTGGTAGATTAAAACCCAAAAAAACCAAAAATGACACAAACTTAGATCTACAAGAAAATGTCCAACAAATTAAAAAATGTCAAGTTCTAAAGTGTCATAGAATCATATAAGGAAGACAATGGAAAAAATAGAATTAGGTTCCTCCATGAAGCAAGTTGCACTTGCCTAGGATTTCTTGGTAGGTGGAGAGAGTTATGAGGAAGAAGAAGAAGTAATAAAGAGTAAAGGAAGAGAGAGAAAGTAGTTAGGGGTTTATAAAGAGAGGGGATGGTTCAACATGTTGAACCAACCATCAAAATAAACCAAACCAAGCCATCCAAAGCAAGTCAAATTGGACCAAACCAACCTAAGGTCAACCCTAGTCAAGATACATCAAGGCAAGCAATAAAAAAATATAGAAATACAGTAAATAAAATACGGGTCAAAATATGCATACGTATACTGGAAATACGTATAACGGAAAATGGGAGTGACAAAAACTAAAAGTTAACTAAACTACTACTCAAAACCCTCGTCCTGAACAGGGACTGGCTCATCCTCTGCAACATCCTCTTATGGGCAAAAGAATATGGGGCATAATCGTCTTCACCTAAATGTTAATATATCTAGTCAATATTGGAGCCAGTACAAGTGAACTATGCATAACAATGTAAATACTCTAAAGACATATCTATGAAAAGAATAAGACAAGTAAATCATGTGCCAACTGATATTGGAAGCAACATATAAGATACTAGCATGGCATAGAAATTAAAAAAAAAGTAATAAAGTAATATAAAAACATAAATGATAATAAAAAACTACAACTATTCGATATATTCTATTCATCTTGGAGGTACGAAGATGTACAAGAATTTGAGATAGCACTACTGGTGGCATGGAATAAAGAAAAAGATCGCTCGATTTGTAGTGAGGTGTTTGGTCTGTCAGCCGATCAAGGCCGAGCAGTGCAGCCGCTTCCTATTTCTTAGTGGAAGTGGGAACATATTACCATGGACTTTGTCACTGGACTCCTGAGGATCCCAAGCGGGAAAGACGCAGTTTGAGTCATCGTGGAACGTCTCACCAAGTTGGCGCATTTCTTGAACTTCAGAGTTGGACAATCCACGGAGGTTTGGTTGTTTTATACATGAGGTAGATAGTACGTCTGTATGGAGTACTAGTCAGTATTGTATCGAATCGAGATTCGATATTCAAATCTTATTTTTGGAAGAGTATACAGGAGAGCCTCGAAACTCGTCTCAAGTTCAGCACTGTTTATCACCTGCAGACGGACAGTCAGTCAAAACGTACGATCCAGATACTTGAGGATATGTTGAGGGCTTGCATAATAGATTTTGGAAGATCTTGGGAAGATCACATGCATTTGGAAAAATTCTCCTACAACAACAGTTACCAAGCAAGCATCCATTTGGCACCTTTTGGGAAATTGCACGGTAGAAAGTACAGGCCTCCAGTATGTTGGAGAGCGTCAGATACTTGGACAAGAGCTAGTGGCCCAAACAGTGGAGAAGGTGGAGCAGATTCAGTGTCACCTCAGAGCAGCACAGGATAGATAAAAGCATTGGGCTGATATGCACCGCCGTCGACCTTTAGAGTTTAAGGAAGGCGATCACGTAATTTTGAGGATATCTCCAACTCAAGGGACTATTAGATTTGGAAGCAAAGGCAAATTGAGTCCGAGGTACATTGGACCTTTTGAGATATTGGAGCGAGTTGGTGAGGTGGCTTATCGTCTTGCATTGCCTCTGTCACTTGAGGTTGTTTACGACTTTTTTTATGTGTCGCAGTTGACGCAGCGAGATAGCGGAACGGGCTTACCTATGTGCTTGGCAATGGCCAAATCAATCGATGATGATGATAATTGGACCATCGTTGCTTGGTGAGAGCGAAGCGGTGCCGTAAAAACTCCGACGGAGGACCTTATGAGGGATCCGTACGAAGGTTGCTTGAAAACCTCAAGCGAGGGGCTTCTGAATCAACGGAACAGTCGTGTCCACGACCAAGAAAATAAGAGAACAAACCTCAAACTTTAAAGAAGAATTTTATTGATTCAAAGCTATTCTCAATTGCATACAAAACACTACTAAAATACAGCAAATTGGCGACGGAGGATTAGCGACGGATCGTATCCGTCGGCCAGAGCGACGGCCTCGTGACTACCTTGTAACTGGCTACCATCAGAAAGCAATAAAAAAAATTAGTTTTTTTACGTCAAAATCAGTCGCACGTTCGTCGCTAATTTGACGAAGCTTTAGCGACGGATTCTTGTCCGTCGCTAATATGTCGCACATTGTGGCGACAAAATCTGAAATAAATGGCACGCTAAATTAGCGTCTATGTGGCGACGGATGTTCCGTCGGTAATCTAGTGGGTATTTAGAGGCTACCTACCGACGGATATATCCGTCGGTAATCCGTCGCTAAATACTGTAACCTAACTTAAATTGAACCGATGGGGGAGGGGGCAAATTTTTTATTCCCCCCAAAAAAACTCTCTCTCTTCCCTCCCTCTCTCTCTCTCTCTCTCCGGCGAGCTAGCGGGTACCCCATTTTTCGGTGAAGCTCTCTCCGACGGGATATCGCTCTCTCAGGTATGCTCTCTCTTTCCCCTCTCTGTATCTCTCTGTTTAGGGTTTCGGGTTGGTGGGGGGTGGGTCGGCTGTCGCTCGGGCCGGCGGGGTGGGAGGGAGGGAGTGGGGGCGGGGGGGAGGTTGTTGAGGGCAGGGGGCAGGGTAGGATTTATGGTTTCGGGGCAGGGGTAGGATTTCGGGTGGGGGGGTGGGCCGGCTGTCGTATGGGGGGAGTGGGCCGGTTATCGCGGGGGCCGACGGTGATGGGGGAGTATATATATATATATATATATATATATATATATATATAGCCCTCTCTAATTGTAGGTATGTCTCATTACCTACATTAGCTCCCAACCTCACACACCAGACACACACCATGATATAAACAGCGGCCAATTGGCTACTGCTCTGCTACAGGCCAAATTAGCCGAAAGCAAAAGCTCTCAAGAGCACTCATACAAACATAAACCCAGTGGCCAACACATTCTAGGCAAACACACATATACACCTTGATATAAACAGCGGCCAATTGGCTACTGCTCTGCTACAGGCCAAATTGGCCAAAACCAAAAGCTCTCAAGAGCACTCACACTAATATAAACCTAGTGGCCAACACATTCTAGGCAAACCAAAGCCATGGCGAAGTGCTGCTAGTGCAACTTCTGCTGCAACTACTAAGCAGCCTATGCTGCAATACAAATACAGCCTGCCACTAGAGGGCCAAACCTCCCTCACTGCAGTGCAGTGCTTGCACTGCCTACAACACCCTTTCTGGTCCTAATAGGACCTGACCAAGAGGCCCAGCCACGAGGTTAGCAAGGTGTTGCCTGCCTACTGTAGGTCAACCACACTTACTTGCCACTGGGTGGCTCAACAGGGGTGAATCCCCTGTCTCCAATTCCTGTAGTGGTGGCCAAGCCACCAGCAGTACACCCAAGGCTCAAGGACCATGCCCTCTCACTCGAATACAGTCCATTGGCCAAGTCCTGGTTACCCTTGCATAAATGCAACAGCCTAAAGGCCCTTACCTAAACCTTATCTGCAGTAGGGAGTACCTTCTTTCAACTGAACACTGGGTTCCCTCTAAACACACTAAGACACTCCTCTAACCTACTGATACAGGGACACTCAATGACACTTGACAGTAAGCCCACTGTCCCCAATACTAACTCAGAACAGTTAACTCACCTAAATACTGATATATTCACTATGGTTCACACGTTTTTCACTCTCACTGATCAGTCACAGGAAACGAAGTTTCCTGAACACTCAAAGATACTAACTGATACTCTAACACAACTCTCATACAACTGATCACTAACTCTGATACTTGGATTACTGACCTCTCTAACTCATGTATCCTAATTGCTAATAAAATACTAACTCATAATACACCATTATTTTACTGATCCAAAGACATCAACACAAGACACTCATACAACTGAACACTCAAAACAGTACCCATGTCCTCACTGATTGTAGGACTGACACCAACTAATATTCCTTCTCTTCATGACAGTAGCCCTATTCTTTCTTCATTTCTCTATTATCGAATAGCTTACCCAAATACAAAGGGACTCACTCATAAAATGCTCACACTCTTAACACACACACTCTCATCCTCTGAACACTCACCTTACTAATTGATACCTTATACTTAGACACACACAAATCCAATGCATTGATACATACTCATGTATTCTAACTGATTTCACTGATACTGTGACTTACCTGACTGATACAGTCCTATGGCCAAGTGACTAAAGCCAATGCCAAGGCCATGTGCCAAGGCACTCCCCACATGCCCTGCACTCCTTACTGTCTGGCCCAATTTGCCACTACTGTGGCCAATATACAAATGTAGTAGCTTGTATTGCCTGCACTGGCCTGAAGCCAACCCCGAGCCACTTGTATTTGCCTGCAATCAAGGCCTAAGGCCTAAGCCAAACATTCCCCATCTTCCTACTCAGTTCTGATCTCAGAACTAAACCCTCTCTGAATACTGACTTGGCCACACTCTAAGACACACTCTCAAAACTTAATGTCACTTAGACACTAACCCAAAGACCCTCACTGGTTCATTGATGCACATTTACTTTAACACCTACAAACACACTAAACCTTAGTTAGCTTGCTTCTGTCTTTTATCTGCTTTTGAAAATGTACTCAAACGACATGATGGTTCCTTTAGTTAGCTTGCTTATGTTATAATTATATTATTTGTGAATATCGATCTTACCAGATGGCACCCATGACCCGAGGAGCGGTACGTCGTTTGAGAAAAACACTGAATGCGGAGGTGGCTCCTCCTACTGTTAAGGAAGAAGTGGCACCGGTAGCTAGTGAGACCGGGAGTTCTATTCATCCAGCACTGATAGCTAGTGAGACCGGGAGTTCTATTCATACAGCACTTGTAAGGGACTACATCTTTTCTAACGCCATCGATCCCACTTATTCGAGGTGGTTGCGTGATCGTATCACTGAACGTTTGCGTGTGCTGCGTGGTTCTCATTAGCTAGGACTCATTTATTTGTATTGGACTATTTGTATTGGGTTATTTTTGTATTAGACTATTTGTATTGAACTACATATATGAATTAGTACTATGTCAATCTCTGGATTGTATTGGACTACGACATGGTGATCAGGACATAGTCCCTGCAGCCATTCGACTGGCGAGGCAAAAACTATATAGCCGTAGATGAAGTTGACTGTCCTCCGACCCTCGTCCCTCGACAATGATGATACGACAACCAACCGGAGAGGATAGTCTGAGAGATCCATCTGAGTAGGACGTATACTCTGAGAGATCACCCTTACAAGAATGATATCAGTAGTGGGATTGAGTGTTGGAGGAGATATTATCAGATTATACTTCCTACTCGGATGGGTCTCTTACCATTACTATTTTTTTCTGACAGCATGGTGGATGTGCTCCGTCAAAAGATTCTTGCTCCGAGCTAAAACTTTGCCCCGAAGCTCAAGTGGACATCCTTCATATAGAGCTCGAGTGAGAGGTTCCTGACAGCATGGTAGTCTCCTTTGTCAAAGGATTCTTGCTCGTCCCATAATTGGTTGTGGCACGAGCAAGAATCCTTTGACAAAGGAGACCACCATGCTGTCAGGAACCTCTCGCTCGAGCTCTACACGAAAGATGTCCACTTGAGCTCCGGGGCAAAGTTTTGGCTCGGAGCAAGAATCTGTTGACGGAGCACATCCACCATGCTGTCAGAAAAAATAGTAACGGTGAGAGACCCATCTGAGTAGGACATATACTCTGATAGTATCTCCTCAAACACTCAATCCCACTACTGATATCGTTCTTGTAAAGGTGATCTCTCAGAGTATACGTCCTACTCAGATGGATCTCTCAGAGTATCCTCTCCGGTTGGGTTGTGTTCTGAGTCATCCGTTCTCACACTTAAAACACATATGAATTAGAACTGTGTGTCAATCTTTGTTTTTGTATTTTCGACGAACCCAGGGATTGGATTCTGTATTTTATATTTTGGATTCTGTATTTTGGCTCCAGCTCCAGCTCCATTTGTAATAATCTACGGTACGACATGGTGATCAGGACATAATCCCTGCAGCCATTCGACTGGCGAGGCAGAAACTATGTAGTCGTAGATAAAGTTGACTGTCCTTCGACCCTCATCCTTCGGCAATGATAATATGACAACCTATCACTATATCTTATATAGTAGTAGATAACGTTTTAGTATTACATTATGTGAGTTTATCTTGATTCTGTTACATTCTTCAGATACTAGATACTAGATTCAATAAGAACGTATACTGCACCATATGTACAGAATATAGATGATTCACATTAATGTATGCTAGAATGAATTTTGGGTTGTGTTCTGAGCCATCCGTTCTCACACTTAAAACACATATGAATTAGAACTGTGTGTCAATCTTTGTTTTTGTATTTTTGGCAAACCCAGGGATTAGATTCTGTATTTTGTATTTTGGATTCTGTATTTTGGCTCCAGCTCCATCTCCATTTGTATTAATCTACGGTTCGACATGGTGATCAGGGCATAGTCCCTGCAGCCATTCGACTGGCGAGGCAGAAACTATATAGCCGTAGATAAAGTTGACTACGTCCTTCGACCCTCATCCCTCGGCAATGATGATACGACAACCTATCACAATATCTTATAAAGTAGTAGATGATGTTTTAGTATTACATTATGTGAGTTCATCTTGATTCTGTTATATCCTTCTGATACTAGATTCGATAAAAACATATACTACACCATATGTACATAACATAGATGATTCACACTAATGTATGCTAGAATAAATTATGAAAGATTTCCCGTTACATCCGGTTATTGGTGAGTACATGATTACATAGTAATTCTGTTAGTCTTGTGATACAGATTTTTACTCTCTCATGCTACCAACGTCACAACTTTTCCAGTGCTGCTCCCTCTAATGATGATGAATACAAAAATCAAAGACCCCCCTCTCCTTCCTCACTCTTCACAGTTCTCACAACAGGAAGGTTCAGTGCTTTCTAGTTCTCTTCCATCCATGCTCTGGACCCATCTGCTCCTTCCTACTTCCCTTCTTCTTATTTGACTCTCTCAGCCACATATGATATCCAGCTCAAGTGTAGAGTCGAGAGAGAAGAAGTGGGCAGGAAGATGAGGGGGAACCAGCACAGTCGGCGGCATGACCTGGAGGAAGTACAGAGGTTTTGCTGGAGGTGTTGGCAATTTTTCCAGGATGGTGTTGAGGAGCAAGTGTAGAGTCGGCCGAAGCTTCCTTCGGCCGACTCTACACGTGTTGAGGCTTCGGCCGACTCTATACGTGCTCCTCAACACCATCTTGGGAAAATTGCCATCACCTCCAGCAAAACCTCTGTACTTCCTCCAGGTCATGCCGCCGGCTGTGCTGGTTCCCCCTCCTCTTCCTGCCCACTTCTTCTTCCCAGACTCTACACTTGAGCTGGATATCATATGTGGCTGAGAGAGTCAAATAAGAAGAAGGAAAGTAGGGAGGAGCAGATGGGACCAGAGCCATGGTAGAGGAGAGGAGAAGGCTCCCAAGACTCCTCGAGGTAGATATCATATGTGGCTAAAAATTTCGATAAACTTCTTATTTTTTTATAATTTGAGTAAATTTCTTTACCCAATATGAAAATTTCTGTTATCGGAGAGATGGCTCCCAAGACTCCCCGAGGTGGTGCTGCTAGCCGAGGAAGGGGCCGAGGCAAGGAACCCTTGGAGGTCGACATGGTGGAAGTCCCCTTCGTCAAATAAGAGCCTGTGACTATTAAGGAGGAGGTGTTACCAAAGGTCGAGGTCAAGGAAGAACCGATGACCATCAGGGAAGAGATTGCTCCCAAGGTTGAAATTAAGGAGGAGCCACCGTCAGAGAGTAGTAGCATCGGGACCGACCCTTCTGTCCCTACAGAAGACCTCAACCAGATTGAGCCTTCGTATGCAAAGTGGCTGATAGAATGGTACATGCCTCAACGCAACTATGATCTCTGGCTGTGAGGATTCATCGTCTGACTTGCGGTCTTTTCTGAGGCATTGTGTTGGATTGTTTATGTTTGGATATTTTGCAAAGTGGCTGATAGAATGGTATATGTCTCAACGCAACCAGATTTAGCCTTTGTATTTGTATTGGGTTGTTTATGTTTGGATATTTTGCTATGTATGTTGGGATAGTGTGTTGGATGTTGTGTTGGATATTTTGTTGGTCATTGTGTTGGATATTTTTTGTGTATGTTGTGATATATTGGATGTTTGGAGATATTGTGTTGGCAATTTGGATATTTGTTGGATATATTGGATGTCGAATATGTTATATTTGTGTATGGTGGATGCTGAATATGTTATATTACAGGGAATAGTCTCTTTCCTGTAATTTTTTTCAAAAATATTTCAGTTAGCGACGGATTACCGACGGGTTGCCGACGGACTGTTGCAGGTATCGATGGATTACCGACGGGTTACCGACTGAATTTTACAGGTAGCGACGGTTTCCTGACGGATAGTCCGTCGGCCTGTTTCTGGAAAAATTTTGCGACGGAATAGCGACGGACGTTCCGTCGCTCATATTCTAGAAATATGGAAGATTTCCAGATAGGTGGCGACGTATTATCCGTCGCTCTTCCGCCGCTAATCCGTCGAGGATAGTGACGCTTTGAGCGACGGATATTGCGTATCAGAAACCCTCGGATACACGGTTAGCGATGATTTAGCGACAAATTGTCCGTCGCTAATTTTATGAATATATTAAAAATTTAAATTGTCATAGTTGACGGGAAGCCATCGGTTAGCCGTCGCTAAAAGTTTTTATTTTGCCAACGGAAATCCGTCGCTAATTAGTCGCAAAGCGGCGGACTAGCGACGAGCTAGTTTTAGCGACGAGGTTATTCCCGACGAATTTTTTTAGCCCGTATCCGTCGGAAATCCGTCGGTAATGGGAATTACCGACGGATTTTCGTCGGATAGGACCGTCGCTAAAACTTTGTATTTTAGTAGTAAAAGGTGCCTATTTATAGGGCTTTTGTGACAACCTAATCCTAATAAAATAAAGATAAAAACTATTCTAATAAAAGATAAAGTCAAAATAAGAATCCTATCATAAATAGGATTATAAAAAAAGTAAAGAAAAGAAAAAAGAATCCAAGAGGAAAGAGGAAAAGAAAAGGAATCCTAGAGAGACTAGGATTCTACGCTACATCAGTCTCCCCTGCTTCAAGATAACTCGTCCCTGACTTCTTCTCAGAAATAAAGTGGTTCGTCAGATGAAAAGTATTCGTAAAGATCGACGACATTAAAAGTTGGAGAGGTATGTGTCTTAATGCTGAAGTTGCGAATGAGAGTTGGCGAGACCATAGAAGCTTTGAACTTCAGTCGTTATCTTTGGTGTAGGTCAGTCGCGACATGCTCGAATCTTCTCTTCATCAACACCGCGACCATCGATGCTAGTCACAAATTCCAAGAAGATGAGTTGGTTAGTAAATAATCTACACTTCTTAATTCGAAGAAGGTTGAGAAGTTCCCTGAGGTGTTTCAAATAATCAGCTTGACTCTTGCTATAAATCAGGATATCGTCAAAGTAGATGACTATGAAATTTCTTGTTAATGGCTTCAAAATATGATTTTTGAAGGCCATGAAGGTCTTTGACGTATTCAAAAGTCCGAAGGACAAAAATAGCCATTCGAGTAGTTCTCGGATCTTAAAAATAGTCTTCTACTCATCATCAGGTTGGATCCGAATTTGAAAGTAGCTGATGGTGATGTGGTTGATAGCCCGATTGTCGGTGTACATACGCCGCGAGCCATCCTTCTTTGTCACAAACTCACATCCATGAGCTTTCGTCTCTTTGGCATTGGGAGCTTTCAATATTGGTAAATTCTTCAATGCTCCGTTGCAGGAGAAATTCTCTTGCTGAGTCGTACTCTCAAGAAAAAAGAACGATGACGATGACGATGAAAATGATGATGATAATAATGTCTTGGTTGACTCCACTGAAATTTTCTGTTTGTCGTGTAAACTTTTGCTGATACTTTTTTTCAGAATTTTCTGTAGAGATCCTGCACCATGTTCTTGATCGTCATCTTCGGGGAGGATCTTGTCTTCTTTTGGGTAATTTTCTTGAGGGCATGAAAAATGCATCTTCGTTGCGTCCGTAATAATTTCACCAAAGATTATCATGTCCTTCTCTTCAGTTGGTTCCGTTTCTTGATTAGAAACCTTCAAATTCATATCTTCTTAAAGCGTTGAAGATTTTAATTCAGCATCAACAATGGGTTCATCCGACTTTGATATGTTCTTCGCAATCTTGTTGTCTTCATAGTTAACAATGACAACTGGTGCTATGAGGGGACAATTGTTGTGGGAATGCTCGAGCACCTTTTATGGTTGTGGACTGGTCTTAGGAATATCATCTGATGCTAATGGAAAGAGAGTGAGACGTTGTCCATCTTGAAGGAAGGAATATGTGTTGTCTATTCCCCGGTAAGTGACATTTTTCTCAAATTGTCACGGCCGACCGAGGATGATGTGGCAATAGTCCATGTCAACAATATCGAACGTGACTTCATCCTTGTAGGTTTTTTCGATGGAGAAGGGTATGCGACAAACTTCTGAGACGACAATATTGTGGCCCTGTTGAATCCAGCTAATTTTATATGGAGCTGGGTGTGCTTCTTTGGTCAGTCCCATCTTCTCTACCATTGCTCTTGAAACAATGTTCTCTGTATACCCGTTGTCAATGATGATGTCACATAACTTGTCTTTGACCTTGCATCAGGTTCGGAAGACATTGTGGTGCTAGGGTGATTCTTCAATCTTTGGGGCTAACAGTAGTCGCCTAACGATACATACTGGATGTCTAAACTCCTCGCACGTTACTGGTTTCGCCATTGTTGTTTTGAAAAAGAAGGATTTTCAAAGGTTTCCAAGCGAATTGGAATCCTCGATCTGTGAGGCTCTGATACCACTTGACGCAGCGGGATAGCGGAACGGGCTTACCTTCGTGCTTGGCAATGGCCAAGTCGATCGGTGATGACGATAACTGGACCATCGTTGCTTGGTGAGAGCGAAGAGGTGCCACAAAAACTCCGACGGAGGGCCTTATGAGGGGTCCGCATGAAGGTTGCTTGAAAACCTCAAGCGAGGGGCTTCCGAATCCACATAACAGTCGAGTCCACGACCAAGAAAATAAGAGAACAAATCTCAAACTTTAAAGAAGAATTTTATTGATTAAAAGTTATTCTCAATTGCATACAAAAGGTGCCTATTATAGGGCTTTTGTGACAACGTAATCCTAATAAAATAAAGATAAAATCTATCCTAATAAAAGATAAAGTCAAAATAAGAATCCTATCATAAATAGGATTATAAAAAAAGTAAAGAAAAGAAAAAGGAATCCAAGAGGGAAGAGGAAAAGAAAAGGAATCCTAGAGGGACTAGGATTCTACGCTACATCAGCAGTTGAGGAGGTACATGGCAAAATCCAGTCACATGCTTGATCATTCAGATATTTCAGTTCGGCCGAGTCTGTCTTATGTGGAGCAGCCAGTTGAAATTCTCGGCCGCAGCGAGAAGGTATTGAGATGGCAGAGTATTCGGCTTGTCCGGGTTGCTTGGAAACGTCATTTTTCGGACGAGTCCACTTGGGAGTGTGAGGATTCCATTCGGGAGCGTTTTTCTCAATTGTTTGAGCATCAAGGCACGAACTTATGTGCTACATTTCAACACCTATCATTTTTAAGTGTTCGTTCTTCCTGTTCGTGCCAAAATTATAAATTTCGGTGACGCAATTCTTCTAAGTAGGGAAGAATGTAAAACCTTATCTTTTTATTATTATTAAATTTCAATTGGTAGTGATGATTGAGGTTTAGAAATTAGTAATATCCTTTTTAATATATATGTAGTATTAAGTCTATATAGTTATTTGTTTGTTTGGATTAAACAACATATTTTACTTATATTATATTCAATCGAACCAAAGTTTTAATATTATTTATCTAATAATATAGAATTTTGGTTAAATAATTAATTATCATTCTAGGTTCTTCAGATCAGAGGCGGATCCAGAAATTGAAGCTGGAGTGGGCTACGATGGATTGGGGTGGGCTAGAAGTGGACTAGCCCATATAAAAAAAAATCAAAAATAAAAAATTATAAGGAAAAAAAAAAGAATGAAATTTTTTTTTGGGGTGGACAACCACCCTTTGGATCCGCCCCTGCTTCATATTCTTCGGACTTGAACGTTAAACCAGCTTCTCCCCTTCAGCATCCGGATCCAGGCAAGTGTACGTTGCCATTATGTATTTCAGTTCCTTATTATTGTTTTTCTATATATACTGTGAAAGTAGCATTTTGCCACCTTAGGACCATTATTCGATACTTCGCGTCCGAATCATATTCGGATGCCGATGGTCGATAGTATCATCGGGTATCGACAGTTAGAAATTGACAACCATGATGTATCTTTATTGGCATGTCAGACCTTAGGACATTTTTATATAATACTTACATTCTTGACAGATTCCTACTAGGTAAACATGAGATAAAATTGGGAATAGTTAATTGCAAATAAACATATATTATAAGTGGTCTTAAAAACTAATTCTACTGGACAAATACATAATGTATTAGACTATACTGTTTCATGAATATCCTAAATTAATTAATAGAGGGCTTGAGATGCATAAGATGCTTCCTTTGCAGTGAATTCTCGGGATGTTAGTTGAAACTTGTTCATGAAAAATCATTTGACCGTTGTGGCTTATCAATTGTTAGTATATCAATGAGAATTTTTTGATCGATGGGTGTTTGTCATAAATAGTTGTGTAATAATGAGATATTAAATGTCTTCTTACGAATTAAAAAATGGGCATCATATGGTGGAGGATGAGATGCAAAATATGTCGAGGAGTATGTTAAAGGAAAGTTTCATTCACTTATTTCATCCTAGAATACTTGATTTCATTGTAAGATATTATGTATGTGTTTTCATTCCATTTAACTTCGACAGTTTCAATATTATTTCGCATGGAAAACTAAGAGATTTTTAGAGTTTGAGTCTCGAATACAAGGGCGTACCCACTCTGCGGCTAGGGTGGGCTTCAGCCCATTCCCAAAAAAAAAATTTCTCTTTTTTTTTCATATATATATTTTTTTGAATTTTTTTCTCGAAGTTGATCCATACTTGGCCCACCCTAATAAACTCTATTCCATCCTAACTTTAATTTCTGGTTCCACCCTTGCTCGAATAGGTTGTAAAATTTATATTTGGGTCTTCATAATTGACCTAATTAGTATTTGAATCTTGAACCAACGGCTAACTCGTCGTTCATGTACACAGATGATGAAAGAGTCACTATAGCACACATAAATGAAATTATAGTAGGCATGAACATCTACAATGAGGTAGATGCAAGGATTCTTACAATAATACAATCTAGTCAACCATTGGTACAAGATCCAAGAAAATACTAATTATGTTGATTATGAAAACCCAAATCCAAATCCAAATTTTACAATTTATTTGAAATCCGAAGTCTAAAAAAACAAAAATAAAATAGAAATTTCATTACACTATATATTGCTTTCATGGAATAAAAGTACAGCTATTTGGAAGAAATCATATCAACCTCCGAAGTGGAGTGAAGGAAATGCATGCTAAACTTGATATTTCATCGGTGAGATTTGACCAACTGATATGTTGATCCAGGTTTAAGGGTCACGGAGATGACTGAGGTTTCAACTGAGAGATTCCCTTTTTTGTCTTTTTTTTAAAAAGAGGTAAGTCAGATTTCTGAGGAATTATTTTAAGTTTTTATTTTGAATCTGGCTATAATGATCAAACCCCTATGCCTATTCGATGCTTACCAAGACCTTTGTTAAACCTGCCAGTTCTGTGATCCAGTGGCTTCAGCTGGCTAAAAAAAGTGAGGGAATTGAGAAAAAGATTTTGATACTTTCATCTTCGTCCTAGAGAAATGGGAGCCAGACAGCCCAAGTTTCCAAACAAAACTAGCTCACTAAAAAGGAAAACTACTTAATATGTAATATATTGATTAACATATTGATCAGTAGATGACGTGGTGGAGGACTCGAGAAATGGCATGAAAAATAAAATTATGGAAGATATGATTATCGGTCTTATAAAGGTCGAAGCAGTTTTCACAAAAGAACGAATGGAACAAGAAGAAAATTCAAATCCCTAAAATAAACTAAATAAGAATTGTTCCGGTCCGATTTTTTAGGATAAAAACGAAAATTAAGTTACCAATGAATAGTTTGGAAAGATACTGAAAAATTCACCTTACGCTGAACGAGCACGCAGTCAATTTATGTTATGTTTCAAGTATTTATAAACTATTTACATTTGAAGTCATGTTTTAACTTAGGTCTCCATCATGGAATGTCTAGAACATGAGAGTTTGTTCTATTAGAATTTGAAGTCACATTTCTATGATATTATTATTTGAAATGCTTAATTATTTCGTGTGTGCATGCGCGTACACGCAGCACAGCTTACTGGACGGGAAGGCTCAGAGGGAGGGCGGCCCCTGTTAGGGAGCTTACCTATGTTTTTGTGGTTATTTAGGGTTCGGTCTTCGCTATTATACTTATGCTAGCTGGAATATATTGTTTTTATTTTGCTTCATGTAAACCAAATAGGATTAGTAATGCTTGTCATAAATGTGACGAAGATGGACATTGGTTTAAGCAATGTCAATGCTACTCAACAAAAGGTTGACATATTCAAAGAATCCAAGAAAAATAATTTGGATATGTGTTTTGTAGATAGTGCTACAACATATATAATTTTAAATAATCAAAAGTTTTTCTCAAATTTAGTATTTGACATGCATAAAGTGTCAACAATAGCTAAAAAAAATTCATATAATTGAGGATTGTGGAAGAGCACACATCATGTTACCTAATGGTACTCAAATTTATTTGCAGAATGTGTTTCCAAATTTTTTTGCTAAGTTTCAAGTATATATGCAAAAATGGGTACCATATTGAAATTCAAAATGAAAACAACAAACAGACATCATGCAGCACATCTAATATTGGGAGCAAAAAGGTCACATTAGAAAAAAATTCTTGTCTTTCGGTGGGTTTGTATTACATCACCATTGGTATAATTGAATCTCATATGAATATGGCAAACATATATAAAACAAATTATCATGTACTATGTACCAATTGGCATGACTATTTGGATCATCCGGGACAAACTATGTTCAAGTGGATCATTGATAATTCTTGTGGACATTTATAGAAAAATCGCTATCTTGGATTACCATAGAATCATCCATGTGTTTCCTTGTCACAAGAAAAGTTTTTAACTAGACCATCTTTTCTAAAAATTAAGAATGAGTCTCCTACTTTCTTGCAAATAATATAAGGAGATACTTATGGTCCTATTCACCCTGTTAGTGATCCTATTAGATATTTCATGGTACTCATAGATGCATCTACTAGGTGGTCATATGTTTGCCAATTGTCTACTAGAAATCTTGTAGTTTTTCGTCTTTTGTCCCAAATGATTAAACTTAGATCTCAGTATTCTCATAATGATTAAATCAATTAGACTTGATAATGTCGCAGAATTTATCTCACAAGTTTTTGATGATTATTGTACATTATTAGGAATTGAGGTATAACACCATGTTTCTTATGTGTACACAAAAAATTGGTTAGCTGAGTCATTTATTAAATATCTTCAACTTATAGCTAGACCTCTATTAATGCAATCTAGTTTGCCAATTGAGGCTTGGGGACATGATATTTAATATGTTGTATCGCTTGTTAAATTTAGACCATCTACAATATTTTTTCACCCATAAAACTTGTTAGTGGTAGACAACCCAACATCTCATATTTAAGAAAGTTTGGATGAGCAGTATTTGTCCCAATTTTACCTCCCAAAAGAACTAAAATGGGTCTGCAATGATGTTTGGAAATATACATTGGTTTTAGGTCTTCTTCCATAATAAGGTATGTCACGACCCGCACCCGCTATAAGGGCACGTGTACGTGACAACGCCCATCCCTCACCGTAAAAACGGCGTGGAACGCTGTAGGTTTTCTACTCTAACAACAGTTTATACATATATCAAAAATCTGTCGAGAATATGGTCAACTCCGAACGGAGGACAAGCAATGAATATATATGAGTGCTCAATCACAACTCTAATATGATAAAGTAAAGACTGAAAGATAAAGACAACAAGACGATAAAATATAACATGTTAAGTCCAAACACAAATAATATACAAGTCCAAGTCTCTAATACACTCTAAAATGTAACACAGTCTCAAAAGTAACTGGAGACAAGGTCCAGTACAAAAGACCTACTCTAACTAAGCAATAGGTAAAGTCTCGTCAGTCGGAGCTAAGCCCTGCTGGACCAAGTCTAAGCCCACTACGTCATCCGGACCATAGTAGGTACTGCAATCCCCCTCATCAGCATCTGTAATATTTTGTCAACATATCCAGTCAGGATGGAACGAGTACATATATCCCATAACAGATCTCAAGATAGAATAAAAGCTATAAGACTGTAAATAGAGCATATACAATAAAAATTATAGAGTGTACATAAATGTATCATGGCATGGTAAGCTGCAGAGCTAGAGCTGGAACAAGAACAAGAAAGTAGAACTGAATCATGGTATGTACACAAATCAAGGTAAGCCATATGTCCAATGTATGTGAGTAGCAGTTTCAACTTGTGATCGGCTTGGGTACATGTCAGGAACTGGCCTGGCAAGTCATAAGTGCGGTATATGACTCACACTGTTCAAGAATGCAAGGGGATATGATCACCGGCATACGCTACTACTCCCCCTACTCCAACTGGTAGAATGGATCCAAACAGGACACGTCACTGTATGGGATTCTAATGAGAAGGTAGCGAACCTTCTCTAGAATCAGTGACCACATATTGCGCAAGAGCTACAAGGGAGCTTGCACAATACATCCCAACCTAAGAAGGAGAAACATCTCTCGTCGGGATCCAGGAATGCCAATCCGTGAGAACCATGTGTCAGGAATAAGCATATCTACACTAAGTACATGAATCATAACAGTTATCATAAATTGGGAATAAGTTATCAGAGAATGTACTCGCCTGTAAGATGATAAAATATGTCAACCGGATCCACTGCAGTGTCTCGAGGACCTATAGAGAACAAGACATATCAATACTATGTTCAGGAAGTAAAGTTAAATCAAAATAAATCCTATTAAGTCATTCTAGGTCAAGACAAGCCTAGTTAGGTCAACTTTGGTCATGGGAGAACATTGGAAGTCAATCCGAATCAAACTAGGTCGAAAGTTGACTTACAGTTGACTTTTGATCAACGGATCAACTCTGGTCAACTCTAGATCAACCTTGGGTCAACCCTAGGTCACTGGTGACTAACAGTTGACTTTTGGTCAACTGTCCAAGTTTAATGGAATTTGGGACTAAATTGGGTAAAGTGTTGACCCATAGTTGACTTTTGGTCTAAAAAGTCAACCGTGGTCAACCGAGGTCAAGACTAGGTCTAGGCGACTATTTCTAATCATTACCAACCCTTACAACCCATATCCAAGTCTATCTTGGACTTCGAAACTCAATCTTGGCCGTAGGCCAATATCCTATTTTACCATTTTACAAAGGTAATTTCTAACCTAGGCAATTACCAAGTTAGCCTACCTACGCTTGGTATTTCGACCCGTGCTCCCTAGGATAGTATGATACTAGCCTATACGTTCATTACCTACCAAGATACCTAGGTAGAGTGGAAGTCTAGTCCATCTTACGGCCTATTGCTGATATCTTGAATAAATCAAGATACGCAATGGTACGGCACGATACCGTCGTCCTACAACCCCGATTTCAACTCGGGAGCCTACCCGCAAAGTCTAATTTATATAATCTAGGTCTCCCCCAAGTTTCATCGCGTTCCGACACTCGGAGCTCGATTTCGCCCTCTAACTCAAACTCCTCTAAATCCTATTCTTCTAATTCTTTTTCCTTCTCCTAATTCTAATTCTTTTTCTAAATCTTCTTCTTCTAATTTTCCTATTCTCCTTATCCTTCTCCTCTCCTTCTTCTTATTATCCTTCTTCCTATTATCTAATCTCATTTCTCTCATTCTTTCCTTCTAATTTCCTCTTCTTCTTCTAATCTCTTCTTTCCTTCTAATCTTCCAATTCTTCTTAACTTCTTCTCATTCTTTCCTCTAGTTCTTCTTTCTAACTATCTAATTATCTATCTATATATATATACATATATATATCTATATATATACATATATGTACTTATGGGGGGTTTATAGAGGGTATATTAGGGCTAAGAAGGGGGTTTATAGGGGGGTTGCTGCTGCTACAGCCACTGCTATAGCTGCTGTTACTGCTACTGCTTGCCTGCTATTGCTGCTGCTCCTGCTTTGCATTGCTGCTGCTGTAGCTGCTTTGCGCTGCTGCTGCAGCTGCTTTGCACTGCTGCTGCCGCAGCTCGGCACTACTGCTGCAGTTGCTTCTCTTCTTCTCCCTCTTCTCTCTACATCTATATATATATCTATATATATATATATATATATATATATATATATATATATATATATATATATATTTATATATATATATATATACACAAACACACTCATATATATATATATATATATATATATATATATATATATATATATATATATATATATATATATATAAATTCATACCCACACACATGTAAATACATATATAGACACACACACATATCTATATATATACATACACACACACATATAAATATATATATATATAAACACATACACACACACTCTCACACAAACACACTCACACTCTCTCACACATACACCACTCTCACCACCACTCTCTTGACACACCCTCTCTCACAACACCACCACCACTCTCTCACAAACACAAATACATATATATAATACACACACACACACACACACACACACACATATATATATATATATATATATATATATATATATATATATATATATATATATATATATATATATACACACTCTAATGAAAGAAATCCCAATAAATCCTAAAACTAGATTTTAGGGGAAACCTATAAATCTATGGTCAAAGTGTGGAGAATCATCTCCTCCACACTTATTGTGAAGGACATAAAGGCTAAAGTGAATTAAATGGGGGTTTAAATGCATACCTAGAATTTGAAAATCCTTGGAGAAGAAAAGCTTTGGAAGAAAGAAGAAATTTGAGAGAGAGAGAGAGAGTTTACTTGGTTGTGAAGAAAAGCGGAGGGGGAGGTTGTCCATCTATGACCGGCCATGGGGGGGGGGGGGGGGGGGCTATTGGGTTTGGGTGGAGATCCAATAAGCCCCCAAACCCAATAGACTTAGGTTGGGTTCGGTTCGGGTTTGGTTTGTTTCGGTTTGTTTTGGTTCAACCCTAATTAACTAATTATGCCTCTATAATGACTAATTAAGCCATGGAAGTAGGGTTTATGGTTTCTAGCCTAGTTAGGATGGCATGTGGGCCAAGCCCAGCTAGTATGTGGGTCCCACTAGTGTCCAGGCTACCCGGATCTCCAACTTAAGTCCGAATTGGGTAAAATTCAAACCAACTCAAACAAATCCCTAAAAATCATATAAAATCAAATAAAATTCCTAAAAATTATAAAACTTGAAAAATGACGAAAATACCCCTAATTCAAAAACTGGGGGTGACAAATCTATCCTCCTTAAAAAAATTCGTCCCCGAAATTGAATGAGAACTAACACAGCAATCATGAATAGAACAAGGAAAGAAAAAGATAGAATTTTACCTCAAGGCTCGAAGAGATATGGGAATCGCTACCGCATGTCGTCCTCCCTCTCCCAGGTGGACTCACTGGAGAGTGGTGTCTCCATGCAACGCGAACCAAGGGAATGACCTGGTTCCGGAGCACCTTCTCTCTTCAGTCCAAGATCTCAACCGACTTCTCTGGATAGCTGAGTGTCGGTCCCACTTCGATCTCGGAGTGGTCCAAGACGTGACTGGAATCTGCCACGTACCGTCTCAGCTGGGATACGTGGAACATGCTGTGCACTCCTTCTAGTGCGGGCGGTAACTCCAGTCGGTAAGCCACTGCACCGACCCTGCCCAAGATACGGAATGGTCCGATGTATCGTGGACTAAGCTTCCCGCCGCCACCAAAACGAATCATGCCACGCGTCGGAGAAATCCTCAGAACGACAAGATCATCAACCTAGAACAAAACACAAGACTTAGAGCTTGATCTAAAACAATCACAGTCTTACTCAAATACTAGAAAAATCTAAACTATACCTCAAACTCCAATGGCCTCCGGTGGCTATCGGTCTAATGCCGCTGCCTATCCTGCGCCACCCGAAGTCTATCTCTGATAACCCTGACCTTCTCTGCAGTATCCACTACCATCTCAGGGCCAAGCAAAATCCTCTCGCCGACATCATCCCAAGACAAGGGAGTACGGCACCTCCGTCCGTATAGAGCCTCGAAAGGTGACATCTCTATACTGGCTTGGTAGCTGTTGTTGTAAGCAAACTCTACCAAGTGAAGGTGGTCCTCCCAAGATCCCCCGAAGTCCAAGACACAGGTACGCAGCATATCCTCGAGGGTCTGAATCGTCGTCTCCGACTGCCCGTCTGTCTGGAGGTGGTATGCGGTACTAAACTTGAGCGATGTGCCCAAGCTAAGCTGCAAACTCCTCCAGAAGTGGGAAGTGAATCGGCTGTCCCGATTCGAGACTATACTCACTGGAACCCCGTACAATCGGACTATTTGTCGCACGTACATCTCGGCCAACCTCTCCGTAGACAAACCCACCTTGAAAGGCAAAAAGTGGGCCGATTTGGTCAATCGATCAACAATGACCCAAATCGCATCCTTTCCTCCTGGAGAGCGCGAAAGCCCAGATACAAAGTCCATGGTGATATGCTCCCACTTCCACTCAGGAATGGGTAGTGGCTGGAGCAATCCACCTGGTCTCTGCCTCCCGGCCTTCACCTGCTGGCACACCAAGCATCTAGAAACGAACTGAGCCACCTCACGTTTCATGCCATACCACCAAACATGCTGTCTCAAGTCTCTATACATCTTGTTGGCTCACGGATGCATAGAGTACTGAGAACGGTGCGCCTCCTGAAGAACCTCCTCCCGAAGTCCTCCGCTCGGCACGCACAATCTGGTACCATGCCTCAACGATCCATCCCCTGCTATAGAGAACTCATCCAATAGTCCTACCTGGGCCTGCTCCATGATGACTCTCAGAGCCTCATCCTCAAACTGAGCTGCCCTGACTCTGTCCATCAGCTCCGACTGCACCTGGAGACCCCACATTTGCGCCTCGAACCCAGGAACTATCACCTCTATGCCCAAGCTCTCCAGATCTGCCAGAAGGTGACGATCCATCATCAAACACATGGCCACGGGATACCTGCTCAAAGCATCCGCCACCACGTTGGCCTTCCCAGGATGGTACTGTAAGGATATATCAAAATCTTTCATCATCTCTAACCATCGCCTCTACCTCATATTCAGCTCCTTCTGGGTAAACACGTACTTCAAGCTCTTGTGATCTGTATAGATCTCAACTCGCTCTCCGTACAGATAGTGTTTCCACAGCTTCAAAGCAAAGATGACTGCTGCCAGCTCCAGATCATGGGTAGCATAGTTCCTCTCATGAGGACGTAACTGCCTAGATGCATAGGCAATCACCTTCCCGTGCTGCTGAAGTACACAACCCAAACCCCGTCCTGAAGCATTACTGTAGATCGTATAACCACCAGATCCAGATGGCAGCGTCAAGATAGAAGCTGTAGTCAACCTCGCCTTCAGCTCCTCGAAGGCGGCCTGGCACTCCTCGGACCAAACAAACTCCTCGTCCTTCCTGGTAAGGTGGGTCATCGACTGGGCAATCCTGGAAAAGTCCTGCACGAACCTCCGGTAATAACCTGCCAGACCCAGAAAACTCCGAACCTCTGCTACTGAGCTCGGCGTAGACCAGGACTCCACCGCAGAAATCTTCTTCGGATCCACTGAAATCCCCTCGCTAGAGACAATATGGCCTAGGAACTCCACGCGATCCAAGAAGAACTCGCACTTGGACAGCTTTCCATACAGCTGCTCCCTCCTGAGAGTGTCCAGCACAATCCTCAGGTGCTCCTCGTGCTCCTCTGGTGTCTTCAAATAGATGAGAATGTCATCAATGAAGACCACCACGAACTTGTCAAGGTACTGATGAAATACCTTGTTCATCAAGTTCATGAATACCGTCGGGGCGTTGGTCAACCCAAACGGCATGACGGTATACTCATACTGGCCATAGCGAGTCCGAAAGGTAGTTTTCAGAATGTTATCCCGCTTCACCTTCAGCTGATGGTACCCGGTACGCAAGTCGATCTTCGAGAACACCATCGCCCCGCTCAACTCGTCGAACAAGTCATTAATCCTTGGCAAAGGATACTTGTTCTTGATGGTAAGGTTGTTGAGCGCCCTGTAATCAATGCACAGACGTACCGTACCATCCTTCTTGGGGACGAAAAGAACTGGCGCGCCCCAAGGTAAAGAACTAGATCGAATAAAGCGCTTGTCCTCCAGCTCGTCGACCTGTCTCTTCAGCTCTGCTAACTCACTGTTGTTGATTCTATAGACGTTCTGGGAGATAGGCTCAGTGCCCGGCACTAGGTCTATAGAAAACTCAACATCACGATCTGGCGGCATCCCGGGCAGCTCTTCGGGAAAGACATCCAAGAACTCAGCAATGAGTGGATGTGGCAACACCGGCCCCGCCAACAACGCTCCATAGAATCCATCTCCTGGCTCCGCTGCACCCCTGGTGAACTCATACTCCGGCTCTCCCGGCAGCCTAAACAGAATCCTGCCCCCTCTGCAGTCGATGCTAGCGTGGTGCATGCTCAACCAGTCCATACCGAGTACCACATCGTAACTCGAAAGTGGCATTACGAGCAAACACGCACACAGCTCCCGGCCTCTCAAAGAAACTCTCCGTCCCTTACAAACATTATTAACTAGGATGATGCCATTCCCAGTCATAATCTTACAAGTCCTACCAAGATACTCAGCAATGATATTGTGCCTAAGAGCAAAAGAAACAGACACAAAGCTGTGCGTAGCACCAGAATCAAACATGGCTAAAGCTGGAAAAGAATCGAGCAGAATAGAACCTACGACAACATCCGCAATAGGCTCCATCTCCTCGGCTGTAAGAGCAAAGGCTCTACCCTGGCCACCCCTCTGCTGACGGTGCTGAACAAACTGCTGCTGTTGGGTCGGAAGTGGACCCCACTGCTGAACTACCGGCACACTAGCTGGTGCCCTCTGAACAGGTGCCCTCTAAGCTGCTCCAGCGGCACGGGAGTTCTTGGGACACTCCCGCATCTGATGCCCAGCGGCACCACAAAAGAGACACAGCCCCAGCCTCCTCCTACAGAACTCAAAGAGGTGACCGGGCTTCTTGCAGAAGTGGCACGGTAGATCATCCTGCCCCGGACGCTGTTGAACCCTCTAGACAGATGCTCTGGCCTGCACCTGCTGCTGATGATGCTGGAATGATTGATGCTGAAGCTGAGGGCGCTTAGCAGCCCCCGTGCTGCTACTGGCCCCCGAAAACAAATCACGATCCCTCTTCGACTTCAAGCCCCACTCCCTCTCCACCTTCCGAACCTCTGTATAAACCTCTGCATATGTCGCATAGAAGGAAGGGATCAGGATCTTGATATCCTATGTCAATCCCTCACGGAAGCGCTCTGCTCGGATCACCGGGTCGCTCACCATGTACTCGGCGTATCGGCTCAGCCGGCCGAACTCCATCGCATACTCCTCCACAGTCATACCACCCTGCTGCAGGTTCTGAAACTGCCGCACTAGGCCGATCTTGTCTGCAGGAGAAAAGAACTTCTCTCTGAACATGGCCCAAAACTCAGCCCAAGTGTGGCCCTCTCCTGCAAGAGCCGGCTCGTTCCAGAACCATGTCTGGGCAACTTCTAACAACTGCAAGCCAACAACCTCGACCTTCAGGTCGTCTGTCAGGCGGGAGGCCCTCATCTGACGCTCGATATCCTCGAGCCAGTCATCAGCATAAATAATGCCCTCGGTCCCTTTGAAATCCCTCGGACCCAGCTTCTTGAAAGCCTGGATGTCTCCGATCTTCTGCTGCTGCTGCACCTCCCTCTGTGGAGCCCCACGCTCTACTGCCGCTAGAGCCAACCTGTGTGCATCCTCCACGCCCTGGCACATGGCCTCTGTCTGCCTCAACTGAGCCTCGTGCTGGGCCCGCTGGAACTCCAACACCTGCTGAAAGAACGCGAGCATCTGCCCCATGTCTGTGGGCAGAGAAGGCAACGGAGGAATAGCTCCCACCATCACCGGAGGAGTCCCCTGCTGAGGAGAAAGAACGCCCCCGACAGCTTCCATCGTAGCCCCCGACACTGCGGGAAGAGCACCCGCAATGGCCCCAGGGACGGTCATCAAGAGTGCCGGAGGAGTACCCCCGAGGGCCCCTCCTGAAGTCCCATCTGCAAGGGAAGTGACAGGAGCCTGTCCGCCAGAGGTAGCAGACCTCTCCGTCTTCCCGTGCTCCTCACCGGGAGAATGAGTCATAACCATCTTGGAGACAGATTGAAATAAAGATATCAATATGGCACATGAAGGGCAATATCAAAGGAGGACAGCTAGAATGTAGTAAATCAATATCAAAGACGGTAAGCAAGATAAGCAAGGAAAGATCCTACTGTGATTGAGTACTCTTAGCCTACTACCTCATATGTGTAACACAGGCTCGTAGTCAACACTCTAAGTCGAGTGCTGCTACGACATCGCACTAATTGCGACTTCAGGACCTGCGTAGGCCACCACTAAAAATGTGTCACGACCTGCACCCGCTATAAGGGCACGTGTATGTGACAATGCCCAGCCCTCACCGTAAAAATGGCGTGGAATGCTGTAGGTTTTCTACCCTAACAACAGTTTATATATATATCAAAAACCTGTCGAGAATATGGTCAACTCCGAACGGAGGACAAGCAATGAATATATATGAGTGCTCAATCACAACTCTAAGATGATAAAGTAAATACTGAAAGATAAAGATAACAAGACGATAAAATATAACCTGTCAAGTCCAAACACAAATAATATACAAGTCCAAGTCTCTAATACAATCCAAACTGTAATACAGTCTCAAAAGTAACTGGAGACAAGGTCCAGTACAAAAGACCTACTCTAACTAAGCAATAGGTAAAGTCTCGTCAGGCGGAGCTAAGCCATGCTGGACCAAGTCTAAGCCCACTACGTCATCCGGACCGTAGTAGGTACTGTAATCCCCCTCATCAGCATCTGTAATATTTTATCAACATATCCAGTCAAGATGGAACGAGTACATATATCTTATAACAGATCTCAAGATAGAATAAAAGCTATAAGACTGTAAATAGAGCATATACAATGAAAATCATGGAGTGTACATAAATGTATCATGGCATGGTAAGCTGTAGAGCTAGAGCTAGAACAAGAACAAGAAAGTAGAACTGAATCATGGTATGTACACAAATCAAGGTAAGCCATATGTCCAATGTGTGTGAGTAGCAGTTTCAACTTGTGATCGGCTTGGGTACCTGTCAGGAACTGGCCTGGCAAGTCATAAGTACGGTATATGACTCACACTGTTCAAGAATGCAAGGGGATATGATCACAGGCATACGCTACTACTCCCCCTACCCCAACTGGTAGAATAGATCCAAACAAAACATGGTACTGCACGGGATTCTAATAAGAAGGTAGCGAACCATCTCTAGAATCAGTGACCACATATTGTGCAAGAGCTACAAGGGAGCTTGCACAATACATCCCAACCTAAAAAGGAGAAACATCTTTCGTCGGGATCTAGGAATACCAATCCATGAGAACCATGTGTCAGGAATAAGCACATCTACACTAAGTACATGAATCAAAATAGTTATCATAAATTGAAAATAAGTTATCAGAGAATGTACTCGCCTGTAAGATGATAAAATATGTCAACCGGATCCACTACAGTGTCTCGAGGACCTATAGAGAACAAGACGTATCAATACTATATTTAGAAAGTAAAGTTAAATCAAAATAAATTCTATTAAGTCATTCTAGGTCAAGACAAGCCTAGTTAGGTCAACCCTGGTCATGGAAGAACATTGGAAGTCAATCCGAATCAAACTAGGTCGAAAGTTGACTTACAGTTGACTTTTGATCAACGGATCAACTCTGGTCGACTCTAGGTCAACCTTGGGTCAACCCTAGGTCACTGGTGACTAACAGTTGACTTTTGGTCAATTGTCCAAGTTTAATGGAATTTGGGACTAAATTGGGTAAAGTGTTGACCCATAGTTGACTTTTGGTCTAAAAAGTCAACCGTGGTCAACCGAGGTCAAGACTAGGTCTAGGCGACTATTTCTAATCATTACCAACCCTTACAACCCATATCCAAGTCTATCTTGGACTTCGAAACTCAAATCTTGGCCGTAGGCCAATATCCTATTTTACCCTTTTACTAAGGTAATTTCTAACCTAGGCAATTACCAAGTTAGCCTACCTACGCTTGGTATTTCGACCCGTGCTCCCTAGGGTAGTATGATACTAGCCTATACGTTCATTACCTACCAAGATACCTTGGTAGAGTGGACGTCTAGTCCATCTTACGGCCTATTGCCGATATCTTGAATAAATCAAGATACGCAATGGTACGGCACGATACCGTCGCCCTACAACCCCGATTTCAACTCGGGAGCCTACCCGCAAAGTCTAATTTATATAATCTAGGTCTTCCCCAAGTTTCATCGCGTTCCGACACTCGGAGCTCGATTTCGCCCTCTAACTCAAACTTCTCTAAATCCTATTTTTCTAATTCTTCTTCCTTCTCCTAATTCTAATTCTTCTTCTAATTCTTCTTCTTCTAATTTTCCTATTCTCCTTATCCTTCTCCTCTCCTTCTTCTTATTATCCTTCTTCCTATTTCCTAATCTCATTTCTCTCATTCTTTCCTTCTAATTTCCTCTTCTTCTTATAATCTCTTCTTTCCTTCTAATCTTCCAATTCTTCTTAACTTCTTCTCATTCTTTCCTCTAGTTCTTCTTTCTAACTATCTAATTATTTATCTATATATATATATCACTACAAGAAATGCGGGTTTCCGTGAAAGTAATTTGTGACAAGTGCCAAACTTGTCACTGAAAGGGACATTTTTGTGACAAATAATTTTTGTTGTCACTCATAATTTGATTCTGTGACAACAGTTTTTTCCGTCACATAGTTAAATCATTTAGTGACCATGTTTTTATTGGTCGTCACTTAATGTTGTCACTGAAATAAATCTTAAATTTTAGACTTATGTTAAAGACAAGTTATGTGTGATAAGTGAGAAATACTTGTCACTTAAGGGTTTTTTATAGTTACATGAAAATATTATTGTCACATAAAAGTATTAGCCACAAGATTAAAATTTTATGCTTGTCACTTAACAGTTTCTTTTAGTTACCAAATAATTGTTTGTCACACAAAAGTATTAGTCACAAAGAAGAAATTTATTTCTTGTAACAAAAACTTAAAGTAATTTTAAAAAAAAAGTTGAATAAGCAAAATATTCTGATTTTGATACTATTTTGACATTAATATTAAATTGTAACCAGATTTGGCCATACAAAAAAAAATCCTCATTTGCGACAAACTTTTATGGGGGTTCTCGAAAAAAGTAGCAGTTGCGACAAAATAAATCGTTCCATCGGAAGTATCTCATAAAAGTCCATACTAATTTCGACGCATAAAGAGCAATCGAAAAAGACCTATTTTTTTGGTCGAAATTGTTCAACAATAGGCGGGATTTGTTGGTTCCAATACTATTTTAGATCGGAATAATTCTTTCTCGAGAAAAGGTATTATTATTTATGAGGACGTATTGGACCGGTCAAAACTAGACTAATTAAGATGACATAAATTTTGTTACTAAAATAATACTTTTATATATTTTGTTATTGAATTTTAGCAATGAAATTTTTTCAAGCCATAATAAATTTCCAGCCCTACCCGAAAATTTCCTTCAAAATCTAAAATCCCTCCATCCAAATTCCAAATTCCCTGAATCGCTCCTCCCAAATTTGACAAACCGCCCCCCCCCCCCCAAAAAAATCTCTCATGTACACCTAGAACTCCACCCAGTGGCCTCTACCAGCTCCAAGCAGGCCCGCCGCGACTGGCAGGGGATCTCGCCATCCCCTCTGCACTTCCGCAGCTACTGCACACCGGTCCACCTCTGTAGCGCATCGTCGGGGAGGGTCGGCGACAGCCAGAGGCACGTCTTCGCGCTCACGTCCTCCACCCTTGGCTCCCTCAAGCTCAACTCAGACAAGGATACCGTCTCAGACGACGAGGTCATGATGAATACTAGTAATGATTGCAGGACGAGGGGGTGGCTCAAAAGGATCCTGCTCAGGGAGGTGAGGGACTTACTAGAATCTGTTTTTTGTTGCTGGTTATAGTAAAAAGATGAATTCACTACTACAAAAATAGTTAGTAATGACACTTTATAGATGACGTCCATAAAAAATGTCATTAGTAAGATTTTTAATGTCAGCTCATTAAATAATTGTCATTAATAACTTAATCAATGATATTAAAAAAAATAATGTCATAAAAAGTACAATAAGATAACGATTAAAAAAGTAAGGGTCCTAAAATAATTTTATAGATGTCGTCTTTTATGTATGAAAAAAAAGACGTGGAATATATGTTTGAGATATGTTTTTAATCTGATACCATCTTTTACTTTTTCACATATGTTAGGGCTGAGACTTTTTATTCCTCCCAAATCCAATTCCAATCACAATCCCAATCACAGTTATTCCTCAACCCACCCCCTTCCTCTTCCTCCCTGAATCCTCTCCTCACCATCTAGCAACCGCAACGACACCGTCAGCGGCCTCTCTTCGAGCGTCTCCAGCGACCAACGATTCTACATCGAGCTTCCTCTTTGAGGATCATCCAGCGAAAACTCCCAAAGTCCCCATCGACTTCTCCAGCCGACGTTCACCAATCCCTATTTTTCTAATCCTGATTTTCTCGACTAAGCCAACGGCAGCTGGAGAAGCCGACGGGCTCCAACTCATGGCCGCTGCCCATAGCCAACAGGCTCAAACTTGTGGCTGCCGCCCCCATCGAGCTTCCGGAGGTCGCTGCCCCGTCAACCTCTCCAACCGATCTTTCATCATTAGTATCCCTTCAGGCCGTCGACAGCATCCGACCATCGACAGCATCCCATCGAGCTTTCGGCCGTCGACATCATCCCCTCAGGCCAAGCGCACGCCTCGCTTGTCTCATTCCCCTGCTATCAGCCACTTTGTCGCTGACCGTGCCGCTACAACCATAGGTAAACTTACATACTAATTAATCTTTTGTGCTATAATGAGTTTAATCCTTAGAAATCATAAAATGTCCTTTTTAGCGAAAGCTAGATTAATCAACTAGGTTGCATAAAAGGGTCTCTCTAGCTTTAGCACAGTAGGTGTTCTTTTTTTTTTTGTTGATTGTTGTACTGAATACATACTATTCGGGTAATAAAAAAAATATAATGCTATGGTGCGAGCATAATTAATGCTTGATTCGCTGGAAGGTTGAATGAAAATTTCAATCCTTTGGCTGCTGATATTGACATGACTGAGTTGTGTGACATTTTTCGGAGTATTTTGCTCGTGTTGGTTGATGCTGCTCAATGTTGTGTTGATGCTACAACAGTATATGAGAGACTGCTAAAGTTCCTAATGGAAAAGGCATGCCCATTTCAAATCTCCAATTGCAGCAGTTATCTAGTAGCTTTAATTAGCCAATCAATAGGTAACATCCAGTTATCGAATGTTTATAATTCAAAGGGTCCAAAAACATCATGCATGTATTATAATGATATTTCATGCCTAATAGTGTACCCAACAATTCGATTTCAGGTTGTGTTCAAGTTTAGCTTTCCAAATACTTAATTTTTGTTCAAAGTATTTGAGCAAATGTGTTGTTTCCATGTTGCTCTTTTTACAAGGATATTGAGAGTTTCTTGAAGAAACAAGATACAAACACATTCTGTCATTTTACGAGAATACTTCTTAGTTTGTTGAAGAAAACAGGCGCACACATTCTTTGAGTATACCTTAAGATAAGAGCAATCGATACATTATAGGTGAGAAATTATTGCCTCAAACCAATGTTTTCCTTTACAATGATTTAGGCTTGCATGTAGTTTGTGGTTGGTAAAGTGAACCGCCTTCTTTCATCCTCTGTTGGAACTCTTTTATCAATCTACCAAAGACTGACTATGCAGAAAATTAGCATTGCTTCTAAAGTTCCTGGACAGACAGACATCCTCTTACCATATCCAAAAGACGTGCTCTTCCACTGTTTCCATGTATTTGTAACCCAGTAAAAACCTATTAGGTTTCTATTAATCAGGTTCGTTCAACCAAATCATTCTTCTCCATGTTGAATGTGTGCAATCTGTAATAGTTTAAGAACATATAATATAAGCCAAATGGTTAAAATGTAGCAAAAATGACTCAACAATAACCTCTGCGTTTGTGATAGATGCATTAAATTGGCAGGAAGAGAAGCAAAGGCAAAATCTTGGATGAAAGATAATACACAAGTAACAAGTCTAATGTTGCGAACAACAATATATAGACTAGGGATGTAAATGATAACAGATAATAAACAAATTGGATATAGATTTTAGAACTAACCTAGAATCCTGATGGGAAGGAATCTGAATTCCTCCAGAATCAGAATTAGATTGCCTTACTCACTCTACAGAGTAAATAAGCTCCAAGTTTTCATAAACAGGATAATTTCTTATTTGGTATTATAAAATTATAAAGTTATAAGATAACAAATATAATTGTAAGAGAAAAATAAACATAACTTTAAGACCTACTATTGTATTATATTTCAGTATACAAAAATACAGTGAACATGATAGTTTAGATGTTACAAAACTAAATTGTATTAAAAAAGGGCATAATAAGGTGCCTGAGTGCCTTTATTGAGAATGGGAGCTATGGAGCACGAGAATTATTGTTCTACACATGACTAAAGCTAATATAGATATATTTTCATCTCTTTATTTTCAAAAGCTAAGTTTATTCATTTTCGTTCTGAGAAGCAAGTATTCTTCTTCCTTCAACTAATTTTTTTCTTCTCATCTTCCCTTAATCCTCTATTTTTTCGTTCGGGTTCGAGAAATACGAAGGAGATATATCGATTTTAGGACTGAGAAAGAATAATGTTATCAGAATTTAGAATTAAAAGTTCTGTGTTGGTTCCCCTCTGGAAGTGATGGCATGGAAATTAAATTCCTCTGGTTATTTTGTTTGGTTGGGAGGTTTTGTGATGACTTCGCATTCCCATAACCTTTCCACCCTTTTGGTGAGCTCACCTCTCTTATAAGATATGTCATAGTTAAAAGTCGGCTATTGTGAAAAATTCTAAAGAAACCCAATGCATTAAATATTCGAATCACAGAAATATATAATCCTCACCCTTCTGGAGTTTTAGGGTGGTGGTAGTAATAGGTTAATAATTGAATTGTGATGATGAATCATAACCATAAACTCTGGAGTTTTGGTGTGACATCATGATGAGTTTCAAAATCACTAACTCTATTACCGAAACCCAAACATGGTTGAAACTGATTTTACACAGCATCATGCAGATCATATTTGAGACATGCATATCTTTGTATCAAGTTATATATATATTGTACCCATATAATAGATTTTTTATAAAAATGTCATATATTCTGAAACCATATCGCGTCTGCATCTGTGTCCGTGTCTATGCAACCTAATAGATTACTAATCATATCCCATATTATTCTCTAATGTTTGTGTATATCATAAAAAAATTAACATATCCAACAAAATTTGAGTAGAAACCAGAAAATGTTCATGGATCTAGTGTAACTAATGGTTCACTTGTATCTGTCAGAGGGGAAGTAAAATTATTGGTTCACTTGCATCAAACCAAAATGGCAGAAGTGCAACTGATGGATTTGGAAGTGAGGTAGAAGTCCACTCCGTTCTCACCTCCAATGAACCAAATAGGTCTTATAACTAGGAAACTCTAGAAACTTGCGGCCTATTACTTGAGAAATAGGATGATCAAAAATATAGTGATGACAAAGAAAGTGGAAGATCAAAGAAATATCATATTTTCTTAATTGTAAGGCATCATAATTCATTCCTCAATTCATCTCAATTCTATTTGAGGATGACCAATGTTTTATATGGTATAACAGTTAGCTGTAGTGGTGTGTGCTTGAATAGTTTAGTAGAATCGCTACTTTTTGCTTCTTCTTTTTTACTGTGATTATTTCTTTTCTTTTCTTTTTAAACCTCCGGTTCATCATATATCCGAGTAAAACCAAATTCATAAAGAAATAACTTTTTTAAATAGCTATGTGATTTAGATATATCTATCAATTATGGAAATTGTTGTATCAGGTTGTTTAATGAATATGACATGATAGAATTATAAACTACAATAGACTGACAATACCCTGATATAGTAGTAGTAATGCGCTTAACATATTTACTTTTTACCATGGGGTTAACATATCCATTTCATTTTTGTCGTCCAATAGGTCAATGAATTGACCAACCTGTTTGAAAATTGTCAACGGTTGTTGAACAAGATGTCGGGATCAAGGCTATGGTAAGTAGAATATGACTGCTATCTTCCTATTAGTCCTAGGAGCTCAGGCATTTTTTAGGATCCAAATGGCAAAGGACAAGTAGAAATGTCAACAGGGTGCAGGCATGCAATGATGAGACTTATTTTTTATTGTCATCATCTATCCCATAATTATGAGTAAGTGAACAGGAATCATAAGTAGAGAAAAGGTAGCGCGTCTAGTCCTAATGTTGCAAAGTTAGGCTTCACATCTTGCCTACTATTGTATGTGAAATCACAAATCTGAAAGAAAAAAAGAGTATTTTGTCTATAATATCTATATAACTTTTGATGGTATTTTTTATCACAATGGTACATCGAACTGTTATAAGCTAATGATATTTTTTATCTTGCCTATATATGTCTCCATAGTGATTACTGCTGACTGACTGCTCTGATGATTTTTATGTTAATGACAGTGGAGGATGGGAAAATCAAGCAAAGACTCCAACAACACGAGCGTGTTTAAGCATGCAGGAAGAGTATTTACAGTTACCGAGAATCATCTACCATATGAGATTGAGATATTGCATTTAGAGACGAAAGGTGCTTGGGATGTCGATGGTGCTTGGTGTCGCCCTTTTACTAGCCATCCAAAGGTTTTACTTATTACTAGTGCCACAAATTTTAATATATGACATATATATGCGCCATCACTATTTCTTATGTGAATGCATGTATCATGCCTCTTGACAGAAAGCACCTGGTTCATGAGAGCTAGTTGTTATGGGTGTCGATGTCAACGAGCCATACTATGTTCTTGGAGTAATCTCAGGTAAATATGTTATTATTGATTTAGGTACGGGTAACCGTCTTTCCAGTGAGGTAGGGTCAAATTATTACTTACTCACACCATTGTATCTCTGGAAGCTGATGGGAAGAAGATGGTTCACAAGGCTGATCTAAAGTTTAAGACGGGCACTTTGATTCATGAACTTTGCATAACGGAAAAGTAAGATATTCTCATTATGGGAATTTATCACCATAAAGAGCCAAGATATTCTTAATTACTGCCTGTATTCTAAGGATCTGCGATTATTAGGATATTATATCTGTCACAGGTAAATAAAACGTGTATGTGATTGTGTTCTGATACTCCATTGCTTCAATCCAGTTCAGGTTCATGAACCCTGTCAAAACTCCTAAGCGTGAGAAAAAGCATTTGGTAATAAAAAATTATGTTTCCGAAATAAATTGGAACGACTGAAAGCCAATGTAGTAAACATCTAGGTTCACAAAGATTTTTTTTTTTTGCTAAATGAGAATTTCAATTCATAGAAGAGGAGTTTATATGAAATCACTGTGATTTCGTGCATCGTCGAGCTGTGTTTATTCTTATATTTACTGCATTGCTTTATGTGAATATTGCAACATCGATCCATTGCATATTGATGACCCTTTATTCCTATCTAACAATGTGGAAGGAACTGCTTTCGCATATATCAGTGTGTCAAGGTCAGTCTTCAACTTTGTGCAAGTTTATTGATGATCCTTCGTTGCTTCAAGTCCACATCATGTGTAGCATGATATTACCTTGCCAGATATCATAGAGTTGTGCTATCACACCCCTCCACCCCCACCCAACACACAAGCACACACACTCCTCAATGTGGGACCCTAGGTACAAGCATTCACCCTGATCTTTCAACACATGAAAGCCCCAAATGAGAGGACAAATGTATTTGATGATTAAATTTTCATGTAGTAACCTGTTTATTTAACTACATATGAGCATAACCCTCAAGATGTCTTGGATGATATTTTTTTGTATCTCCCTTACCTTAGTAGCGAACGAAATGTGCTACTGAGGAGAAGAACAAGAAATAAACTTATTATCTGCACGTGGCACACAAGAAATAACTCACCCAGTATTCTAATCAGGAGAAAATTAATAACTGGAAGTCAAGGATAGTATAATCAAAGCATGATAGGTTTAATCTTTGTGGAATTAGTCTACATGCAATAGTACCGCAACAATAATTACTTCTGAACCTCATCTCACTAAAGCCAATTTCTTCTTTGAAGAGTGCATAACTACATAAAAATGTTCAAAACGTCTTTTATCTGCTTTCTTGATATTTCTCAAAGGAATCAGGAAGAAATTTGGAATGTTATAATGCCAACTAGTTAGAAGAAATCTCTCTCCTACCCAAAAGATAAGTCTCTAGTTATTGTCTGTAATATCTTGTTGAAAGTTTAAGGTTTCAAGAAAGGGAGAGGGGAGAAGAGATAAGAGGTGAAAAGATGGTTGTGAAATCTCAATTCAAGGAATTGACATATATTCTGTCATTTGGTTGAATGAGATTAGAGAATTGTAACTCCTCTGAGGACTCAAGTTTTCCAATTCACCAGAAGCAGGAAGTCCGAATTCTCTCAAAAACTATATACAGCAGTTATTGTATCTTTTGCCATCATCTAGAGATCTTTTTTCACCTACTAGGATAGGGTGTTTATGTTCAACTGACAATTGCATCTAATCAACACATAAATTGTTATTCGTGGAATTCTGATTCTCCAACTAAATGGAAGAATTAAAATTCAATGAAAGAAAGCATGTCCACTAGACAACTTGGAATTCCAATTCCAGAAGTTTCAATGCCAGGAGTTCTCCTGAAATTTCAATACAAATAGGCCTTTATTTTTAAAATCCCGAATAAACATTGTATATATAGAACCTCATGAAATTTCTCGTATCAATATTACACCCTCACTTTTAGTCTCTATTGCAAGGTGTAGTTTGAAATGTTGAATAATGTGCCTCTACTGCAGGAATTGCTTCAGCTGTTGAGAGCTTAATATGAGCTCATAGTTTTCTCTGTTTGTGGCACAATCCGATGAAAGCTGAAGAGAAATACCAAACTAAAGTTTAAGTAATCCCTGTGGATGTGTCTACCAAACTAGAGTTTATCTGTATCCTTATAAACCAATGCAGATTTCTTAGGAACCATGTAAAAATATACATCAAGTTCCACAAACGACTGAAATTTTATGACAGTAAAAAACCCAAAGTTCGTTTATCTGTACCAATATTAAAATACATATAAAGTTGAACATATCAAGATTTAGATCACATGATGAGTTCCAATCTCAATGGCAAACCAGTGAAGTATAAGTTATCTGGCCAAAATCTTTATAGCTTCAAATTGGCAGATGTTCCCTTTCACTGTATTTGTGCTAGAAGACATTTTGTAGCTGATCACAACTTCATTTATGGTATAAAATAGCAAGATATCATTGGCATGCTCCTAAGCGTCCTTAGGAGTCAACTTGTATTTTTTTGCACTATAATATTCTTAACTTCCATAATTTTGCAGTTAAAGAGTGAGGACTCGATGCGAAACATCGAATGCGACCATCTACTCAGTATTTACTCTTGTGGAAGGGCATATTCCAGTTTTGCTCTTGTGTAAAAATATTTACTTGCTTAAACCTAAAAGCCCTGCACAAGACCAGTTTTTTCCTGTTCGAGTTTCATAAGATTTGGGTTACTTTGGTTTGCAGGTCAGTAGGTTTATGGGTAACATTTAAGAGAGTTTTATCGACATCAGGTTAGTCTCAATGACTAATGCTATTACTTTAGAGTTAGTCGCCTATATAAAGGCCTTTTGTCAATTTAGGATGGTCAAAGATTGTTAATCTTTTAGGTTCTTCTATGCAGATCAATGATCACTTCTATTTGGTTACTAACTAGGTCATTGAGGCTGGAGATTGTAACTCATTAGGAAAGAGCTTGTTCATTCTGTAATTCATCGGTCAATGAAACCTAGCGAATAACAGATAACGTGAGATAGAGTTACTGTAAAAAAAGAATATGCTACAACCTGTAATCTTAAGAACTACACTAATACTGTCTTACTGCTTGATTCATCTGTAATTCCGTCAGTTCAGAATATATATATTTTGTCCTTCTTTTAACCCTAATTTTCTTCTTGTTCTCTCTTCTTCTTAGATTTCTATTCCCTTCTTCTTTTTTGTTTAGGGTTTTTACCTTATTGTGCTGCTATTGAATTTACATTTTTTTTTTTCTTGTATATACTTGCATAATATTCTAAACAGTCTCTTCATTAATTTATGCAGGTCATTAAAGATTGATCATCTCCAAGACAGGAGCTGCATATGCAATTGATCATCAGTTTATATTTATAGATTACTCTAGGTTTTATGTACCAACTAGTTTGGATACTCTTTATTTTATAAGTACGAAATATTACTTCTCTTCATGTTATATGTACTGAATTTTGAGGAGCAATATAATTACTTTTTGAGGATTGATATAATTACTTTTTATGTTGGTATTGTCTATAACTACTTTAGAGTAGTCGCCTATATAAGGCCTTTAGAATTTGTGAATGTTTGTTCTGGTCTACATTGGAAAGTCGATGGGGGTGTTTCTTGGAAGATGAGCACAATCATGCATACCCTCTTCTACAAGAATTGTGTGATATTGTATTGTGTGTTGTATTTCAACGTATAATGACAATGACAAAAAATTTCTCATGACAAAATTTATTTGCCACCAAACATATAAAGTGTACACTACGGTGACAACATTTACCTTCACTAAACATATAATTATATAGTGACAACAATAAAAATGTTACTGCAAGTATTTACAATGATGACATGTACTTGTCACTAAACACATACGTTTATTGTGACAACAATAAAAGTGTTACTAAATTTTTTTGTGATATCAAACGTCGTCACATAAATAATTTTTATTAAAAAAATATATTTATTTTTAATTACAATAAAATGCTATTGTGACAATACTGTGGGTTACTTGTAACATTTTTAGTGACGCATTTGTTGTCACAGAAAGTATACTATCACTGACAACGTATTCTTGTCACAATAGATAACTTTCTGTGACAACGTATTTTAGTCGTCACTTATTCTTTTAGCTACGGAGGTATATGCTACGAAAGTATGTCGTCACTGTACTCGTCACAGAAGATGTGTGTTGTGACGAGTTTCATAACTTCTGTGACAACTTTACATGCCACAAAAATTATGTTTTCTTGTAGTGTATACATATACATATCTATATATACATATATGTACTTATGGGGGGTTTATAGAGGGTATATTGGGGCTAAGAAGGGGGTTTATAGGGGGTTGCTGCTGCTACAGCCACTGCTACAGCTGCTGTTACTGCTACTGCTTGCCTGCTATTGCTGTTGCTCCTGCTTTGCTGCTGCTGCTGCAGCTGCTTTGTACTGCTGCTGCTGCAGCTCGGCACTGCTGCTGCTGCAGTTGCTTCTCTTCTTCTCCCTCTTCTCTCTACATCTATATATATATCATATATATCTACCTATATATATATCTATATATATATATATATATATATATATATATTTTATATATCTATATATATATATATTATATATATATATATATATATATATATATATATATATATACACAAACACACTCATATATATATAAATTCAAACCCACACACATGTAATACATATATAGACACACACACAATCTCTATATATATACATACACACACATATAAATATATAATATATAAACACATACACACACACTCTCACACAAACACACTCACACTCTTCACACATACACCACTCTCACCACCACTCTCTTGACACCCTCTCCCAACACCACCACCACTCACAAACACAAATACATATATATAATACATACACATATATATATATATATACATATATATATATATACACTCTAATGAAGGAAACCCCAATAAATCCTAAACTAGATTTCAGAGGAAACCTATAAATCTATGGTCAAAGTGTGGAGAATCATCTCCTCCACACTTATTGTGAAGGACATAAAGGCTAAAGAGAATTAATGGGGGTTTAAATGCATACCTAGAATTTAAAATCCTTGGAGAAGAAAAGCTTTGCAAGAAAGAAGAAATTTGAGAGAGAGAGAGAGTTTACTTGGTTGTGAAGAAAAGAGGAGGGGGAGGTTGTCCATCTATGGCCGGCCATGGGGGGGGGGGGGCTATTGGGTTTGGGTGGAGATCCAATAAGCCCCCAAACCCAATAGACTTAGGTTGGGTTTGGTTCGGGTTTGGTTTGTTTCGGTTTGTTTCGGTTCAACCCTAATTAACTAATTAAGCCTCTATAATGACTAATTAAGCCATGGAAGTAGGGTTTATGGTTTCTAGCCTAGTTAGGATGGCATGTGGGCCAAGCCCAGCTAGTATGTGGGTCCCACTAGTGTCCAGGCTATCCGGGTCTCCAACTTAAGTCCGAATTGAGTAAAATTCAAACCAACTCAAACAAATCCCTAAAAATCATATAAAATTAAGTAAAATTCCTAAAAATTATAAAACTTAAAAAATGATAAAAATACCCCTAATTCGAAAACTGGGGTGACAGGTATTTGGAACCAATGACTGGTGATGTCTTTACTGCAAGAGTTGAAGATTACCAATTTGATAGGAGAGTCTTCCCATTGTTAGAGGGAGATAAACAACAAAATTTTCATATAGAAGAACCCATCGCTTATGTCACTACCATATTTTAGCTTGAGAATATTTTGGTCATTTGAGAATTTTTGAATTTATTTTGATTTATTGAATTGGTGATTGTTATTTTTGACTTTGGCAAGTTGAGACTTTAGAGACTAACCTAGATGTTGACCCTAGCTATGGTGACTTGATTAGCATGGTGAGACCCTAGTCTAACTTAAGTTAACCTAAGTTAGTCATTTAGAAATCAAGATTCAAATAGGAGGATTAAGGATTAGGTTCAATGACTTGAGACTCATGAATTGATTCCATGACTAATGCAACTTGGCCCATAGCCCATTAGACTAAACCCTAACCCTAAATCCCACTCACTATTGTCGGACACTAGGGCTTCCTCCCTATAAATATTCTCTTAATTTAGTTCTTGCTCTTTTGTATTGAATCAACACTTAGAAAAAAAGAAGGTATGGCCATTCTTCCCCAATCCATAGTTTTTCCATTTTAATTCCTTTTTGACTATAGTTCTTGCATTAGAGTCTAATACTCTTCTATTTCTATTTATGGAGAGTAATCCCAACTTTTGAACAATTTGGGGATTTGAGCTAGCAAGGAGAAACACTCTATTTTGGGGCTTTTCTTGCCATTGGACACCTATAGGTAAAACTCCTCAAATTGTGTTTTATTCTAATTTTTTTGCATCCTAGCCTAGATCTAGGTGTCCCCTAGCTGTCCCTAAAATTTGGTTAGAAATCGTGTCCGTTTGGTGTCCGTATCGCGACACGTGTTAAGGTGTATGTGCAAGTGTTTGATAGAATGCCACTTAGGATTTGATTTTCGTATTTTATAAAACTAATTACATGAATCTATAGATATATATATATGTACATTAAATTTTGTGAAGACTGAGTTGGGTTTTGTGTCATTTTTGTGTCCTAAATTGCACTGGACACGCTGCACGGGGACTCGGCCGGGTGTCCTGCTGCTCGTGTCGATTTCTCCTTGGACACAGCACGAGATGGCACAAATTTTATAGGCAGGAAGGGGCAGTGACTGTCATCATGCTCCCAAAATTTGGGAGAAATGATGTACGACACGCGAAGAATTCGTGCCCGAACTTGACACACACTGCTCGTGTACTATCGGGTTCACGTACTGACACACGCACTAACACGCGTTCGTGTCCACTCTAGACACGACTTTGACACGTCGTGGTGTGTCGACTGTGTAGCCCCATACGTGGGCTACACGTGTGCATGACCACGTGTTGTGAGGAGTCGTATGTCGTATCCACGATCTCAGTGAACACGTGCACGATGCCTCTGTGTGCACTGGTTTACTGTGTGTATGAGTTTTCAATTGGACACGTTTGTGTCTAGTTCTTGGAGACTGGGACACCCCCCACGATAGAATCACATGTAGTATATTCATTACCAACTTATTGATTTGATATTAGTTGTTATTTCTAATTCGAATTTGGGAATTTTTCTAAATTTTTGATACCTAAAACTGTCAACTGATTTTTCAGAAAATTTGAAATATATTAAACTATTTTGTGTGATTAAATTGTGATGTTTAGATATCAGAGTTTGACCTACATATTAGGGGTTCACATTAGCATGGGAATTTAGTTTTGGAATTGCATTTAGGCTTTTGAATTGCATTTGAATTGATACACTGTTTAATTATGCACTGTTCCTGAGTTCAAGGCTGTTAATACTTGCACTGTTTGTTCCTGCGAGTTTCAAATGTCATGTGGGTTGCTGATTGTGACTTGGTTTTCGAATTTCTTTGGGGTTTGATAACTGAAACCTGAAAACAACCAAACTATACACATGTCACTCACAAACACCATTGATTTCCCTAGACACATACACCCTATTCACATAAACCTATGTTGATCTACTTAAACACACTGTTTCCTGAAATCTGAGAATGGACACTCATGTATACACATTGGCACCCATAAACACACTCACACAGGTAGAACCTGAAACTGAAATATGAGAATTGCAAGTGTCATGTGTTTCATTGATTGAGGTTGGTTTAGTTTCAATATGGATGTACACACACCCTGTCTTCTCCTATACACACACACACACACAAAAACTGAAACCTGAAAACTGAGATGCACTAATTCCTGTACACACACACATACATTGCACACTGTCTGAAATCTGAAAACAATGTCTACACATACACATTGATTCCTATGTCTACACATATACATATAGAACATTTCACACTGTTTTCCTGAATACACTCACTCACTCACCCATGCCACACACACACATGCATGTGCCCTATTTGACACACTAATTCATGTCCACACACTCATACATACATGCAGGACACTATATCTCTATCTCTCTATATGTATAGGTATACACATATAATATGTAATCTTGCATGATAATATGTAATGTAATATATATGTATAATGTCCATATGATTTTAGTATGTATGTATATGTGGAAATTGAATATGTGTGCATGCCTATATTATTGTGTTTGGCATATAGCCTATGTAGTATAGCCTATGGGTATCCTAATGTGCAAGTTTGTGTATATGGAATGTATACACAAGAGTTAGGGTGTTATTAGACTTGTGTGACTTATGAATGATGCGTGCTTGCTAGGATAGACTGGTTAGGCTTAGTGAGACTTGTTTGGGTTAGGTTTGACCTAGTTGACCTAGTTTGACTAGAGTAGTTGACTAGAGTTGACCAAAGGTTGACTTTAGCCTAGATTGACCTAAAACATCATGTGGAATGCATTGTAGCAGTTATTTTACCAATTTGGATATGTTGTGACTTGTGCTATTTTGATTAGGAGCCAGACACCACTCCTTAGGCAGTATTTCATTCAGACACTCAGGATATCAGGCGAGTACATTCTCTGACCGTTTCATACTTGCTAGGATTCTATTCTTGCTCTAGATTACATTACTTGATGTTGACACGATAGAAACACGGATTAGTACTATATGGATCTTTTCATACGATATTATCCCCCTCGGGAGCATCGGATAAATCATGTCATGTACGTTTTACTTTCATCACGTATTCCTGTGCTTACACCATTCATGTGCACTCTCGTGATTCATGTACTCTCATGTTCACGGAGCCCCCATGTTTATATTCATGTGCACCCATTTATGGGCCCCCCATGTAAAATTATGTACAATAACTTAACTTGAACGGATCCTTGTGTATTGATTGAGGATGGGGGAGTAGAAATAGTCATGTGGACATGTCCAAAGTAGTGTAGCCATGTACAACCTCTCATGTTTATTATAAAGCCGTTCATATGTCTATCTTGTACTCTAAATCACTAGTTCACTATAGCTCTTTACTTATAGTAGATATTTTTTACAGTCTTCTCTTTTACCTCATGTATTTTTCAGCGTTTCATGTATCTTACTCTATTGCCTGTATTATATTCCTGTCATGATATGAACTGCATGAGATGTACTGTGCTCGCTTCCGTCCTGACTGGACCTGTTGAAATATTACAGATGACTTTGAGGAGCTGTGTCCCACTTATTACGGAGCAGGCCTAGATGACACATGTGAGCTGGACTCTCAGGAGGACCCAGCACTTGCAGAGGACATTACCCCAGTAGTCTAGGCTAGTTAGCTAGACTAGTATTATCTTCATGTCTTCTTGGATACACTTGTACCTATTTGGAGATTTGTTATTCTGGATTTGTGGAGTTGTTTATCTTAGACATTTAGCTATCTCTCTTATGTTGTATTTATCATCTGTAGATTCTGTTGATTTCATCTATTTCTATCTTATCGTACTTTCTTCCTTAGTTGTGATTGAGTTGTACTTTATATTGTCACCTCCATTCGGAGTGTATATACTGTACATGTACCTTATAACTGTTAGATGTATGTGACCTAGCACAGCGTTCTACCGCTGACACTGCGACGTAGGCTAGACGTAACCACTTCTCGTGCCCCTACACTGGGTGCGGATCGTGACACATTTTTAGTGGTGGCCCATGCAGGTCCAGTTTAGAAATACAGTGGTATTCGAACTAGAGTATCACTGCAGCCTGCAGTAGGATTAGGATATTTTGAAGGTCCTCAATCACATTAGAAAAAACTCTTAATCAGATTCCTTTTACCTAAATTTGCTGCTTAGTGTCTTCCCTTGAATATAAACTGTCCTCCTTTGATTTTTTGCTTCATTTCCAGTAATTGCTTCTTATTTTTTATCTGTCTTCATGATGGTTATGGAAACACGATCTTATCGCTCCGGTTCGGGGGATACTATCGAGACCACTTCTCGTCCTGTTCAGCAGGGACTCGAGACTGCATCTCCTGTTGTGCCGACTCAGGTTGGCATTTCTGCTACATTGGAGGTGTACCTCCGCCTGTACAAAGACCTTCCCCCGTCATTCCTAATTTCTCTCAGCAGCAGCGGTTTGTGCAACACCAGCAACAGGCCAGGGAAGCCCAACAGGGGCGAGCTTCGCCATGGCAGCCGAGGATGCAGAGGCTATTGGGGAGCTGATCGCAGGTTCTGTTCTACTCGACTCCATTCTAGCTTTCGCCTTATTTGATTCTGGGACTTCCCACAGTTTTGTGTCTGTATCATTTGCTGTAGACACTGCCTAGTATCTGAACCATTACCTAGTACCTGCAAGATCATGACTGGGGTGGTATTATCCTCGTGAGTGATGTTTACAGAGGACGGCGTGTTATTTTGGGAGGCCGAGAGTTTGAGGTGAGTCTGCTCGTAATGCCACTACCGAACTACGATATCGTATTAGGTATGGATTGGTTGAGCAGGCACCACGCCATCATAGATTGCCGTGGGGGTAGAGTTCTGTTCAGAGCGCCAGGAGAGCCAGAGTTCGAGTTCACCCGACGGCAGGCAGAGCAGAGCAACGGGCTTTTCTGTGGGGCTTTAGTAGAGGAGCAGGAGGTTCCACATCCTTTGATTGCAGAGTTCATGGACGTCTTTCTGGAGGAGTTGCCAGGACTTCCACCGGACAGGGATGTTGAGTTCTCGATAGACTTGGTTCCCGGCATGGAGCCGATTTCTCAGCATGTCTATCGAGTGAACAACAGTGAGTTGGTGGAATTAAAGAAGCGGGTGGATAAGCTACAGGACAAGGGCCTCATCCGATCGAGTTCTTCACATTGGGGTGCTCCGGTATTCTTTGTACCCAAGAAGGATGGGTTGGTACGGATGTGTATCGACTACAGGACACTCAACAACCTCACAATCAAGAACAGATATCCACTGCCGCGGATTGATGATCTCTTTGATCAGTTGAGCGGAGCTTGGGTTTTCTCGAAGATTGATCTGAGGTCAGGTTATCATCAGGAAAGGTGAAGATGGAGGATATCTTGAAGACCGCCTTCAGGACGCGGTATGGTCAGTTTGAGTTCTTGGTTATGCCGTTTGGGCTGACCAACGCCCCGACAGTATTTATGAACTTGATAAACAAGGTGTTCCACCAGTACTTGGACAAGTTCGTGGTGGTGTTCATCGATGATATCCTGGTATATTCGAAGACTGATGAGGAGCATGAGGAGCACTTGAGAGTGGTTCTGGAGATACTCAGGAGGGAGAGGCTGTATGACAAGCTCTCGAAGTGCGAGTTCTTTCTATACAAAGTTGACTTCTTGGGTCATGTGGTGACTGGAGATGGGATCTTAGTGGACCCGAAGAAGATCACAGCAGTTGAGGCTTGGTCGACACCGAGTTCAGTAGCAGAGATCAAGAGCTTCTTGGGACTGGTAGGCTATTACAGAAGGTTCGTGCAGGATTTCTCTCGAATTACAGAGCCGTTGACTAGGCTGACCCGGAAGAATGCATAGTTGTTTGGTCAGAGGAGTGTCAGGTCACTTTTGATGAGTTGAAGAAGTGGCTGACGACAGCTCCGATTCTGATATTGGTATCAGGATCGGGAGGGTTCACTATCTACAGTGACGCCTCGGGAAAGGGTTTGGGTTGTGTCTTACTGCAGCATAGGAAGGTGATTGCCTATGCTTCCAGGCAGTTACGTCCCCATGAGAAGAACTACCCTACCCATGACTTGGAGCTGGCAGTAGTGATATTTGCTTTGAAGTTGTAGAAACACTCCTTATATGGAGAGAGGGTGGAGATCTTCACAGATCATAAGATCTTGAAGTATGTGTTTACACAGAAGGAGCTCAACATAAGGCAGCGCAGGTGGTTAGAGTTGATGAAGGACTTTGACATCTCACTACAGTATCACCCAGGGAAGGCCAACGTGGTTGCCGATGCCTTGAGTAGGTATCCGACAGCCATGTGTTTGACTATGGACCATCATTTGCTAGCAGACTTAGAGAGCCAGGGATTGAGGTGATCGTGCCCAGAGTTCAGATGTCGATGTGGGGCGTTCAGATTCAGTCGGACTTGATGGAGAGGATCAAGTCGACGCAGTTCGAGGATGTTGCTCTGCGGTGTATCCGAGAGTAGGTTCGAGTAGGGCTGGTGGATGGTGAGTTTACTCTTACAGAGGATGGTGCTTTGAGGTACGGTTCCAGGCTGTGTGTACCCAGTGGAGAGCTCAGGGAGCAGGTCATGCAAGAGGTCCACCGATCTTAGTACTCTATACATCTTGGTGCCAACAAGATGTACAGGGATCTGAGAGAGCACGTCGGGTAGTATGGGATGAAGTGGGAGGTAGCTCGCTTCGTAGCCAGGTGCTTGGTCTGTTAGCAGGTCAAGGCAGAGAGACAGAGGCCAGGGGGTTTATTGCAGCCATTGTCCATTCCAGAGAGGAAGTGGGAGCATATCACGATAGATTTTGTATCTGGATTGCTGCGTACACCAGGAAGGAAAGACACGATTTGGGTCATCGTAGACAGGTTGACTAAATCGGTCCACTTTTTGCCATTTAAAGTAGGTACGTCTACTGAGAGGCTTGTAGAGATGTACATGCGGCAGATTGTCAGAATTTATGGAGTTCCGGTCAGCATCATCTCGGATCGAGATAGTCGCTTTACTTCCTATTTTGGCAGAGTCTGCAGACTAGTTTGGGCACTCAGCTCAAGTTTAGTACTGCATACCACCCTCAGACGGATGGACAGTCAGAGAGGACTATTTAGACATTCGAGGACATACTGCGGACGTGTGTCTTAGATTTCGAAGGATCCTGGGAGGATCACCTACACTTGGTAGAGTTTGCTTATAACAATAGTTTTCAGGCCAGCATTGAGATGTCACCTTTCGAGGCGTTGTACGGGCGTAGGTGTCGTACACCCTTATCTTGGGATGATGTTGGTGAGCGAGCTTTATTGGGACCTGAGATGGTTGTTGACGCAGCCGAGAAGGTGAAGCTCATTAGGGACAGATTTCGCGTGACGTAGGATAGACATCGACATTGGGCCGATAGCCATCGGAGGCCTTTGGAGTTTGAGGTACAGATTAGAGATAGGATTAGAAGTAGGTTGTTTGTTTTTGTTGTTTGATCATGTTTGATTATTTAGTAACTTGAGACCTTGTTTGTGTTTAGGTCGGAGACATGGTTTTTCTGAGGATATCTCCGACTCGTTGTTCCATATGTTTTGGTGGAGGTGGGAAGCTTAGCCCGCGCTTCATCGGACCTTTTGTGAACAGCGGAAGAGTCGGTGACATAGCATACAGGCTTGACTTGTCATCTGCACTAGTGGGTGTCCACAACATATTCCACATATCATAGTGGAGACGGTATGTGGCTGATTCTAGCCATATACTTGACCATTCGGAGATTAAGGTGGAACCTACTCTCAGTTATCCAGAACAGCCAGTGAAGATTCTGGGTCGCCGAGAGAAGGTACTAAGAAACCAGATGATACCCTTGGTTCGCGTCGAATGGAGGCATCATTCTCCAGGAGAGTCTACCTGGGAGCGGGAGGATGAGATGCACGAGCGATACCCATATCTTTTTGGACCTTGAGGTATGATTGTCTATCCTTCTCATCAGTTTAGTTTCGTCTTTTAATTTCAAAGACAAAATTCTTTTAAGGAGGGTAGATTTGTCACTTCCACATTTTAGCTTGAGGGTATTTTGGTCATTTGAGAATTTTTGAATTTATTTTAATTTATTGAATTGGTGATTGCTATTTTTGACTTTGGCTAGTTGAGACTTTGGAGACTAACCTAGATGTTGACCCTAGCTATGGTGACTTGATTAGCATGATGAGACCCTAGTCTAACTTAAGTCAACCTAAGTTAGTCATTTAGAAATCAAGATTCAAATAGGAGGATTAATGATTAGGTTCAATGACTTGAGACTCATGAATTGATTCCATGACTAATGCAACTTGGCCCTAGCCCATTAGACTAAACCCTAACCCTAAATCCCACTCACTATGGCCGGCCACTAGGGCTTCCCTCCCTATAAATACTCTCTTCATTTAGTTCTTGCGTCATTTGTATTGAATCAACACTAAGAAAAAAAAAGAAAGGTATGGCCATTCTTTCCCAATCCATAGTTTTTCCATTTTAATTCCTTTTTGACTCTAGTTTCTTGCATTAGAGTCTAATACTCTTCTATTTCTATTTATGGAGAGTAATCCTAGCTTTTGAATAATTTAGGAATTTGAGCTAGCAAGGAGGAACACTCTATTTTGGGGCTTTTCTTGCCATTGGACACCTATAGGTAAAACTCCTCAAATTGTGTTATTATTCTAATTTCTTTACATCCTAGCCTAGATCTAGGTGTCCCCTAGCTGTCCCTAAAATTTGTTAGAAATCGTGTTCGTTTGGTGTCCGTATCGGACACGTGTCAATGTGTATGTGCAAGTGTTTGATAGAATGCCACTTAGGATTTGATTTTCGTATTTGTAAAACTAATTACATGAATCTGTAGATCTATATATGTATATTAAATTTCGTGAAGACTGAGTTCGGTTTTGTGTCATTTTTGTGTCCTAAATTGTATTGGACACGCTGTACGGGGACTCTGCCGGGTGTCCTGCTGCTCGTGTCCAATTTCTCCTTAGACATAGCACGAGATGGCACAAAAGTTTATAGGCAGGAAGGGGCAGTGACTGTCATCATGCTTCCAAAATTTGGGAGTAAATGATGTACGACACGTGAAGAATTCGTGCCCGCACTGTACACACACTGCTCGTGCACTGTCGGGTTCACGTACTGACATGCACACTAACACGCGTTCGTGTCCACTCTAGACACGACTTGGACACGTCGTAGTGTGTCGACTGTGTAGCGTTACACGTGGGCTACACGTGTGCATGACCACGTGTCATGAGGAGTCGTGTGTCGTGTCCACGATCTCAGTGAACACGTGCACGATGCCTCTGTGTGCACTGGTTTACTGTGTGTGTGAGTTTTCAATTGGACACGTTTGTGTCCAGTTCTTGGACACTGGGATACCCCCACGACACAATCACATGTAGTACATTCATTACCAACCTATTGATTTGAATATTAGTTGTTATTTCTAATTCGAATTTGGGAATTTTCCTAAATTTCTGATACCTAAAGCTGTCAACTGATTTTTCATAAAATTCAAAATGTATTAAACTGTTTTGTGTGATTAAATTGTGGTGTTTACATATCAGAGATTGACCTACATATTAGGGGTTCACATTAGCATGGGAATTTAGTTTTCGAATTGCATTTGGGCTTTTGAATTGCATTTGAATTGATACACTGTTCCTGAGTTCAAGGATGTTAATACATGTACAGCTTGTTCCTGAGAATTTCAAATGTCATGTGGGTTGCTGATTATGACTTGGTTTTCGAATTTATTTGGGGTTTGATAACTGAAACCTGAAAACAACCAAACTATACACATGTCACTCACTCACCATTGATTTCCCTAGACACATACACCCTGTTCACAGAAACCTATGTTGATCTACTTAAACACACTGTTTCCTGAAATCTGAGAATGGACACTCATGTATACATTGGCACCCATACACACACACTCACACAGGTAGAACCTCAAACTGAAATCTGAGAATTGCAAGTGTCACGTGTTTCATTGATTGAGGTTGGTTTAGTTTCAATATGGATGTACACACACCCGGTCTTCTCCTATACAAACACATAAACTAAAACCTGAAAACTGAGATGCACTAATTCCTGTACACACACACATTGCACACTGTCTGAAATCTGAGAACAATGTCTACACACACACATATTGATTCCTATGTCCACACAGATACATATAGCACATTTCATACTGTTTTCCTGAATACACTCACTCACTCACTCACCCATGCCACACACACACACATGTATGTGCCCTATTTGACACACTAATTCCAGTCTACACACTCACATATACATGCAGGATACTATATTTCTATCTCTCTATATGCAAAGGTATACACATATAATATGTAATCTTGTGTGGTAATATGTAATGTAATATATGTATAATGTCCATATGATTTTAATATGTATGTATATGTGGAAATTGAATATGTGTGCATGCCTATATTATTGTGTTTGGCATATAGCCTATGTAGTATAGCCTATAGGTATCCTAATGTACAATTTTGTGTATATGGAATGTATACACATGAGTTAGGGTGTTGTTAGAGTTGTGTGACTTGTGAATGATGTGTGCTTGCTAGGATAGACTGGTTAGACTTAGTGAGACTTGTTTGGGTTAGGTTTGACCTAGTTGACCTAGTTTGACTAGAGTAGTTGACCAGAGTTGACCAAAGGTTGACTTTAGTCTAGATTGACCCAAAACATCATATAGAATGTATCGTAGCAGTTATTTTACCAATTTGGATATGTTGTGACTTATGCTGTTCTGATTAGTAGCCAGACACCACTTCTCAGGCAGTATTTTATTCAGACACTCAGGATATCAGGCGTGTACATTTCTGACCGTTTCATACTTGCTAGGACTTTATTCTTGCTCTAGATTACTTTACTTGATGCTGACACGATGGAAACACAGATTAGTATTATATGGATCTTTTCATACGATGTTATCCCCCTCGGAGCATCAGATACATCATGTCATGTGCGTTTCACTTTCATCATGTATTTCTGTGCTTTTACCATTCATGTGCACTCTCGTGATTCATGTACTCTCATGTTCACGGAGCCCCATGTTTTATTCATGTGCACCCATTTATGGGCCCCCATGTGAAATCATGTATAATAACATAACTTGAACGGATCCTTGTGTATTGATTGAGGATGGAGGAGTAGAAATAGTCATGTGGACATTTCCAAAGTAGTGTAGCCATGTACAACCTTTCATGTTTATTATCAAGCCATTCACATGTCTATCTTGTACTCTAAATCACTAGTTCACTGTATCTCTTTACTTATAGTAGATATTTCTTTACAGTCTTCTCTTTACCTCATGTATTTTTCAGCGTTTTATGTATCTTACTCTATTGTCTGTATTATATTCCTGTCATGATATGAACTGCGTGAGATGTACTGTGCTCGCTCCTGTCCTGACTGGACCTGTTGAAATATTACAGATGACTTTTAGGAGCCGTGTCCCACTTATTACGGAGCAGGCCTAGATGACACATGTGAGCTGGACTCTCAGGAGGACCCAGCACTTGCAGAGGACATTACCCCAGTAGTCTAGGCTAGTTAGCTAGACTAGTATCTATTTATCTCCATGTCTTGTTGGATACACTTGTACTTATTTGGAGATTTGTTATTCTGGATTTGTGGAGTTGTTTATCTTAGATATTTAGCTATCTCTTTTATCTTGTATTTATCATCTGTGGATTCTGTTGATTTTATCTATTTCTATCTTATCGTACTTTCTTCCTTAGTCGTGATTGAGTTGTACTTTATATTGTCACCTCCATTCGGAGTGTATATACTGTAAAGGTACCTTATAACTGTTAGATGTATGTGACCTAGGACAGCGTTCTACCGTCGATACTGCGGCGTAGGCTGGACGTAACCACTTCTCGTGCCCCTATATTGGGTGCGGGTCGTGACAGCTTACGAATGGCGTGAACTAACATGGAATATGCCTACTATATCTCATCAAGATCCAAGAACTCCATAATATGATTATGAGACAAGGAGAAAGATACATTTGAAGAAATTGCAAGTCAATTACCTGATGCATTAATGATGCCGCAAAGGTAACTAGATCACATGTGCCAGCTATAAATGTGCCAACCAGAATTACTGTTGGACAAAATTCAAACAAGACGGCAAATAAATCTACCACTACACATCAAAGATATGGTAGGCCTATTGATAGTGCTCCTAGAAAAATGAGAGTTAGTGAAACATCTTGTCCTGATAAAATCCGATAGTGGCTGAGCTCCGAAAACAAATAATAAAGATGTGCACATTTTCAAATTCACTAAAATGTCTATGGATGCCTCTAGAGAGCACATATACCTAAAAATGAAGAGATCTATATATTCCATGCATATTCAGGTGAATTGTGGAATAGAAAATCACTTGTCATTGTTGACATATTTAGCGATGCAGTGGCTACTAAAATATCAAAGGACGATGATAATTGTGAAAATGAACCACGCAGTATAAATGAATGTCGACAAAGAAAAATTTGCTAATCTGAAAATATGTTATTCAAGCAGAATTAAAATCTTTAAAAAATGTTGTGTATTTGGGCCTATAGTGGAAACACCAAAGGACAGGTGTTCGTGAGAAAAAAAAGAGAGGAACGAAGTTCAAAGATACAAAGTTCGACTTATAGCACAATGTTTCTCTCAAAGACCTGGAATTGACTATGTGGAGACATACTCTCCAGTCATGGATGTCATTACCTTTAGATATCTAATTAGTCTTACAGTTTCTGAAAATCATGATATGAGACTTATAGATGTTGTAACTGTATATTTATATGGAGACTTACATACTGATATTTATATAAAAATAGAGAGGATTTACAATGCCAAAGACAAAGTCAAAGGGCATATGTTCAATTAAACTAAGACGAGCATTATATGGGTTAAACAATCCGAAAGAATGTGGTATAATCGTCTAGTATATATTTGACTAATGAATATAAAAATAGTCAAATTTGTCCATGTATCTTAATTAAGAAATTCGAAAATAGATTCTCTATAGTAGTATATGTGGATAATATAAACTTGATCAGGTCTCCTACATAATTAGAGAAAACTGTAAACTATTTGAAGAATGAATTTGAAATGAAAGGCTTGAAAAAAAGAAGAAGCTATGTCTTGGTTTGCAAATAGAACGATGTTCCATTGGAATAACAGTGCATCAATCCTGATATATTGAAAGAATGGACAAAGCATATCCACTAAGTACACCTATGGTTGTACATAGTTTGGATTTGGATAAAGATCCATTTCGACCAAAGGGAGAAGATTAAAAGTTCTTGGTCCCTGCGTACCATATTTAAGTGCTATTGAAGCAATACTATATCTAGCACAATGCACAAGACCAAACATTGTATTTTTAATTTATTGTCTAGATACAGTTCTGCACCTACACTTAGACATTGGAATGGAGTTAAACACATAATGAAATATCTTCGTGAAACAACTGACATGTAATTATTTTATTCATGTGATTTCACTAACAATTCTCGTCCAGTTAGTTATGCAGGCTCGGATTATTTTTCTGACCTCATAAGGGTTGCTCCCAAACAGGTTTTGTGTTTATTAATATCCATGCAGCTATATCTTGACGATCAACAAAGTAAGGTTCAATAGCAATTTCCTCTACCCATGCATAATTAATTGCATTATATGAAGCAAAAAGCGAAAATGTGTGGTTGTGATCGATCATTCATCGTATACGAGTAAATTGTGAACTACCCACAGCTACAGATGAGCCTACAACAATATTCGAAGGCAATGAGGCGTGTAGTGCACGAGTCTGAGAGGGATTCATCAAAGGAGATCAAATCAAGCACTTTCCACCAAAGTAGTTGTTACATATCAACTAGCTGTTACAGATCTACTGTATCGAAGGTGTGCTCATGAGATGTGGTGAGTATCTCAATATAATGCATTGGTGAGTATCTCGATATAATGTATTGCATGTGTCGAGGTGTGCTCATGAGATGTGGTGGGGCACAAGTGTGTGTCATGTGGAAGTATTTTCCTAGAAGAAAAAGGATTAATTCCAACAAAGATGTAACTTGATTTTTGTTGTGCGGACTCGGACTCGGACACGGACTCCAGGATGTCTCGTGCATGCACGGGAGTGTTCCGGGGGGTAGGCGTGGACTGGCACACTTCTATGCTGATTGTGGGATGATCTAAAATATCAAACTCTATTTTTGAGTATTGGTATTTTAGTCCCACATCGGATAGAAGAAGAGGTGAAGTCTCACTCCACTCTATAAATAGAGTCCCTTGGCCTCCTTTAAAAGATGCACCAAAGAAAAGAGTTAAGGGAGTCCGTAAAGTCTAGGAAGCCCGTTCAAGTCTCAAATATTGACTGACGAGCGTTCCAGAAGTTCTCTAGAACTTGCTGGTTCCTGGAAGCGGATCGTATATAGGCTAATCTTGCTTTGAGCAACGGTGATCTTATCACCCCAGCAAAGCAGCCTTTCTCTTTCTTTTTCCTTCTCTCTCTCTCTGATCTAATCAGATACTTCTTGGGGGCTTTCGTCGCTGTTGCTGCTAGCAACTCGATTTTGTACCTTCCTAAAAGAAGCTCTACTTTCGTTTGTTGTTGTAACGAAATCTCTTTAGATTTTTGTTACCCAGAATCCTCCATGGATCTCTGTGGTGCACCTTCTTTGAAGTGTTGCTACGAAACGTTGTTGCTATTGAGACAACTGTTTTGTTTCTCTGTTTTCCATCGAAAATTACACCTCGGGAATAACAATCTCAAAGCAAGATTTATATTCGATGGAAAACAACCATACAAACCTTCTCGACACAAGTTTTCACAAATTTGAAAAGTTTAACGGGGAGCATTACAACGTCTGGAAGAGAAAGGTCAGCACTTCAAGTCGTGTTGACAGATCCTGAGCCTTTAAGTCCAGAAGGTGAAAATGCTCGAAGGGTCGCTGAGGCCACTGCTCTGCAATCCAAGTGGAGGAGAGATAACAACCTTTGTAAGTTGCTTATCTCAAACTCTATGGAAGACTCTTTGGCAGAGTCATATTCCAAGAGGGTGAAAGCCAAAGAGAACTGGGATTCTTTGGGTAGCTATATGAAGATGATGAGAACAGGTCCAAAATTTCATCGTCGAGAAGTACCACAAGTGGCGCTTCGAAGACGAAATGGCGATGCTACCTCAAGTGAAGGAATTTCTGAAGTTGCGCCAAAAGTTAGATAACGAGAAGATGCCCCTCGTCGACAAGTTTGTCGTTGGAGGAATAGTCTCGAAACTTCATGCTGGTTGGAGCAACTTCTATGCTAGAATGCATCGGAAGAAGTTGGACATTAGCTTGGAAGATCTTCTACAAGAGATCCACGTTGAGGATGAAATACGATCTCAACAGAAGATGGACTCTCTGTCCAAACAACTGGCTAAGGCCAACTTGGTGCAGACAGAGAGTTCAAGGGGAAGCATGAGGCTTCTCATCACAAGAAGAAGGACTCCACTAATCTGAAAGTGAAGGGTCCTTCGTTCAAGCAACAGCAGTCCAAGTCCCACGTGACTTGCTTCAACTGTGGCAAGAAGGGCCACTACAAGAGTGAATGCAAAACCAAGCCCAAACCAAAATAGCAGGTATGGCTAAACTTGGATATTTTAATTACTTAACTTGGTTGCTATTGTTGTACAGTTTGAGTTATCTAGCGTGGTAGCTGACTAGTGGTCTGACACTAGTGTATCTGACCACGTGTGCTCTCGAAGGAGCTATTTACCAAGGACGAGTCGTGTTATGACGAAGGTCTCGATGGCGAACATGTATCTAGTAGAATATCTGAAGATCGAGACAGTGGTTATGAACCACCAACAAGGACACTGGAATGGTATTACATGTACCAGAGATTTTTGAAGATCCGATCTCAGGAAGTCTGTTATCTGATACAGACTTGAAAGATGGACATTCGTACTAGCCAGATCGTAATTTCTTGGCGAGGAACATGCTTCGAAAAGATGTTCGGTGCTGAAGGGATGTTCGAACTTCTGCTGGTGGCGATGAAGTTACTTTATTGAATGGACTGAGAGTTGTTCTATGATAGAAGCAGACTCAAGTTGTCCTATCGGGACATTATCTTCAGAATGTGGGGGTAAGGAGGTGGAGGAATTTAAGGTCTGTGCAGATATAAGACTGTTGGGAAGCTGCTCAGACGATTGAACTAAAGTACTGATCATCTGGAGTTAGTACACTCATATATCTCTGACTTTTATCAATTCTCCATAGAGGCCGGTTCAAAGTGTTTCTCGAAGTGCACGTTCGCATGACTTCTCAAGTAGAAGGATGCAGCATTCGAGTAGTTCAGAGACTTCAGAACTGAAGCTGAACGTTAAACCGATATACAGGTACTCAGAAGTGATCGAGATGTAGAGATAGGTCTCATGAATTCGCATCGTTCTGTAAAGAACATGGAATCATCAATGAGACTACTGCTCCATATTCTTCTCAATCTAACGGAGTAGCGGAGAGGAAGAACAGAACATTGACAGAAATGATGAACTCAATGCTGCTAACTGCGGATCTTCCTAAATGCTACTGGAAGAAGCTGCAATGACGGCCACTTTTATTCTAAATAGAGTGCCGTATGCAACTTCGGACGTAACTCCTCATGAACTCTGGTTCAAAGTCAGACCTAACTTGAATGTTATTTGAGTGTGGGGGTGTCTAGCTTAGAAGCTCCTAGATCTGAAGATTCAGAAGATGGGGACAAGGACTACTAAGACGATCTTCTTGGGGTGTGCGAGAGCACTGATGCTCGGAGATTTCTTGATATTGAGTCAAATCATTATCGAATCTTGCGATGCTGAATATTTTGAAGACAAATTTGCAAGGCACAAGAATATTGTTCTTGCGGATATATCGGACAACAATGAAGGTATGCAAGAAACTGAAGTTTTCAATAAAGAAGTCGTCCAAGAAGATGTTGTTGAAACAACGGTTGAACCAGAACTCACTGAGCCATCAGCGAAGCGTGTGAGAAGGCCGAAGGACTTCAGAAATGACTTTGTCACCTATCATGTGGAAGCAGATCCGCTTACCTATGATGAGGTGTCACGACCCGCACCCACTTTTCGGATACGAGACGTGTCCAAGCCAGCCTACGCCGCAGAGTCAGCGGTAGAACGCTGTCAAGCCCGCAAGAAATAAATGCTCAAAAAATAACATTTGCTGCTCATTTACACTTCACTTTATTACAGTATTTAATTAAAGAAAATACAAGATTTTATAATTAATGAAATTGATACAACTGCTATCTATTTCTAGGTTGACCTCAGCATATCCAAGCCTTCCCCAGTGCTAAGAGTGATCGCAACTAAACCTGAAAAATGTTGGTTTTCAGTCAGAAATGGAATAAGTACACAATCGACGGCAATACAGAACACAATAGAATTAACAAGACATGAAAAATAACATATGAGATATGAAAACTGGAAAGTACTGATGACATGGCACGGTGGAGATGAAAAGAAAAATAAATAAAAAACATCTACCTAGGTGTGAAATATCCGTTTCGACATGTGAACGGCTAGGGGGTAAATCCGACACCCTGCACGTGTCGTTTGCAGCTGCTATATTCAAGAATAGACAAATGGGATAGTTCTGGGTAGTTCACATGTCTACTAAGATATTTCCCCTCCCGACTTCTCCGTGTGACTAGCGTGTCAACAAGCAGCAAGATATATGTATAGACATGAAATGAAAAGACTACTATGAATCGAAAGCAATCAGAAAGTGCACTTGCCTGAGGTCCTTAGCTGGTGAAATCAATAATAATATACCACTCAATAAGCCACAATTAGTCAACACATGCAAAAGTCTCCAGATGCTAAAATAAATTACCAACATTCTTAGAATAGTCAAATTAGCTAGGATTGCCTGTCCTTAAGTCCAATTCTGGACACAGGAGCAAAACGGTAATTTCGGGCAAAAATGATGTCCGCCGTTGGATCCACTTTGCACCGAAAGTGTGCCAGAGTCAACGGTCTCTAAAGTCGTCAAACTACATGTCTACAGATCCGTTTTTTGATACGAATCCAACCGTATGTCCAGTTTTGGATTCCGGTGGGCCGTGCACAAAATCGCCCGTTGAATCGGATCGTGGGGCCCGCAAAACGGTGTTCCGATTCGCCTGTCTCAGAATTGGACCAAAGTTGGCATACAGGACCAAAAAAATGATACGGTCCTGTTGGCACAAGTTTCGTCTCGATCTGACGAACGTGCACGAAGTAATTGTGAAATTTGCACAGAGGCCGATACGAGAAATTTCGACGGATACGCATCAAATTCGTCGCGCACACGCGACCAATTTGAATTCCGTCAAAGCCCACGACCACGAAGCCGTTCCGGATTGGCGGGACGCACATCGTGTCGGAGGTTTTTTCCTATTTTCTATTGTTTTGAAAAATAGTTTTTTGGTCAATTTGGGTTTCTGATTTCTCGGCACTTAGTCGATCAATTCGACTTCTGAAATTGGATCTTGCAGCCCTATAGGTTGTCTAGGTCTGTCTTCAAGTTGATTTTGGAAATTTCTAGTGTTGGGTTCAGAATTTTGCTTCGAAATCACTGGTTGGGGCCGGGTTCACTGTTCTGTGTTTGGACAGTTTTCCATGTTTCGTGATTCGATTTTCTTAGCGATCGATGTCGTATAATTCCACCTACTTGATGGGGATGAAAGAGGGTCATGTACCTCTATGTAGGAATTTTTGGATCGCGGATTCATCTAGCATAGACGAAGAAAAGGACTCAAAAATAGGGTACCTTGGCTTGCTCGCTGCTGCTTTTTCCCGGTTCTGTCGCCGTGCGTGCGCCTCCCTGGCCGCCGTCCGGCCGCGTGTGGCGGTGGCACCGGCGGCGGTGCGCGCAGTTGCCGTCCAGGTCGGGGTGGTCGTTGTGGTGCAGAGTTTAGGGTTTGTTTTCGACGTTCCTGTCTCCCGATTTGTATATATGCGCGATGGAGAGGGGTCGGGTCGCTATTGCTGTGTGCTCGGCTTCTTGGGCTGAGGGGAGTTGGCTCGGGCCAGTAATGGCTTGTGTGCAGCTGGGCTTGTGGGCCTGGGTTCGCATGGGCTGTTAGGTTGGGCCATTAATACATAAACCATATATAAGTATATATCTTATAAGTATATACTTTGTATAAATCCAAGTATATTTATTTATTAATTCCAATACTCATTTATATCTATGTACACTCACACACACACACCACACACACACACACAATATATATATATATATATTCTATTATATATATATATATATATATAATATATATATATATATAATATATATATATATTATATATATAATACACATATACGTCTATATAAATCTATTTATATATATACACATACACACACTATAATATATATTTATATATATGTACACATACTCCATATATATTATATATTTATATATACATTCACATACATATATTCAATATTTATTTATATATACATACACGTACACATATTTATATTATATTTTACGCATAAATTATATCACATGATAACAATTTAATATAACAATTAAATATAACCAATAAAATATAATTAAATAACAATCCCAATAAAATAATAATAATAATAATAATAATAATAAATAATATAATAAAATTTAATAAATCCATAATGGTGTATACCATTTTACCGTCTAATCTCAAAAATGTACAAGGCTTATTTTATACAAATATTTGAATATCAACTAATAACAATATTTGTAATATTTAATTGATGAATATTTAGAAAATTTCATTAAATCATTAAACGGAAAACAACACCATAATACCAAAATACATCAACACAAATGTCATAGGACGTCTCGCATGACTACATGGGCTTGGGCTCGGTACGGGTCCAATCCGGGCTGGTTTGGTACAACCGGGTTCCCTAAAACTCAATAATATAATTAATAATAATAAAATCTTCGTACGGTTAAGTCGCAACTTGGCCTGGTTTTCCTAGTTAGGACGTCACTATGGCTCGTCTTCCCTATCATTGCTAATACACTAGTCAAAGCACGCCACTGCACTAGCCGTGCCATGATTCCTAGTCGTCTTGTACTTCAAAACTCAACCCTGGCTAAAATCATCTACCATAATAATTAACTAAATAAACATTTGTAAAATTCTAAAATCACTATTTAAATCAAATAAATAATAATAAAAATTCGAGAAGGGAAGCTACAAATCTACCCACCTTAAAAATAATTTTCGTCCTCGAAATTCCAATTCATACTATTCCTTAAAATTCAAAGTCTACTATTTCCTTAATCTCCTCAATTTTAATTCCTCAAAAATAGTTTATATCCGCATCTTAATCATTTTGGTAACTACGAAGCCTCGAGGACTTCTACCCACCTTTGGTCACACTACACCTCAAAACACGGTCACTAAAGTCTTATGGTCTTCTAACTAGCTACAATTCTAATTCTACCGGCAGATATCTAGGCATATGGCATCTATAAACCTCATATCTACAAACAACCAAATATTCAATATCAAGCAATATTATACTATAATTTAAGAATTTCTGATGAATTCTAAACAGCACGATCATTCATCGTCTCGAATAAAAGGGACGAGAACCAATAGTATAGAAAAAGGAGTATAATCGAGAGCAAATATGGAGTTTTCCAGAGCGGTAGAGAGTTTCTAATGATGCAGGTAGAAAGAAAGTCTATGAACCACTGACTTATTTGCTAGATTGGGCTACTCTAGTCTAGTCACTTGCTAAATCGAAGGACTCTTGTCTCTTAGAGGGGCTTGCAATTCGTACAATACGAAAATTCCGTTCTCGGAGTTAATCTAAACAGGGTTCCAAAATAGAACAGAATTTAAAAAATCAAGATTGTGATATTTTTGTGGTTATTTAAACACACGAGTAAAATGCAATACAAGATCATATCTCGACTTTCAGGTAGATGGAATAAAGGTTATGAATAGATTCACATTCTAAGGGATAGAGACTACATAATATGTATAGGGACCTATTTCAAACAGTTCGGTTTTATAGTCTAAAAATAGGGGTATGCATGGGTGGGTTTTACCGGGTTTTTAATGGGTTCCCTGATTGGACAGCAATCGTTGGTTGGATGACCCTTGGATCTCAATCTATATGTACTGAGCAAGATTCTAGGATAAAACTATGTCTACTATGTTAGGATAACCTAGAATAGGCTTTAACTCAAGTGGTTGAGCTAGTCGCTAGTCAGGTTGGTCAGCTAAGTTCCTAAAGTCCAAAATGCGCCTTCGGTGACTTTTGTGTTTAAGTAGCACATGGGGCCTCAATTGGGTGGCATACTAGTGGCGTGTGCGTAGTGGGCTTCAAGTAGATCACCACACATATTGGGTCGAAGGAATTGAGTCAAGGTTGAGGCTCTAGTGGAAGTCGGAAAGTATACCGGTATTATGGTAAGGGTTATAGCTAGTCCTTTTAACCTGAAAGTCGTAGCATACAAAAAATAGAGTACAAGGGGCCAGTTTTGAGTGGGACATGATATACCTATGTGAAGGTGGACTCGTCTAGATCTTGCATATAAAATCTGTTGGAAGGTAACAGCTAGTCCCGTGCTCCGAATATTAATGACACGGCCGGGGACACAAAATGATCTTAATAGAAAGTGGAAGTCCATGGGGCACTAATTATCATCATAACGGAAATTATTCCGATCAATCGGTAATCCTCATATATCCTAAAATTTTAGAAGGCTTACTGTCTACCCATCTTAGAAGCTAGGATATGGTTTTAGGAATACTAGGGTTAGAAGGATTTCTAAGTCCGGATATTCGACTCTTATTAATAAAGAATAAGGCACGGCGTAACGGATACGATAGGTATAAGTCAAGTCAAGGGTCGTTCCTCAATAAATGAAAAACGAGTGTGTAAAATGACATATGGTCGATAAAGTAGAATGATCTACATGTCCACAGTGTACAAGAGTTATCGACGGGGTAACCAACTCTAAGGCAAAAGATTTCTAACAACTGATTTGTGAATTTCTATGGTGTCAAACCTGCCAGACTATTATCACAAGGGTTCTCGTTAAAGCAAGCTTCACCAAACAATTAGAGGCTCACAACAGTTGGTATCCTTGAGAATAGGTAGTCTCCTAGGTTGGCATTTGGTTAAGGGAAAACCTAATCATTCTCGGACTCCAATGACTAGAAAATCAAGATTAGCAGGTTTAGTGTCGAAGGGAGGACGAGTAACTCAAGGTAAGGTTCCAGTCATAGAGCTGGCCGATGGTAGCTACACTTACGTATACAACTATCATAGCCATGGGGAATACCTGTATCTATCTATCAATTACGAGCTTTCGTCTTCCAACCAGTAAAAGAAAAAACAATAAGGAGTTCAAGAGAGATGTCACTGAATACAATTACTGATTCAAAGGCAAATGTATAATTCAAGGGGAATTGTCAAAGCAGTCGCGGATGAGATCCTGGATATCTCTATATTTCAGTCCACGTAGGGTAATTAAATGAAGAGCGAACCAAGTGCATCATGGTTGATCAGACCGTAATACAATGATTCTGATTAGACAATATGTTAGTGGGCGTCCCCAATAAACATATGTC
>JANAVB010029217.1:1897835-1957835 GCA_029216955.1 Iris pallida | reverse complement strand
TCTGCAAGTTGGTAAAATCCTTATACGGTCTTAAACATGCTCCCAAGATGTGGCATAAGAAATTTGACAAAGTTATAAGGTCAAATGGCTACATGGTCAGCGAGACGGACAAGTGTGTTTACACGAAGTTCGCTGATGGAATATGTATGATCGTTTGTCTGTTCGTGGACGACATGCTGATCCTAGATACGGATATGGACGGTGTCACGGAGACAAAGAAGTTCATCTTGAGCAAGTTCAGTATGAAGAACTTGGGGGAAGCTGATGTGATCTTAGGGATCAAGATCATCCGGACAGACACTGGACTAGCGCTGTCACAGTCTCATTATGTTAAGAAGATGATCACTCGTTACGGGTATCAGGATCTTCCAGGGATCGATACGTCATACATGTGTGATCTGAAGTTGAACCCTAATTTAGGAGAAAGCGTCAGGCAGCTGGAGTATGCAAGCGTAATCGAGAGTTTGATATATGCTACTACTGCCACAAGGCCTGACATAGCTTTCGCCGTGGGAATGCTGAGTCGTTTCATGAGCAACCCAGGCATTGAGTATCACGCCCCGATTCCGTAGAATCGATAGTTGTCCCCCGGGCGTGATGTCGTACGAACCTAAATTGCGCTCGCATAAGGCATAGTCATAAGGTTATCTAAAACACAACAATAAGAGAATGCGCAGAGTAAATTGAACACACGTTATAAAGAAGGAACTTAAGCTTTATTGATAATGAACATCATTTTACAGACTCGATACAAAGGCGCCACGTGGGCTTTTTACAAACTGACTCTATTACAAAATGAACATCGATGAGATAGCCATTCCATACATTTCATCCATTGATTATACAACCAGCATTACAAAACCACCTGGGATGGTGGAAAGTCGCTCCATCTGTTTTCTGATCTTCAACAGCGGAGTCTTCAAAAGGGATTGGGTCTAAGCTTCAACCGCATGGACGAAGCTTCAAAATATACGAGCGTTGCCTCCCTTCACGTGGCACGCTCCTCCCAATTTATCATACCTGTAGAGAGAGCGAGGATCAGCACAATTAAAATGTACTGGCGAGTGGCTAATTAATTTCCAGGCTCCCATTTGGTTCAAGAATTTAGATAAAAATTATACGACTTACTTTTAGTGATCTTTCTAACCATCCTAGATATTTTCATACGAAGTATTTTGACGAAACGTAAACCAAGTAAGTTACACCAGAATTTCCTTCGACAGAGCGCGTCGTGCAACATAAAACATACCATCACCTTCCCTGTTAGTTGATAACTATTTATATCAAGTGTTTAATGTGGAGGTCACTGGCATTAACTAGCCATCCTGGATATAGCCTTGTAAACGGGACCCTTGTAACGCAAGTAACAAGTCCCCGTATTACCGTTTGCCTATTACCCAGCTCGGCTATAACTTGTTTCTTCCTAGGCCGAGTCGGTCCCGTAGCCCGGGTTGCCACTCGAAGAAATCATCGCCCTTGTCGACAAGTTGTCCATGACCGTGATAAGTTAACAAGGTATATTTTAGGGTATCGATGGGGATTTTTATGTAATTGATCCATTTATTTGGTTGTTTTGCAGGCCTGAAATAATTCTATCTCTTTTCTACACATCTCATCTTTTCTCTTCTAGAACATAGGACTTGTATTTTTTAAGCAAATCATTCAAATTTGATATCATTACCCGAGTTCTCATTTTGAAATAGAGGGTCGAGACGAAGGAGGTCAGCCACTCACCTTAGTATTTACTTGGGGCGAGAAACTGGTTGGCCGTGCTAGACGTTGCCTACGTGATCTCCTGAAATCATACAAGCAACTGATTAAAACACTGTGTTATTCAAGGAAATTTGATACGAATGCGAAGTTCGAAATGTAAGCCATAAAAACCATCAAAAACATTCACAAAAACGTATTCAGAAAACCAAAGCCAAAGAAGCAATTGCGGCATGAAAAGCAGAGCAACGGGAGGTCTCTCCTGACTCAGCCGCAGAGTCTATCCTCGAGGCGCAACCCGCTGAATATGGGACTTTGTTCCGAAGAAGCCATTCCATAACGGGGAATGGATCTTAATTCAACCGTACCCGTTCGATCGATTCGATCGATCCCGACCTATCGGTCCCGACTGAATTAATAGCGACAATGTTCCTTTCTTGCGCACCCCGTGGACGGAGAACGGGGCACGATATAGGGACGGGGCACTACACCAAAACCAACTAAGAAAAAGTTTTGTCCTCGAAACTTAAGAATAGAACCTACCTCTACGAGAATAATGAAAGAAATTTTTCCTTTATTTCTGACTCAAGCTCCCACGTCGACTCCTCGATCGAGTGGTTTCTCCAGAGGACGCAAACGAAAGGAATAGCACGGTTACGGAGAAGTTTATCCTTGTACTCCAATATTTGTACTGGCTCTTTGACATATGACAAGTCCGCCTTCAGATTCAGCTGACCAAAATCTACTACATGGTTCGGATCATGTACGTACTTCCGCAACTGAGATACGTGGATGGCATCGTGTACATCCGAAAGCGCCGTTGGCAAAGCGATTTTGTAAGCTACTGGGACGACTCGCTTCAATATTTCGAAAGGGCCTACAAATCTTGGACTCAATTTTCCCTTCACACCGAATCTGGTAACACCTCGCATAGACGTCACCTTCAGGAACACGTGATCGCCCTCCAGGAACTCAAGTGGTCTTCGATGGGTATCTGCATAGCTCTTTTGTCGACTTTGTGCAATCTTCAGTCTTTTCTGATTTAGCTTGACCTTTTCCACAGTCTGTTCCACCAGCTCCGGGCCGAGTATCTGTCGTTTCCCGACTTCATCCCAGCAAATGGGCGATCTGCACTTCCGGCCTTATAAAGCTTCATACGGCACCATTTGGATGCTGGACTGGTAGCTATTATTATATACAAATTCCGCCAACGGTAGATGGACGTCCCAGCTTAACTTTAAGTCGATCGCACAAAGTCGTAACATATCTTCGAGGATATGATTCATCCGCTCTGTTTGGCCGTCGGTCTGAAGATGATAAGCTGAGCTGAACTGCAACTTGGTCCCCATTGCTGACTGAAGACTACCCCAGAAGCGTGACACGAATCATCCATCTCGATCCGAGATGATAGATACTGGTACTCCGTGCAGCCAAACGATTTCGTCAACGTAGATCTAAGCAAGGCGGTCGACGCTCCAAGTAACTTCAATGGCTATGAAGTATGCTGACTTGGTTAGTCGATCGACGATGACCCAGATGGTGTCGTTCCCCCGTGGTGTCCTCGGCAGGCCAACAATATGGTCCATAGTGACATGATCCCATTTCTATTCTGGAATAGCAAGGTTCTGCATCTCCTCGCCCGGTCTCTGATGCTCAGCTTTCACCTACTGACAGGTCATGCATTGTGACACTAAGAGCGCCACGTCTCTCTTCATCCTGTGCCACCAGAAGGTCGTACGGAGGACCTTATACATCTTGGTACTGCTTGGATGCAAGGTATATTTTGCATAATGCGCCCCCGACAATATCTCCTTTCGTAGTTCTGAATCATCCAGAACACATAGTCGGCCATTCAATCTCAACACGTCGGTCTTATATTTCGCAAAGTCGGTCGCACTACCTGTTGAAATTCGATCGTGTATTTTCTTCAGGTATGGATCATCCTTCTGAGCGGTCTTGATCTTTTCCAGCAAACTCGGCTCTAACTGCAGTTGCGCCAACCGTACATCCATGAATCGAACCCGGAGGTTGATACCCATTTCTTCTAGATCTCGTAGTAGTCTGCGGTTGATGGATAGCGAGGCAAGATATTTTTGACTCAGAGCGTCCGTCACAATATTTTTCTTGCTCGGAGTGTAGTCGATCGTCAAGTCATAGTCTTTGATCAGTTCGAGCCAACACCTCTGTCGTAAGTTCAATTCCTTCTGGGTGAAGAGATACTTGAGGCTCTTGTGGTCGATATTGATCGTGCACGCCATGCCATATAGATAGTGACGCCACAATTTCAACGCGAACACAATTGCCGCTAACTCTAAGTTGTGCGTAGGATAGTTCGTCTCGTGCGGCTTCAACTGTCAGGAGGCGAAGGATATCACCTTATTTCGCTACATGAGCACACATCCCAAGCTCTGGCCTGAAGCATCGCTGAATATCTAAAAAACCTCTGGCCCATCCGGAAGTGCAAGTATAGGGGCCGAAATTAGTCGCTATTTTAGCTCCTGGAAGGAAGCTTCACAGTCATCCGACCACTCATACACGACTCCCTTTTGAGTGAGGCGAGTCAAAGGCGATACAATCTTCGCGAAGTCTTTCACGAAGCGTCGATAGTATCCCGCCAAACTAAGAAAGCTTCGAATCTTACTAGCAGACGCAGGCCGCTTTCAATCAGCAACAGCTTCCACTTTCTTCAGATCGACTGCAATGCCTTCGGACGAAATGATGTGACCAAGAAATGATACGCTGCTCAGTCAAAATTTGCACTTACTCCGCTTTGCATACAACTGATTCTCTCGAAGTGTCTGGAGCACGATCCGCAGATGTTTTGCATGCTGCGCCTTGTCCTTCGAGTAGACGAGAATATCGTCTATAAAGACTACCACAAATTTATCAAGAAAGGGTCGAAATACTCGATTCATCAGATCCTTGAAGGCGGCAGGGACGTTTGTTAGGCCGAATGGCATCACCAGGAACTCGTAGTGGCCGTACCGAGTGTGAAAGGTTGACTTTTGCACGTCGTCTGACTTGATATTAAGTTGATGATAGTCCGAGCGGAGATCAATCTTCGAAAATACCGAGGCTCCTTGTAACTGATCGAATAAGTCGTCTATGCGGGACAATGGATACTTGTTTTGGATGGTGGCCTTGTTCAGCTATCGGTAATCGACGCACAGACGCATGGACCCATCCTTTTTTTATGAACAACACGGGCGCTCCCCATGGTGAAACACTAAGCCTAATAAGCCCTTTGTCGAGCAACTCTTGTAACTGGACCTTGAGTTCCTTCAGCTCGACGGAGGCCATTCTGTACGGGGCCTTGGAAATCGGTCGAGTATTGAGAAATGTATCAATGCCGAACTCAATTTCTCGGTCGGGGGGCATGCCGGGTAGCTCGTCCGGGAACACATCGGGAAATTCTGCCACAACGTCGGTCTGACCCGCGTTTGCACCATCCTATCGCGTGTCTCGAACGGACGCCAAATAGCCTTCGTACCCAGAATGCAGCATCCTCCAAACAGAAATTACCGAGATCAGTATGCAGGTCGATGACGCCTCACCACACTAAAAGCAGAATTCAGACACTCCTGGTATACGGAAGGTGACCGTCTTTCTGGCGCAGTCGATGGTTGCATTGCACGACCCGAGCCAATCCATTCCCAGAATGATATCATAGTCCTTCATGTCAAGGCCGATCTTTTAACCGCTGATACAGATAATCCCGTCGTCGTAGGCTAAATTTGTGAGTAGTGGTGTGCCCGAAGGTGTACTTACACTAAGGTCGAGATCTAATGAGATTATAGGAAATTTGTGTTCGACGGCAAAGTCCGCCGATATAAAACTATGCGAAGCGCCTGAATCAAATAACACACGAGCAGGCACATTATTGAAATTTAGTATACCTGACACTATTGTATCTGATGCAAGCACTTCATCTCGGGTCATGGCGTAGACACGTGTAATGTCCCAGTCCTAAAATACGTAGGACCAGGATACATATACATGCCAGCTACGCATCGAGAGGACTCCAGCCCAGCTCGAATACGTATAAGCTGTCTGGTTATTCTAGATTAACTATATCTCAATCCACATAATAATGATAAGTATGACAAATCAAGTGCAGTAAGGCTGATCAGGCTATGATACACTGATTCTAGAATAGATAAATATGTTAGAGTGGATCCCCAATAACACATTCATCATGAACAAGCTAGATAAAAATGAAGCTTGTAAAAGACTAGCTATAATAACAACGACTATCAAATATAGGACAAAATCAAAATACGAAAGATATGATAATAACACACTAGGTATACCTGAAATCTCGGTGTAGCAAACCTCGTCCATCAGTGTACCGTGCCATCAACTAATACCTGAAGAGATCACCAGGTCCTCAGATGACTAGCAAGACACATAATATACATGCCTACTTTAACAGTTTTAACATGCATGGAAGGATAGAAAATAGTACAAGAAATAAAGATTACAGAGTAGTACAAGAGTAAAATATAAAAAAATGGCATGTCGTCGAGAATCGTGCTGATAAACATGACTAAGAATAAATCGGAGTAAACCGCAGCTCAGTGGGGACTCACGGTCCTGTAGATCACAGCTCAGTGGAGGCTCACAACCTATAGTAGATCTCTATCGTAGCTCAGTAGGGGCTCACAACAGAGAGTAGTCAAGTATAGTCATCGTCTATCACAAGGTCCTTGCCTAGAACTACGAGTCAAGTCAAGTCAAGATGTCAACAAGTCAAGTCCATCTCAATTATGTCAAAGGGACACAACAGAGGCTAAGCAATACTATCACTAGACATGAACACGATAGAAAATATATGGCTAGTAACAAGAGAAAAGAAAGAATAATAATCTACGTGCACGTAAAACTAGAAAGTATCCATGATATGAAGCGAAAGAGAAATATATACCAAGTGAGACACAAAAGAATAGCAGTATAGAATAGCATGTAAGTACTGTAAATTTTGGCAAGGTGTACTTGCCTGAGGGTTGTACGGAGAACCAACAATATATCGCCAATCAACAAGTCAAAAAGTTCAAGTCTCACAACTGCCTCCAGAAGCTGTAATAGATGTTATCAACATTTTCAGATTAGTCAAATTAGCTAGGATTGCCTGTCCTTAAGTCCAATTCTGGATACAGGGGCAAAACGGTAATTTCGGATCAAAACGGTGTCCGCCGTTGGACCCGCTTTGCACCGAAAACGGTAATTTCGGATCAAAATGGTGTCCGACCTCCGGCGGTCCCTGGTGACCGCGCGGTGGCGCATGGATGTGCAGGTGGTCGGGGATGCTGTGGCGAGGGTAGGGTTGGTTTTGTTTTCCCCCTTTTTTCGATATATATATACACAATGGGTCGGTTTGCAAAGGGGGGCTCGGCCTGCTGTTGATCGTGTTTTGGGGGATTTATATCTCGCGAGATTTTGGTTTCCAAAATCTTGCGAGTTTTGGTTTTTTTTCTTTTTTTTTCTTTTCTTATTAACCTATACATACCTATATATGTGTAAATATCTATATATACACACCTATAAATCAATTTAAATCCAAATAAAATTCTAAATGTTATCTATCAAATATTTAATATAATTAAACATATCTACATATATATATATAACTTAAATTTACAATAAATCAATTTAATAATAATAATAATAATATCTAAATAGAATGAACATGTTTATTTAATCTCCATAAAATAACATTAATAATAATAAAATAATAAAAATTGTCCCAATCGGTGAACTTTACGACACACCCTTATTTGGGTCCAAAAAATTGTACAATTTTTATAAAACATTATTTAATAATAAAAATACAAATTTTTGTACAATAAAAATAATTAGAAATACAATATCAATTTCTAAAATAATTTAATAAATATTTGCACACACATAAAATATGCCTATATGGTCATCTTTGGTCCACTACAGGCCTACATGGTCTTGGAATTGGGTTGGGCCCAGTTCGGCTGATTGGGTACAACCGGATCATCTAAAAATCAATATATCTAATTAATAAATAACTAATTCGTCGGTGGGGGGTTAAGTCACAACTTTGCCTGGTTTTTCTAGTTAGAACACACCTATGGCTCGACCTTCTCTAACGTGGCTATTAGACTAGTCAAAGTACACGACTACATTATCCGTGCTAAAATCCCTAGTCGATATGCATCTCTAACTTATCCATGACTAAGGCCATAAATAAATATGGTATTAGGCTATTATAAATATAATCATATATGTACAAAATTCTATATAAATCTATTTGATTGTATTACATCCCAAAATAAATCCATAATAAATATACTGTCATGGCACCCTAACATGGCTTCCTACCATGTGGGGTTGGCTAGGTTAGGGTCCAAATGTATTTTCTAATTTAATCGAACTCTAAGAGTCAACCAATAATCCACTTGTGCCATTCGCAATTAAATAGCACATGGAGACTCGACTGAGTGGCACAACCTTGGCATGTGTGTCGTAGACTCAAAAATGGGTCAAAACCATATATTGAGTCAACTGGTTTTTGTTTGATGTCGAGTCATGCACTCAAGTTGGAAGTTCGGTCTAGAATTACGGTAAATACTCAAATGGCCTAAATTGACCCAAAATTGTGCGAAGCCAAAAGAATACTAGGGGATAAATTTGGATGGGACATGATATGCGAAATTGAAGGTCATCCTGTCTACTACAAAACTCATGAAGGACGTTTCGAGAGATGGACAAGTCTTGTGCTCCAAGAATCAAAGACACGGAAAAGTACATCTATAATTATAATTAATAAGAAAATGCAATACAATAAATATACAATCATCTAATCATATAAAATAAATAATAATAAAAAGTCCCAAAATTAGGGTCTTTACAATACGGCCCTAGGCATTGGGGCGACGGTCTTGGGCACTTTGCGGTGCGGGTTGGTGGGCTCGAGTCGTTGGACCCTGGTTCCTTGGACGATATTGCTGCTGTTAGGGCGCCATTGGATTCAGCCTTCTGGTCAGACAATTAGAACGAATGTGGCCCATCTTACCACAGTTCCAGCATCCACCCTCTGGTATCCGACAGTCGTTGATAGTATGACCGACATAGTATCATCGGTTGCAGTAAGGCCGTGGATCATGCCCTTGATATCCGCCTTGTTGCCCATTGTTTGGATGCTTGGTCATATTGTTTCCTCCCACATGACTAGGGCGTTTGTGATTGTATGTATGCACAGCGCCGGCAGCACCTGGAGGGTATTGGTGTTCAAGGCGGAGGGCGTGGTTGAGAGACTCCCCCATCGTTTTGTATTACGGAACAGACTCGTGGGCTTAAATAGATGGTCGTAAACCCACTTCGAACCATCGAGCACGACTCTCCGTGGAGGGCAGGAATTCTCCAACAAATTTGGCTAACTTGTTGAACTCTACTGTATACTGCCGTACCGTCATATTCCTTTGCCTTAGCTGTATAAATTCATTTTTCTTCTCTTGTCGAACGGCTGCAGGGTGGTACTCGATCTCGAATGCCTTTCGGAAGATAGCCTAAGAAATTGCTGCTGTCTCGTCGTCACGTCTGATCGCCCGCTTTTGCACGGCCTACCAGTCGTGCGCGTTCAATCGGAGTAGAAGTTGAGCGCATACGACTTTCTTGGACTCATCGATGCCCAGAAGCTCGAACCGGTCTTCCAACTCCTCCAACCAATCGATCGCCACAAAAGGGTCTTCAGTAACGCAGAAGGAAGTGCGGAAACTTTTGCTAAATTTTGACACCTTAAAGTTGGAACTTCTCGGTGCTGCAGATAGAGGCTCGGGTACCTCCGGTTCGACTTCACTTTGTCTGGCCGCAGGCTCGGTTATAGCATGGATTTTTGCTGAGTTGTTGTTGGCCATAACTGTCTGAACGATCTGCTGAAGAGTATCGAGTTGCTTTTGCTGCAACTTGAATTATGCATCGAATCGGGCCGCGAACTGAGTCTGGCGTGCCTCCGTCTGCCGTCAATGTTGCTCATTCTAGCGTTGATTCTCCTCAGCTTGTCGTTGTTGCGCCTCCAGCATACGCAACATCCGTTCCATGGCATCGTTAGAGGGTCCGGGCCTCGAGCTACTCAAGCCGCTCGAAGCACTTTCTTCGTTCGCCGCCACGTTCATCACGGTGCCTTCTGGAATTTTTGAAGGCAAAATACATTAGTCACAAAAGTTATTACGAACTCACTCGTATGGAATGACATATCTCATCGACACGAGACCAACGATTTTGAGACTGAAAACTCGACACTGGAGGCCAAGGACGTAAAGCCGTGCTCTGATACCATTATGTCATGCCCCAATTCCGTAGAATCGATAGTCGTCCCCCGGGCGTGATGACGTGCGAACCTAAATTGCGCTCGCACAAGGCATAGTCATAAGGTTATCCGAAACACAACAATAAGAGAATACGCAGAGTAAATTAAACACACATTATAAAGAAGGAAACTTAAGCTTTATTGATAATGAACATCATTTTACATACTCAATACAAAGGCATCGCGTGGGCTTTTTACAAACTGACTCCATTACAAAATGAGCGTCGATAAGATAGCCATTCTATACATTTTATCCATTGATTATACAACCAGTATTATAAAACCACCTGGGATGGTGGGAAGTCGCTCCATCTGTCTTCTGATCTTCAACAGTAGAGACTTCAAAGGGATTGGGTCTAAGCTTCGACCGCACGGACAAAGCTTCAAAACACACGAGCGTTGCCTTCCTTCACGCGGCACGATTCTCCCGATTTATCGTACCTATAGAGAGAGCGAGGATCAGCACAATCAACATGTACTGGCGAGTGGCTAATTAATTTCCAGGCTCCTATTTGTTTCAAGAATTAGATAAAAATTATACGACTTGCTTTTAGTGATCTTTCTCACCATCCTAGATATTTTCATACGGAGCTTTTTAACAAAACGTAAGCCAAGTAAGTTACACCAAAATTTTCCTCGACAGAGCTTGCCGTGCAACATAAAACTTACCAACAACTTCCCTGTTAGTTGATAACAATTTATATCAAGTGTTTAATGTGGAGGTCACCGGCATTAACTAGCCATCCTGGATATATCCTGGTAAACGGGACCCTTGTAACGCAAGTAGCGAGCTCCAGTGCAAGTCCCCGTATTACCGATTGCCTATTACCCAGCTCGGCTATAACTTGTTTCTTCCTAGGCCGAGTCGGTCCCGTGGCCCCGGGTTGCCGCTCGAAGAAACCATCGCCCTTGTCGACAAGTTGTCCATGACCATGATAAGTTAACAAGATATATTTTAGGGTATCGATGGGGCTTGTTATGTAATTGATCCATTTACTTGGTTGTTTTGCAGGCCTGAAATAATTTTCTCTCTTTTCTACATATCTCATCTTTTCTCTTCTAGAACATAGGACTTGTATTTTTCAAGCGAATCATTCAAATTTGATATCATTACCCGAGTTCTCATTTTAAAATAGAGGGTCGAGACGAAGGAGGTCAGTTACTCACCTTAGTATTTACTTGGGGCGAGAAACTGGTTGGCCGCGCTAGACGTTGCCTATACGATCACCTGAAATCGTACAAGCAACTGATTAAAAAACTGTGTTATTCAAGAAAATTCGATACGAATGCGAAGTTCAAAACGCAAGCCATGAAAACCATCGAAAACATTCACAAAAATACATTCAGAAAACCAAAGCCAAAGAAGTAATTGCGGCATGAAAAGCAGAGCAACGGAAGGTCTCTCCCGACTCAGCCGCAGAGTCTATCCTCGAGGCGCAACCCGCTGAATATGGGACTTGGTTCCGAAGAAGCCATTTCATAACGGGGAATGGATCTTAATTCAATCGTTCCCATTCGATCGATTCGATCGATCTCGACCTATCGGTCCCGACCGAATTGATAGCGACAGTTGTCACCCCCAATTTTCAAGAACAGGGGTATTTTGGTCCCGGGGTAGCTTTGACTCTAGTGGAACCCAGTCATTAGTTAGGCATGGCCCACATGACAATATTTTTAGTTAGTGCATTAGACTAATTATTCATGGATAGGTTTGGTTTAATTAGAGACTTAAAACATGACTAATTTAGCCACAACCTAAAACCTATTCCTAATATTAATTAATAGGACAAGTGGGAGCATTTTGGTCATTAGCAAATAGGGACAAACCACCCATAGGTGGCCGGCCATAGGGGGATAGGAATGAAAATCATTTTATTTGTTATTATCCCCAAATTTTCTCTCTCTTGTTCTTTCCCAAATTTTAAGAGGAACCACCATTGATTTTATCTCCAAATCAATCCCTTCTTCCACCAAATCTTCTTCATTTCTTCTCTACTCCATGAAGAGAGGGTGCTAGCCAAGTTTGGAAGGATTTGGCTTTGGTTCGTGTCCATTTGGAGGTCTTTTCGTGTCGGTGTCGTATCGGAAGGAGTTTTCTTAGATTTGATCAACCAGGAGGAATAATCTCTTCTCTAATTCATTCCTACATGCATATAGGATTATTTTGATCCCATAGGAATGACCCCATGGTTGTGTCTCCATTTGTGTCTATTTCGTGTCCATTTGGAGCTATTAGGAGTATCCTTGTTGTGCTTTGTATCCATGTGGGAAACCCCCAATATTGGACACTTGTGTTTAAATAATTTAATACATATTTTAATATTAGATTTTTATATGTTAGAGATGTGTTATTGCTTGTCATTACATTTTTTTCCATGTTTCATAATATATATACAAGTATTTTTATTATTGAATGTGTACATATATATATATATATATATATATATATATATATATATATATATATATATATATATATATATATATATATATATATTAGGAAAGCAGACTTTTATTGAAAATATAGGCGCAAAATGCCGAAGCCTATACAAGTAAGCGCGCTAACGCGACCAAAAAACAGAAAACAAAAGGCGCGAAATGCACACGCAAACAAAAAGGGGGGGAAGAAGTGGCCTAGGCCAGGGTCTCCCAGAACAAGTTGGAGACGTGAGAGCAACGCCTCCTCACTTTGAAGCATTGTCTGATGACTTCTCTGAACAACTGAGGAGGGGGGAGTTGGCGCCCTTCATAACGGAATTTGTTCCTGTTTTTCCAAAGAACCCAAATGCCAGCGGCTGCTACGATCTGATGCCCGTGGGAACGGGACCAGGATGCCAAGAGATCGTAGAAGCCCCCAGTCGGTTGGCCCATACTAAGCCTATGGTGAAGCTTGGACCAAGTGCCTGTGGCCAGCTCCCCCGAAAGAAGGACGTGCTCAGCGGATTCCAAATTGTGCTCCTTGCAGCAGCGGCATCTGGAGGCGAGGCTGAATCCCAATGATCCGATGGTGTCGTCTGTCGGAATCTTGCGGCGAAGAGCGCGCCAGATGAGGATGGACCATTTGATGGGGATGCAAGCCTGCCAAAATTTGGCATAGACCATGTTCAGCACCTCGCTGCCTCTGGCTATACGTCTGGCGAAAGCCAAACTGAATGTCCCACTAGGGTTAGGGGACCATCTCCAAGAGTCGGGCGTGTCGAAAATCCGCATATTCGTAGCAAGAAGACTGGTGGCCGCCGGATGACCAAGCCAATCTCTGACCTTCCTCCAATTCCAACCGGAACTGCCCTCCCATAGGTCTCTAATGGTGCACCCCTGAGGAGTAAGAATGTTGGGCTGAATGATCTCTGCTCCTAACCACCGCTCCCGACAGGCCAGGGAGCTGCCGTCCCCCAATTGGAGATGGATCAGAGGTTCAGCGGTGGTGCGGCCCCGAGTAATACGGTGCCAAGATGACGAGAATCTATTGTTAGTGTTAGCCTCCGACAGATGGGAGAATCTAGAGTATCTGGCTCTTATGAACTTTGTCCATAAGGAGGTCTCGGTGCGTAACTTCCACCATAGCTTAGAGGAGCATGCATCCACGATGTGGACGAGTCTGCAGAAGCCCAGACTACCTTCTCCAGTGGGTTTGGCCATCGTCTCCCAACCGGCCCAGTGATGTTTGTCTTTGCCGTCGCTCTGACCCCAGAAGAACTTAGCGAAGAGAGATTCAAGAGAGTGGAGCACCTTCATAGGGGGAGAGCAAATGGCCAGAATGTACATCGGGATGGACGATAAAACGTGTTTAATGAGGATAGTTTTGCCTCCTAGGGATAAGTTTACGTTGTGCTATCCTGTGATGAGTTTGCGGATCTTGTCTGCTTGGTGGTCGTATATGCCGAAGTTGGCCCTGCCGTACACCAGCGGGCAACCGAGGTAAATGAAGGGGGTAGGCCGTTCTGAAAGAGGTCTTGTTGGCGAGCAGGATGGAGTGGGTTCTGTCTGCTTTGTGATGCGTGTAGATGACGCTCTTGTTGTTGTTGACACGCTGACCCGAGCAGTTGGTGTATCTGGCGATCGTGCTCAAGACGACCTCTATCGAACCGCTGTCTCCAGAGGAGAAGATGAGGATATCGTCCGCGTAGGCCAGGTGAGTGATAAGAGGACATCCGATGGTGGTGTAGAAGTGGTTGAAACCGGCCATACCGGGCATGCTGTTGAGGCTTCTGCGGAGAGCTTCGACCGCAATAATGAAAATGGTGGAAGAGAGCGGATCCCCCTGTCTAACCCTGCGAGTAGAACGAAAGAAACCCGCCTCCTGGCCGTTGATCATGGTGGAGAACCACGCATTGTTGATAGATCTGAAGACGATGTCAATCCATGTTTCGGAGAAGCCAAAGGCCCTGAACACCTAGATCATGAATTGCCAGTCTAGGCGGTCGTATGCTTTTTCCATGTCAAGTTTGATGGCAACGTTCCCCTCCCTCGACGGGAACTTCATGCACGTGATCATCTCTTGTGCAAGAAGTATGTTGCCAGTAATATTGCGGCCTTTAACGAACCCGTTTTGCTCTTCGAAAATGATCTTGGGGAGAAGATCGGACATCCGATTGGCGATAATCTTGGATATGATCTTGTTGGTGAAGGTGCAAAGGCTGATCGGACGAAAGTCTTTAAAGGTTTCCGGATTGTCTTTTTTGGGGATAAGGATGATGTTGGCGCAGGAGATTGAATTAGGGTATCTGGCCCCTTGGAGAAAGGCAATAGTGACTTAAACTAAGTCATTTTTAATAATGTCCCAGCAAGCTCTGAAGAAGACACCGTTGAACCCATCAGGCCCCGGGGAACTGTGCTCGTTAATGGACCAGACCGCTGCTTTGACCTCCTCCTCATAAATGGTGGCCAGCAAAGTCTCGTTGTCATGATCGGTAATGAGGGAGGGGATGACCGACAATAGCGTCTCGTCTCTAGCGACCCGCTCCTTGGTGAATAGGCTGGAGAAGAAGTTCACGACTGCGACCTGGATCCCGGCCTGGTCGTCGATAAGGTTGCCATTGTCGTTGAGAATCCGGTGTAATTTTAATTTGTTCCTGCGTCCTTTAACGCAAGCATGGAAGAACTTGGAATTGCGGTCACCAACGGTGTCCCAGGTCAATCTGGCTTTTTATTTCCAGAATTCATTCTCCACTCTCAGCCTAGATTTAAGAAGAGCTTTGGCTAGGTTTAAGGATGAGCGGGTCTCCGGGGAGTTGGAAATGGCAAAAGTGGACTCCGTGCGGGTGACGTCGTCCTCCGCCTCGCGAATGGCCTGGAAGATGTCGTCGTAAGCCTCTTTGCTCCAAGATGATAGGGCCTTACGAGTGGCTTTGAGCTTAGACGCCATCCGGGTCATGGGGTCAATGTCCGAGACAGAATTCTATGTCGAAGCAACGATGTTCTGAAATTGTGGGTGATGACGCCAAAAGTTGAGGAAGCGGAAAGCTTTCTTGTTGCCGGTGTGATTGCTTCTGATTTGGACAAGAAGAGGGGAGTGATCCGATTCGGTGGAGTTGAGATGGAAGAGATTGATGATCAGACCCATGTCGGACCATCCGTCGTTGATCATCGCCCGATCAAGTCGGGAATACTGTCGCCTGTGGGCTTCTTGCATGTTGCACCAGGTGAAAGTACTGCCGAGGAAGGAGATTGGGGTGAGGTTCCCGTGAAAGGTAAAGTTGTTGAAATCATCCATGGCTGGCTTGGGGGGGACGGCCACCGGACTTCTCCTCGATACAAGCAACCGTGTTGAAATCGTCGATGCAAAGCCAAGGCAGTCCTTGCGGCTGAATCCTCAAGAGGTCTGCCCAGAGCAGTCTGCGCACAGGGATGTCGCAACTGCCATGAATAGAGGAGATGACGGAACAGGACTTGAGAGCCGAGTGTTCAACCCAGCAAGTAAGAGCCTGGGGAGAGTCATGGATGGTGCCAAATTGGAAGTCTTGAGCAAGAAAAATCCAGATGTCGTTGCCTCCCGCGATGGCGTGCGGGAAGCCTAACCTAAGTTGAGTGGCTTTAAGTCTTTTTTGAAGGATTTTTGGTTCAATAATGATTAAGAGGTCAATACGGTGAGTCTTCTTGAGGCTGACAATTCTGTTCATCATCGATTTGTTCCCGAGCCCTCTGACATTTCAGGAGATGATGTTAAGCATCAGATGGAGAAAAGGGGTGGGGTTGGTTGTGCTTCGAGGCGGACCTGGTAGTCCTTGCCGTCATCTGCTTTTGTTTATTTTTATTCTTCTTGGATGTATTTTTTTTGGTCAGGGCGCTAATGGGTCCGTTGCTTCCTGACTCATTGATTGGCCGGTCTTGATCGCTGCTTCCTTCTGCGACCGCATTGGTGAGTGAGTCGTTGTCCTGATCTTCCAGGGCACAAAAGAGGTTGGCACGATCCAGAAACCCAGCTTCCTTGGCCTGCCAAAATCTGTCGGTTAAGATGTGGGTGTGAGAGGTCTGAGCGACCTTTGTGGGGGTAGGAGGCTCTGGGTCTGCCCGAATTGCCTCGACCTGCTCTGAGCAGCTAGCCGACGCGACCTTTCCCGGTTGTTGTGAACGGTTATCGGGAGGTAGGGTGGAGTGGGAGGCCTCGTGGGGGAAAGGTGTGGTGATCTCAGGTTGAGTTTGATGATTTGGGTGTGATCGACGTTTGGGTGTCCGCTGATCTTGGGGGACTCTTGTTGGCCGGTGGTGATGGGAGGGGGGATACAAAGCTCTCTGTGTGCTTCATCGGAAGGGGTGTCTGACAGAAGTTCGAACGAATTGTGGAGTGCGAGGATGGAGGGATTGAAAGGGACGATAGCCCGACTGGTTGTGGCAGATGTCTGGGGGTGGGAGAGAGTCTGACCATCGGTCTGATGGAGGGGGTCGGGATTCGATTTGTGGATGATGGTGGCGGGGTGTTTTTGAGCAGTCGGCATACGTGGGGTGCACCGGATTTTCTTTTTTAGTTCGGGATGAGCGCGGAAGCAGTGCTGTATTTGATGGCCACTCATCTGACAGTGTTTACAGAAGATAATGTTGTTGTCGTAAATCAGTTCCTGACTGTGGGATGTGTCTCTGAGCTCTATCTCTATGAGTTTGGGTGGGTCGTTAGCAAGGTCTAGCTCCACACATATCTTTGCGTAGTTGCACTTGGAGAGGTTGCGAGTTTCTTCCGCAATGGCAACCAGGGTCCCGAAGGAGCTGGCGATTCGTTTGAGGGCGGCTGCGGGGAAGCAGACCAGGGGAAGGTTGGGGAGGGTGATCCAGGTAGAGATGATTGTTGAGTCAAATTTTGGGTTGAATTCGGGAGACCATTTGACCACTTTAGCGATCTGCGTACCCATTCTGACTGTGCCCTTAGCCCGGGCAATCGCGAAGTCCGAGTCGAAAGAGAGGTGAAGGAGCATATGTTTGGGGTCGAGAGGAGCTACCCGGAAGTCAGCAGAGAGGCCCCATCCAGCGACCGCTGCCGAGACAATGGGGATCTTCGGGCATCCGGAGCCGAATTTGAGAATGAACGACTTAGAAAAGGAGGAGGATAGGGAATGGATCTCTGACGAGGCGAAGGGAACCCGGATGGGTGCACCATCGAAAGGAGGCGGGAATTTAAGGTCCGGAAGAAGAATCTCAGCCGACGTCGAAGGGGAACGCTGCCTCCGATCCGGCCTAAGAGCCTCGGCGTAGGAAGCGCCGGCCGCGGAACCAGGGAGGGTCGATGCAGAGGGGGCGGTAAGGGAGGCTGCAGGGGGAGCCAAGACGGGAGAGCAGCTCCGAGATAAGACCGAGCAGGGGATGGTGCCAGATTGCGCTAACACGATGGGGGCCCCGGGTTGCGCGAACCCTGATTGTGCCGAAGGGCTGGGGGGAGGAACCCCGGGGTGCACTAAGAGGCTGGGAGAGGAAGCACCAAGCAGCGCTAGTAGGCGGGGGGGGGGGGGGAAGAGACCCCGGATTGCGCTAAGAGGCACGGGGGAGAATGCCCCGATAGCGCCAGGGGGTGTGAGGAGGTCTCCTCGGGTTGCGCCAAACTGACGCGGGGGGGGGGGGGGGGGGGTGGGGGGGCTCAGACTGCGCACAAGGGGGACCTTGGCATGAGGAGCGCAACGTAGGATACCCGCACTCTGAAAGAGGGCAGCGCCATGGCCTGGAACGCGCACAGGAGAAAGTCTAACAGGAGGCACGTGGCCATCCATTAGACAGCGCACAGGAGAAAGTCTAACAGGAGGCACGCGGCCATCCTCTAGACTGCGCACAGGAGAAAGTCTAACAGGAGGCACGTGGCCATCCTCTAGACTGCGCCAAGTGAAGGTCCTATCCGTCAGCTGGACCGCGCGCAAGTCTTCCACTGGTCCCGAGGGGGGACAGGAGACTGCGGGAGCCACGTGCTTCCCAGTGCCCAAGGGAGCCACGTGCTCCCCAGCTCCCGAGGGCGGGAGGGAGTTAGAAAACGTTGGCGTCCACAGCTCTCGAGGGGGGGCTGGCCCTCCGGGCAGAGGCCGCTTGACCCGCAGCCTGCGCGGGCGATGGAGCTGCAGCCGTGTCGGAGGGGAAGAAGTGCAGCAGGGGCGACGGCCGGGGCCGTACGGCTGCGCTCCATCAGCCAAAGCTGCTCTGCAGTCCACCCTGGGCACTGAGCCGGATGGGGGGGGGGGCGGGGAGGTCAGGCGAAGGAGCGACGCGAGGCCGAAGGGGTGGTCGAGGGCTAGCCCGAGTGCGCTTCAGCGGACGTCGACGAGCACGGGGCGACGTTGAGATCTGACAGCCCCGAGCAGCCGCCGAGGCTACAAGCCAGCACGGCGGATGCGGCGGCGGAAGGCAAGGCATGAGGGGGAGGGGATGAGCAGGAGACAGCTAGAAGCGCCGGGGAGGACACCATGTCGACGGAGAGGGGAGAAGGGGGAAGGGGGAGCTCGGGGAGATCATACCTGAAAAAATTATATATATATATATATATATATATATATATATATATATATATATATATATATATATATAAAATAGAGATTGATAAGCAATAAGCAAAAGCAGCAAAAATTAGCAGAAAGCAGCAGCTAATAAGCAGCTGCAGCTTGCGGCAGCAGCACCAGAAAGCAGCAGCAGCAGCTTTTAAAAAAAGCAGCAGCAGCATAAGAGTGAGCAAAAGCAGCAACATAAGCAGTGCAATAAGCAGCAGCTTATTGACAGCTTATTAAGCTTTTAAGCCTTTAGTTTTAATCCGTTTAATCTCCAGTTTCTTTTAGAATTTAGCCCCCTTCCATTTAGCCATCCATATATATTAGTTATCCCTTATTAGATAGAGTTTGCTACCAAGTTGTTAGGTATTTGTTAGTTGATGTTAGCTTATATGTTAGGATACGAGATGTTAGATTTGAGAGTTTTGGACCTAGTTGGATGTGTTTAGTGAGTGTACTAGATAACTTAGTATCCTAATAGAGCTAGTATGGTTGGATAGTGTTAGGAGAGTGATATGTCAAGATATCATAGCGTATCATGACGATACACTAAGGTAATGTTGAGATGACCAACATGACCATAAGATGGACTAGATGTCTAGGAAACCCAAATTTCTTGGTATATAAACCTTAGATAGGATAGTATCTAGCTACCCTAAGGAGCCTAGGCTAGTATCTTGAGGATTAGCGGGATTTCTTTTGTAATGGACAAGGTATCGGGAATACCTTGTAAAGGGTAAATGCTAGGATATTGGGTAGTATAAGGTATTGGGTTTCTGATTGCTATATGTGGCTAGAAATAGGTTCTCTTGGTTGGTAATGGTTAGGATTAGTGTCCTTAGACTAGTTTTGACCTCGATTGACCGTTTTGACCAAAAGTCAACAAAAGTCAACCGAGCCAAACTTAGCCTAATAATGACTAGAATCGACCCAAAACTAAACCACAGTTGACCAGTTGACTAAAAGTCAACTATTAGTCAACATTTGACTAGTTTGACCCAGGGTTGACCCAGGGTTGACTCAGGGTTGATCAGAGTTGACCAGAGTTGACTTTTTGACCAAAAGTCAACTGTAAGTCAACCCTTGACCCAGATTGACCTAGTTTGACTTGGATTGACTTCCTGTGATCTTGTTTGATCTTGGTTGTCCTAGTGTGACCTAGTTTGGCTCAGTATAACCTAGTTTAGCTTGGTGTGACTTAGTTTGACCTAGTTTTGACTTAGACTTGCATATCATGACTAGATTAGCTTTTCTTTCATTATTAAACCCTGTTTGACTTATAGTATCTCATCTTTAGGTTTGTGATTACTCTGAGTGTCTGTTCACCTTATCAGCTCAGGACCACAGGCGAGTACATTCATTGATAGTTTTCATTGTCTTGATATCTGCTATATCCGATTAAGTTGTAGTGTCTTACTTGATTTCCAGACACGATAGTTCACGGACTAGTATATGTTGGATCATGACATGAGATGATGTTCCTGGATTACTTGGTATATTGGTACATTTTCTGTCTTGTTCCATGTACTTATATAGACATCGATTTCTACGGGGACTTGCTACCCTCTTACGGAATTCCGTGTCATGACGTGTCATGTCTGGATCCTTTATACTATTCGGGGATGGGGAGTTATTAGTGGTTGTGTGATCAAAATTTCTACTTGTTCTTCACACTTGTACTTGTTCTTGTGCATAGCTATACCCTCGCTCACGACGGATAAAGCCTGACCCCACTTGTTCATAACTTTCTATGGTGGCCGGCCTTATCCTGCTCCGTTGTACACTTGTTCATAGCCGGTCAGATGGAAAGCCTGATCATGTTTCCCAAGCCGATCACATAACGCTCTAATAATTCAAGGCATATTTTATATTTATTTATCATAGGAGGCTAAGTTCTGTTCGGGAGAAGGGTTACAACTCCGGTCCTTGTTTGGTTTAAGGGTTGTAACTCGACTTTTGAATAGTTCCCAAGTCATCCTATATATTGTCGTCCTATTTAATAGTCACATCCTGATATATATTTTCTGTTGGTTTTTGACTTGTATTTCACATGTTCTACATGCTCTTATGCTATACCTTGATTGGAGGCTAGGTTCTGTTCGGAAGAAGGGTTACATCCCTGGTCCTTGTTTGGTTTACAGTTGTAGCTCGGCTTCCGAATAGCTCCCAAGTCTTCCCATATCTTTGTCTTATATTTCATTATACTATCTCTTATAGAATTTGTCAATTCATATGGAACTACTGTTAGTATTTGTACTTGCTCATTTTCCTGACAGGATACCGTTGATATATTACAGATGTTTCTCAGGCAGACTGCTCGACCTACTATGGGGTCGAGACAGATGGAGACTTAGGCCAGGACTGTGGCCTGTTAGTTGAGCCACTAGACTTTGTACTCCCAGAGTAGTTAGCTTAGTTAGGCTTGTCTGGACTGCGATCCAGCTAGTAATTTCAGACTGTAGTAGTCTATATTATATTTTGTGACCCTGTGATGTTGTGTATATCTTTGGGCTTGTGTTGGATCTTGAACTTATTTCCTATTTTCATCTATCATATTTCCTTTCCGTGCTATCTACCTTAGTTTTATCTTGTGATTGAGACTGTATTTGCTATGTCACCTCCATTCGGAGTGTATATACTGTACATGTACCTTTATACTATTTAGTATAGTTTTTGTAGACGACCTATACAGCATTCTACCGTCGATTCTGCGACGTAGGCTGGACGTAACCACGTGCTCATGCCCCTAATCAGGGTACGGGTCGTGATACGTTTTTGTGGTGGCCCACGCTGGTCGATGTCGCAATTAGTGCGATCTCGTAATGGTGCTCGACTTAGAGTACTAGTTACGAGCCTGCGACTAGGACATAGGATCTAGGATATGATAGGAGTTACTCAATTACATTTTAAGAAAATTCTGATCTTTTGATTACCATGACAACTCTTCTTGCATTGAATTCAATTGCCCTTCCTTGATATTCCTTATCATGTGCCATATTGATCTCCTTGTTTCAATCTATCCTTAGGATGACGATTATTCACTCTCAGGCAGCAGGATCTAGTGCTGTTCCGGAGAGGCCCGATCCTGTATGACTTCCACCTCCGGTTGAGGGAGCTGCAGTTGAGGGAGTTGCCACCTCAGTTCCTGCCCTTCAGGCAGGAGTAGCAGCGATGGTTCTAGGAGGTTTTCTACCTCCAACAGCGGGACCGTCTATAGTCATTCCTGAGACTCTTCCACCACCGCCTCCGCTACCGACGGATGCACAGCAGATGATGGCCCTTCTACAACAGATGTTGCAGACCCAGAGGGCCCAGGCCGAGGTACAATACTGCCAGACAGAAGTGTTACGACAGAGAATGGATAATTCGTACCAGCTGGTGATGGCAGCAGTTGAGAGGGTAGTCTCGGGTATAGTTCAGGGTGCCCCAGTTCAGCAGCAGAGTTAGGAGAGGCCTGGTACTTGTCTAGATTTCAGAAAGATGAACCCGAGGGCCTTCAAGGGTACCGAGTGTATCCTGTATGCAGATGACTGGTTAGAGGACGTCCAGAGGAGCCTGGAGTTAGTAGAGGTTCCGAGAGGACTATGGGTCACAGCTGCGGTGAGTCAGTTCTTCGACATCGCCTTGACGTGGTTTCGTACAGATCCTCGTGCATCAGTGAGAAGTTTGACATGGAAGAACTTCGGGCGGCTCTTTAAGGAGAAGTTCTATCCCGATGTGGCTCTGATAGCTCTGGAGGCCCAGTTCGTCGGATTGGTGCAAGGGAACTCGTTGGTGGACGAGTATGCAGCGGAGTTCTTCCGTGTGAGTAGGTTTGTACCAGATCTGATCCAGGATGAGGGGTATAAGGCCCGCAAGTTCTGGAGGGGCCTTATTCATGTGGTTCGTACTTGTACTTTCGGGCGACGCGATGCGACCTTCGAGCAGATACTGATGGAGGCATAGATAGCAGAGGAGGACTTCGGCCTCAAGTCGAAGAGGGGCAGCGACGTTCTTGGAGTGAGTTCCAGTACGGGGCCGGCGAAGCGCCCTCACTTCCAGCAGAGGCAGTTTCAGCAGCAGCCTCAGTTACAGCTTCTGCAGGCACCAGCACGTGTCGACCAGCAGCAGGGTCAGGGCAAGAGGCAGGCCATCCAGTGTGCTTTCTGTAAGAAGATGGGGCACACCCGGGAGGTTTACAGGATGAGACTGGGAGTTTGTTTATTCTGTGGAGCTCCAGATCACCAGATGAAGAACTGTGCTGCTCGTGTAGCCAGACAGGCAGGCCAGGACAGAGTACAGCAGGCTAGGGGAGGCCAGCAGGGGTGAGCTTTCGCCATGACAGTTGAGGGCACTCAGGCAGTAGCAGGGCAGATTGCAGGTTCCAATCTTTCGATCTCATTTCCGCATTGCCTCCTTATAACTGTCTTAAAATTTGATTCCATTTGTTCCTTGATCGTTTGATAAAATTTTGTTCTTGTGATGTGCTTTTCTTTTGAGATAAGTCGTATGGGCTAGGTCGCCTCGATTATGAGATTTTAGAATCCTGTAGGGTCATGCTAGCATGCATCGTGAGGACATATAGTCGGATTATGGACATATTTTTCAGGTGTGGGAATTTAAGGTTTTCGCTGCCAAGTATGCGACAATACGAAAATTTTAAATACCATGATTCTAGAGGTATGTACCTTACTCAAGGACTCTGTGTTTATCGTAGCCTTTCTCACTAGCATGACGGAGATTCTGAGTATCATGATTCTGGACAGACGCATATGATTATCGAACTGCATAATTTTGAGATTTTGTTTGTGGGATGTTTGACCTATAAGGAGCACTACTACCTTAATTTTTGAGGATGAATTCTTCTAAGGTGGATAGACTTATAGCACCCAGTTTCTAATTGAGAGTAATTTTAAATTTTATAACTTTAGTCATTTAATTATTGTCATTTAATTTATGTTTTGATTTTGGAGATTTTAATCATTTTAAAATTTTAAGCCATGACTTGTGATTTTGATATTTTACCAGTAAAATCCTAGAGACTGTTTGACCTAGTGCCTAACCATGTGATTAGGATATTTTCAGTATCATTTCTAGCCTAAGGGTATTTTGGTCATTGGACCTCTTTGATTTATTTTTGTATTGGTGATTGTTGATTTGACTTTTGATAGGTGTGATTTTGTGTTGGTTTCGTGTCTGTGTCGAAAACGTAATAGTTTTTATTTGCAAGTGTTGTTGTGCCCTAAGAGATTTTTATTTTGCTGAAAAACATTTTCGGAAGTATTTGAGAGGGATTGTTTTCTGTATGTGTATTTTTTGTGATTGCTTTGTTTTAATTTCGAGGACGAAATTTTTTTAAGGTGGATAGATTTGTCACCTCCAGTTTTCAAATACAGGGGTATTTTAGTCTTTTTCCACTTTAGAATAATTTTGGAATTATTTATTTATTTATGATATTATTTTAGGGTTATTTGAGTTTGGTTCGAATTTCAACTTAATCCGACTTGTATCGGAGACCCGGGGTAGCTTTGACTCTAGTGGGACCCACTGATTAGTCAGACATGGCCCACATGACAATATTTTTAGTTAGTGTGTTAAACTAATTATTCATGGATAGGTTTGGTTTAATTAGAGACTTAAAACATGACTAATTTAGCCTCAACCTAAAACCTATTCCTAATATTAATTAATAGGACAAGTGGGGACATTTTGGTCATTAGCAAATAGGGACAAACAACCCATAGGTGGCCGGCCATTGGGGGTAGGAATGAACATCATTTTATTTGTTATTATCTCTAAATTTTCTCTCTTGTTCTTCCCCAAATTTTGAGAGGAACCACCATTGATTTCATCTCCAAATCAATCCCTTCTTCCACCAAATCTTCTTCATTTCTTCTCTACTCCATGAAGAGAGGGTGCTAGCCAAGTTTGGAAGGATTTGGCTTTGGTTCGTGTCCATTTGGAGGTCTTTTCGTGTTGGTGTCGTATCGGGAGGAGTTTTCTTAGATTTGATCAACCGGGAGGTATAATCTCTTCTCTAATTCATTCCTACATGCATATAGGATTATTTTGAACCCATAGGAATGGCCCACATGGTTGTGTCTCCATTTGTGTCCATTTTGTGTCCATTTGAAGCTATTAGAAGTATCCTTGTTGTGCTTTGTGTCCATGTAGAAAACCCCAATATTGGACACTTGTGTTTAAATAATTTAACACATGTTTTAATATTAGATTTTTATATGTTAGAGATGTGTTATTGCTTGTAATTACATTTTTTCCATGTTTCATAATATATATAATATAAGAGATTGATAAGCAATAAGCAAAAGCAGCGAAAAGCAGCAGCAAGCAGCAGCTAATAAGCAGCAGCAGCTTGCGGCAGCAGCACCAGAAAGCAGCAGCAGCAGCTTTTAAAAGTAGCAGCAGCAGCTTCTGCAAGCAGCAGCATAAGCAGTGCAATAAGCAGCAGCTTTTCAGCAGCAGCTTATTGACAGCTTATTAAGCTTTTAAGCCTTTAGTTTTAATCAGTTTAATCCCCAGTTTCCTTTAGAATTTAGCCCCCTTCCATTTAGCCATCCATATATATTAGTTAGTCCTTATTAGATAGAGTTTGCTACCAAGTTGTTAGGTATTTGTTAGTTAGGATTTGTTAGTAGATGTTAGCTTATAAGTTAGTATAAGTTAGGATACGAGATGTTAGATTTGAGAGTTTTGGACCTAGTGGGGTGTGTTTAGTGGGTGTACTAGATAAGTTAGTATCCTAATAGAGCTAGTATGGTTGGATAGTGTTAGGAGAGTGATATGTCAAGATATCATAGCGTATCATGACGATACACTAAGGTAATATTGAGATGACCAACATGACCATAAGATGGACTAGATGTCTAGGAAACCCAGATTTCTTGGTAGGTAAACCTTAGATAGGATAGTATCTAGCTACCCTAAGGAGTCTAGGCTAGTATCTTGAGGATTAGCGGGGTTTCCTTTGTAATAGGCAAGGTATCGGGAATACCTTGTAAAGGATAAATGTTAGGATATTGGGTAGTATAAGGTATTGGGTTTCTGATTGCTAGATGTGGCTAGAAATAGGTTCTCTTGGTTGGTAATGGTTAGGATTAGTTCCCTTAGACTAGTTTTGACCTCGGTTGACCGTTTTGACCAAAAGTCAACAAAAGTCAACCGAAAGTCAAACTTAGCCTAATAATGACTAGAATCGACCCAAAACCAAACCAAAGTTGACCAGTTGACTAAAAGTCAACTGTTAGTCAATATTTGACTAGTTTGACCTAGGGTTGACCCAGGGTTGACTCAGTGTTGACTAAAGTTGACCAGAGTTGACTTTTTGACCAAAAGTCAACTATAAGTCAACCCTTGACCCAGATTGTCCTAGTTTGACTTGGATTGACTTCCTGTGACCTTGGTTGTCCTAGTGTGACCTAGTTTGGCTCAGTATGACCTAGTTTAGCTTGGTGTGACTTAGTTTGACCTAGTTTTGACTTAGACTTGCATATCATAACTAGATTAGCTTTCCTTTCATTATTAAACCTTGTTTGACTTATAGTATCTCATCTTTAGGTCTGTGATTACTCTGAGCATTTGTTCACCTTATCAGCTCAGGACACAAGCAAGTACATTTACTGATAGTTTTTATTATCTTGGTATCTGCTATATCCGATTCAGTTGTAGTGTCTTACTTGATTTCCAGACACGATAGTTCACGGACTAGTATATGTTGGATCATGACATGAGATGTTGTTCCTGGATTACTTGGTATATTGGTACATTTTCTGCCTTGTTTCCTGTACTTGTATAGACACCGATTCCTAAGGGGACTTGCTACCCTCTTACGGAATCCCGTGTCATGACGTGTCATGTCTGGATCCTTTATACTATTCAGGGATGGCGAGTTATTAGTGGTTGTGTGATCAAAATTTCTACTTGTTCTTCACACTTCTACTTGTTCTTGTGCATAGCTATACCCTCGGTCACGACGGGTAAAGCCTGACCCTACTTGTTCATAACTTTCCATGGTGGCCGACCTTATCCTGTTCCGTTGTACACTTGTTCATAGTCGGTCAGATGGAAAGCCTGATCATGTTTTCCAAGCCGATCACATAACGCTCTAATAATTCAAGGCACATTTTAAATTTATTTATCATAGGAGGCTGTGGAAGCATGGAATTTTAGGACCAGAAATCCTATACGCCTAAACATCACATGCGCCAGAGAGCTCAGATGAGGTACTCGGCACAGCAAAGCATAGACATTAAAAGAAGATTTTTATTTTCATATAAAAGTCTATTACATGTCTTAAAAAGAGATGTACAAAGGAGAATTTCTACAAAGAAAATACCCTAAGTCTACAGCTAGGCGCAGCAACCACCATGCGCTCTCAAACAGGCGCATCCTGCCATGCGCTCTCATACAGGCGCATCCCGTCATGCGCTCTCAGCCAGGCGCATCCCTTCAGCGGCTCAGTTATGTGCATCCCTTCAGCAGCTCAGTTATGTGCCGTCCTTCAGCCAGACGCATCATGAAGTGTCAGCATATGTGCCATCAAATGCTTCGACTAATGAAGCATTTATTGAGTAGAACGAGGGTGGCAATCAACCCTCTAGCTGGAGGAGGAGCTCTCCAAACCAAGGAAGAGAAGGGCACCGCAAATCAACCTGCAGCTAAAGGAGCAGCTTTCAACCCAACCAGAATGGGCAACACCCATTCTAGCAGGAGGAGGAGCTCTCCCAAAGCCCAAGAAAGATGATCGGGGCACAAGAATTCCGATCTGCGGCTCTTCCGGCATAACGGAGACGAGGCTCGACCATCCCGATCTTTTGGTGCAACTGGCACCTTCTGCCTGCCTTAGAAGCCCTCGACTCCGACTTTTGAATGTGTAACACCCAGTTTTCTGAAATTAGGGTATTTTTGAAAATTTATTATTTTTATTATTTATTAGTGGTATTTTAGTCATGGTATAATTTTCTGGTGAATTTAGTTAAGTTAAACCATTTCTAAGTCATGCTAAGTCATAACTTATGACTTTGTGACTTTGTTAGTAAACCTTAGTGTAAACCCTAGTTTTCTCTAACCTAGAAGTTGCCATGACCATGTGAACTTGACCATAGGCTTAGAATATCATTTTAGTGATTTTTGGCCTAAGGGGTATTTTGGTAATTTTCTAGAAATTAAGGAGGATTAGTGAGATTTCACTATTCATGGACTTTTGATTAGTGACTTGATAATCCCTAACCTAGTTACCCTAATCTATAGGTTAATCCCTAACCTAGAATGACTAGAGGGTGATATTTTCATTTAGTCAAAGAATGAAAATATCTACTTTACCTTTATAGGATATTTTCCTTAATTTGTGCAAAATATCTTTTCTTAGCACCAAAAGTCCATTCCTTAGCCATGAAGGGTTGAACCACCCCCCCCCCCATGTTTGGCCGGCCAAGGGGTACCCCCCTAGCTTGTGCACACTCTATATAAACCCTTGTGTTCATCCATGAATTAATTTACATGAAATTAATTCCTAGAAAATCACATTTTCTTCAAACACCCATATCTTGATCATTCTTGATCCAAATTGACTCTAGTCTCTTGCATTGGGACCCTACAACACCAAGGGAGCTAAGGGAGGCTAGCAATCAAGAATTTGGAGGCTTTTGTCATCATCAAGTTGAAGAACAACACCCCCCCTCTTCTTTGAATTTCCTTGAAATTCACCAATAGGTAAATTTCCACAAACCTAGTTAAATTCCTATTTTTCTTTCATAGATGCATTCATATAGGGATAACAATATTGTGGGTAAAGTTTGGTAAGATTTTGATGTGTTTTGGTGTCGTGTTGGACACGTATCCTACTAGTCTAGAACCCTAATTTTACTCACTGTTTGAGCACTGTCATTGTGTATTTTGATCACTGTTTTTCCAAACTCTTTGAACAAAAACCTAGCCTAGCTAACCCTAACCCTAATCCTATGTCACTGGACACAATTTGACTTTGTGTCGTGTCCAAAATTGGACACACAAGCTCTCGGGACACAGGGCAGTACACAGCAATTGTGTCCTGCTGCCACAGTGTCCCCACGCACTGTAGAAGCCACGTGGACACGCCAAAATTGGCACGGAGCACGGGGCAATGACTGACAGGTCATCCCCAAGGTTTGGGATGACCTCGTGTCGTGTCGGACACGGAATCGACCCCGCAAGGGTCGTTCTAAACACTGTGTACACACGCACAGACACTGTACTTTGAACGTGTCGTGTCCACTGTACACGACACGTGGACACTTGCTACTGACATGGACACGAAGCCTGTATGTAGGCGAACACATTGGACACAACCACGTGGTGTCACGTGTCCCGTGTCGCGAGCACGAGACACGCGAAAACGCGACGACACAGTCTGAAACACGTAATTTGGGGCTTCTGATACGTGTGTCGTGTCCCCTCTACACGACACGTGGACACGTATCAGGCCCATGGACACGAAGCCCAACCCTAGGTGCACCTTCGGGCACGAGCACGAGGCCTGTGTCGCCTTGTGTCGTGTCCTAGACCCCTATTGGTTTTACACTGTGTCAGTTAAACCTAATTTACCCGGGTGACTTTAAATCCTTGTGGACACGCCGTGTCGTGTCGTGGCACCGTGTCAGGCTACTAGGGACCTAGTCTAACCTAGGGGCTGTCATTACCAACCAAGTTTGGGTCATCTTAGGTCGATTTGATTGATGTTTGAGCTAACCCAAGTTAGGTTTTCACAGTGCATTTCCTGTTTCCTGAAAATTCCCAAATTTTGCAAAATCGAATTTTGATTCGATTTTGCTAATGATTTATGTATTATATTAATGTATTTTAATGTGTATATATGTAGTATATGTGCATGTGTGAGTGTGGGTCAAATTTGGGGTGATTTGGTAGTGTGTGTGTTAAGTTATATATATATATACATATGTGTGTATATATGTATTATGTGTGTGTGTGTTTTGGATGGGTTTGGGTTCAGGAATTCCTGGAACCCCCCCCCCCCTGATTCAGACCTTTCAGTCTCTCTCACTGTCTCACTCTTTCACTCAGTCTCTCTCTCTCTATGTCTTATATATATAAATATAGTATATATAGGTTTTATATATATAGATATATATATGTATATAAATTTATATATTGATATATATATGTATTAGTATTAGATACATATATGTATATATATGTGTGTGGTTGTATTATATATGATATTCCTATATTGGGTATTGGGTTTTAGATAGATTCATACATCTATATATGTATCATATATATATATATGTATATGTTCCCAACTATAGGTTATATAGAAAACCTAGATTATTGGCCTATGGCCAGGGTTATTGGCCTATGGCTTGGGGCTAGCCCTAATGACCCAAAAACCCATATTGACCCTGGTTGACTGAAAGTTGACCAAAGTCAACTGTAGGTCAAGGTTGACCTAGATCACCTAGAAATGACTAGAAATGACCTAAAACCACTAATTTGACTAGTTTGACTAAAACCCTAACTAGTTTGACTAGTATTGACTTAACTTTGACTAGTTTGACTTTAGAGTTGACCAAGAGTTGACTTTTGACCAGTTTGACCTAGAATCATGTAGTATGCATTGTATACTTTATTTTTATCATTGTGGATACTTTGTGACTTGTATTGCTCTGACTAGGAGCCAGACACCTCTCCTCAGACAGTATATCCTCTTCAGACATTCAGTTATCAGGCGAGTACATTCTCTGACCGTTTCATACTTGTTCAGGCTTTACTTCTCGCTCTAGATTACTTTACTTGTTGCTGTCACGTTGGTAACACGGATTGGTACTATATGGATCTTTACATGAGATGTTATCCCCCTCGGGAGCATCGGGTACGTCATGTTATGTGTGTTTCACTATCATCATGTACTCCTATGCTTCCATTATTCATGTGCACTCATGTGATCATGTACTCTCATGTTTACTGAGCTCTCATGTATACTATCATGTGCACCCTTTCATGGGCCCCATGTGATATCATGTACAATAACGTAACCTGTATAGATCCTTGTGTATTGATTGGGGTACGGGGGAGTAGAAGTGGTCATGTGAATAATTCCAAAGTAGTGTAATCATGTGCAAACTCAGTAGTGTAATCATGTGCAAATTCTAGCCATTCACATGCCTATCTTGTGCTCTACATCACTAGTCACTACAGTTCTCTATATACAGTAGATATTTCATTACAGCTATCTTTTTACAGCGTATATTTCCTTTCAGCAGTTCATGTATCTTACTCTATTGCCTGTATCGTATTTCCTAACATGATATGCACTGTGTGAGATGTTTTGTGCTCGTTCCCGTCCTGATTGGACCTGTTGAAAATATTACAGAGGATGAGGAGGAGGCCCTGGTATCTACCTATTACGGAGCAGGACTAGATGATACTTATGTTATGGACCCTCAGCAGGATCCACCTGCAGCTGAGGAGGATGTTCCAGTAGTCTAGACCAGTTTAGTTTAGGCAGTCTTTTCTATATCTTTTTGTCTCACATCTGAGTTGTATTTTGAGATGTGGAGATGTATAGACTCTTAGACTTATTGTATTATGAGTTAACATTCTGGATGTTATGTATCTTAGACACTTAGTCTTATTTCATCTATGCTATGGTTCTCTTTGAGTTACTATCTATCTGTTCTTCGTTCTTCTACCCTAGATGTGATTGAGATTGTTTTCTATTTGTCACCTCCATTCGGAGAGTATAAACTGTACAGGTACCTTATACTGTTAGATGATTGACCTAGGACAGCGTTCTACCGCCGACACTGCGGCGTAGGCTGGACGTACCCACTTCTCGTGCCCTTACTCTAGGGTGCGGGTCGTGACACGTTTTTAGTGGTGGCCCATGCAGGTCGAGTTTATGTAGTGGTATTCGAACTAGAGTATCACTACAGCCTGCGATAGAATTGAGGAATAGGCTTAGAGAGAATGGATACTCAATCACTGCTAGGATACTTTGAGAGATTCCTGGGATGACCCTTGAGAATCTCATTAAAATTTCGATTTAAACTCCTTTTCCCTTGATTGAATTTGATTTTGAAGGATTCACTGTAGAACTTTGAATCCTGGAGATTAGTTGATGATTTTGAAATTTTGTAGTTATTGATTTTAAATTTCTTGTGTTAGATTAATATCCTTATTTTAGGGTACTCAATCGCATTAGAAAAACTCTTAACTGGATTCCTGCCATCTAAATTTCTGTTGAAGGTTTGCTTCCTTGAATAACTGTCCTCCCTTGAATTATCATTTTATATCTCAGTATTGATTCCTTGTTTGATCTGTCTTCAGGATGGGTATGGAGACACGATCTCATCGTCTCGATCAGGGAGATACCACTGAGGGGTCTACCACTCCTCGTCCTGATCAGCAGGGCCCCGGGACTGCAGTTCCTGTTGTGCCAGCTCAGGCTAGGATATCTGCAGCCTATGGGAGTGCACCTCTCCCTACTCCGAGACTTTCTTCTGTCGTCCCGAACGTTCTTCAGCAGCAGTCGTCATCAGGATCAGAGGACGTGGCACGATTGTTCTCCTTCTTCCAGCAGATAGTGGAAACTCAGCGGCAACAGTTGTTTAAGAGGGGACGGGACGCTCGTGGTACCAGCAGCAGTAGAGGCCAGGCCAAGAGGCCCCATGTACAGTTTCAGCAGATACAGACCCCAGTGGGAGTTCAGCAAGTACAGCATCAGTATCGGGGTCAGGACCCGAAGACAATCAGTTGTCCCTATTGCAAGAAGTCGGGACATGGATGGGGTGAGTGCAGGAAGAGGTTGGGCCGGTGCCTAATATGTGGGGCAGCGGACCACCATCTGAGGGAGTGTTCCCAGTACACAGGCAGAGTAGCACAGGGAGCAGCACCAGGAGCAGGAGCCAAGGCTCCGGTGGGACAGCAGCAGAGAGGACCGTTACAGCCACAGCAGCAGAAATTGTTGCAGTTCCAGCAGCAGGCTGGAAGAGGTCAGCAGGGGCGTGCTTACGCCATGACAGCTGAGGATGCTCAGGCAGTTGGCGATGTGCTTGCAGGTTCTGTTTTTCTAAATTCCATTCCCACCTTGCTTTATTATATCTATCTTAAAATCCAATTCCATCTGCTCCTACCTATTCTTTATTAGTGATCAGTTTTGTCCTGGTAGTTCATTTGGTTTTGTCGATTGTTTGTTGTTTCTTTATCTCTTACTTAGGAGTAGGAGTAGGAGTAGCTTTAGCTATTAATATAATTCTTGACTAATTCTTTTGTCAAGAACTTTCCTCTTAAATAAATTAATTTATGTGTTATGCCTTTTGACTTAGAGTTGATAGAGTAGCTCTGACCATAGAATGGTGACCCTTTTAGCCCTGTGATTTATTGTTTCCTTACCTTCCTAGTCTATGCCCATGACCAGGACTATGTATCTTCCTTCATCATTCCACCCTTACTTATATCTTATGCTACAAATTCATCCTTAGTTTTATAAGCTTATCCTTTTTCGAGCTTGATCATGATATATTTTATTGGGTGCGCACCCACTAACATATTATCTAATCAGAATCGGCGCATGATGGTCTGATCAACCTATTGCGTTTTGGTTCGCTTTTTCATATATTAATCTACGTGGATGGAGACATAATTAAACGTGCCTTAGAATCTTATCCGCAACAGCCTTGACAATTCTCCTTGGAATTATTTTAATCGCCTATGAACCTCGTATTCGTATCCAGTTGAATTAAATTTATCATGACTTGGATCTTCACCATTGGATGCTCGTGCTCATACTTAATTTCATTGATTTTCCATCTTGTCCAAATCTCTATTTTTCCTGAAATTGATCAACTTAGATCGTGTCAAGACTAAAATCTAATTGTGATTGTTTGTACCTAAATTTTCAATTTCCTTTTTATGGAATGGTAACTTTAATGATTTCTCACTTGTTAATGAACTATTTTCATACAGGATGGTAGACGACCCTATAGCCTTGATGATTGTTGTTTCCTTATTTTCCAAGTCTACACCTTATGACCTAAAACTGTTAGCCAATTTTTGGACATGACCCAGTATAGGTCTACTACCCATATTTTGCTTGTTGACCTTGTATGTTGCCTAGGTAGTGGCTTCGTCCTTGATTGTTGGAGGTTTGACCTAGGAGGAGTACGACTATCTAAATTTCGAGGACGAAATTATTTTAAGGTGGGTAGACTTGTAACACCCAGTTTTCTGAAATTAGGGTATTTTTGAAAATTTATTATTTTTATTATTTATTAGTGGTATTTTAGTCATGGTATAATTTTCTGGTGAATTTAGTTAAGTTAAACCATTTCTAAGTCATGCTAAGTCATAACTTATGACTTTGTGACTTTGTTAGTAAACCTTAGTGTAAACCCTAGTTTTCTCTAACCTAGAAGTTGCCATGACCATGTGAACTTGACCATAGGCTTAGAATATCATTTTAGTGATTTTTGGCCTAAGGGGTATTTTGGTAATTTTCTAGAAATTAAGGAGGATTAGTGAGATTTCACTATTCATGGACTTTTGATTAGTGACTTGATAATCCCTAACCTAGTTACCCTAATCTATAGGTTAATCCCTAACCTAGAATGACTAGAGGGTGATATTTTCATTTAGTCAAAGAATGAAAATATCTACTTTACCTTTATAGGATATTTTCCTTAATTTGTGCAAAATATCTTTTCTTAGCACCAAAAGTCCATTCCTTAGCCATGAAGGGTTGAACCACCCCCCCCCCCATGTTTGGCCGGCCAAGGGGTACCCCCCTAGCTTGTGCACACTCTATATAAACCCTTGTGTTCATCCATGAATTAATTTACATGAAATTAATTCCTAGAAAATCACATTTTCTTCAAACACCCATATCTTGATCATTCTTGATCCAAATTGACTCTAGTCTCTTGCATTGGGACCCTACAACACCAAGGGAGCTAAGGGAGGCTAGCAATCAAGAATTTGGAGGCTTTTGTCATCATCAAGTTGAAGAACAACACCCCCCCTCTTCTTTGAATTTCCTTGAAATTCACCAATAGGTAAATTTCCACAAACCTAGTTAAATTCCTATTTTTCTTTCATAGATGCATTCATATAGGGATAACAATATTGTGGGTAAAGTTTGGTAAGATTTTGATGTGTTTTGGTGTCGTGTTGGACACGTATCCTACTAGTCTAGAACCCTAATTTTACTCACTGTTTGAGCACTGTCATTGTGTATTTTGATCACTGTTTTTCCAAACTCTTTGAACAAAAACCTAGCCTAGCTAACCCTAACCCTAATCCTATGTCACTGGACACAATTTGACTTTGTGTCGTGTCCAAAATTGGACACACAAGCTCTCGGGACACAGGGCAGTACACAGCAATTGTGTCCTGCTGCCACAGTGTCCCCACGCACTGTAGAAGCCACGTGGACACGCCAAAATTGGCACGGAGCACGGGGCAATGACTGACAGGTCATCCCCAAGGTTTGGGATGACCTCGTGTCGTGTCGGACACGGAATCGACCCCGCAAGGGTCGTTCTAAACACTGTGTACACACGCACAGACACTGTATTTTGAACGTGTCGTGTCCACTGTACACGACACGTGGACACTTGCTACTGACATGGACACGAAGCCTGTATGTAGGCGAACACATTGGACACAACCACGTGGTGTCACGTGTCCCGTGTCGCGAGCACGAGACACGCGAAAACGCGACGACACAGTCTGAAACACGTAATTTGGGGCTTCTGATACGTGTGTCGTGTCCCCTCTACACGACACGTGGACACGTATCAGGCCTATGGACACGAAGCCCAACCCTAGGCGCACCTTCGGGCACGAGCACGAGGCCTGTGTCGCCTTGTGTCGTGTCCTAGACCCCTATTGGTTTTACACTGTGTCAGTTAAACCTAATTTACCCGGGTGACTTTAAATCCTTGTGGACACGCCGTGTCGTGTCGTGGCACCGTGTCAGGCTACTAGGGACCTAGTCTAACCTAGGGGCTGTCATTACCAACCAAGTTTGGGTCATCTTAGGTCGATTTGATTGATGTTTGAGCTAACCCAAGTTAGGTTTTCACAGTGCATTTCCTGTTTCCTGAAAATTCCCAAATTTTGCAAAATCGAATTTTGATTCGATTTTGCTAATGATTTATGTATTATATTAATGTATTTTAATGTGTATATATGTAGTATATGTGCATGTGTGAGTGTGGGTCAAATTTGGGGTGATTTGGTAGTGTGTGTGTTAAGTTATATATATATATACATATGTGTGTATATATGTATTATGTGTGTGTGTGTTTTGGATGGGTTTGGGTTCAGGAATTCCTGGAACCCCCCCCCCCTGATTCAGACCTTTCAGTCTCTCTCACTGTCTCACTCTTTCACTCAGTCTCTCTCTCTCTATGTCTTATATATATAAATATAGTATATATAGGTTTTATATATATAGATATATATATGTATATAAATTTATATATTGATATATATATGTATTAGTATTAGATACATATATGTATATATATGTGTGTGGTTGTATTATATATGATATTCCTATATTGGGTATTGGGTTTTAGATAGATTCATACATCTATATATGTATCATATATATATATATGTATATGTTCCCAACTATAGGTTATATAGAAAACCTAGATTATTGGCCTATGGCCAGGGTTATTGGCCTATGGCTTGGGGCTAGCCCTAATGACCCAAAAACCCATATTGACCCTGGTTGACTGAAAGTTGACCAAAGTCAACTGTAGGTCAAGGTTGACCTAGATCACCTAGAAATGACTAGAAATGACCTAAAACCACTAATTTGACTAGTTTGACTAAAACCCTAACTAGTTTGACTAGTATTGACTTAACTTTGACTAGTTTGACTTTAGAGTTGACCAAGAGTTGACTTTTGACCAGTTTGACCTAGAATCATGTAGTATGCATTGTATACTTTATTTTTATCATTGTGGATACTTTGTGACTTGTATTGCTCTGACTAGGAGCCAGACACCTCTCCTCAGACAGTATATCCTCTTCAGACATTCAGTTATCAGGCGAGTACATTCTCTGACCGTTTCATACTTGTTCAGGCTTTACTTCTCGCTCTAGATTACTTTACTTGTTGCTGTCACGTTGGTAACACGGATTGGTACTATATGGATCTTTACATGAGATGTTATCCCCCTCGGGAGCATCGGGTACGTCATGTTATGTGTGTTTCACTATCATCATGTACTCCTATGCTTCCATTATTCATGTGCACTCATGTGATCATGTACTCTCATGTTTACTGAGCTCTCATGTATACTATCATGTGCACCCTTTCATGGGCCCCATGTGATATCATGTACAATAACGTAACCTGTATAGATCCTTGTGTATTGATTGGGGTACGGGGGAGTAGAAGTGGTCATGTGAATAATTCCAAAGTAGTATAATCATGTGCAAACTCAGTAGTGTAATCATGTGCAAATTCTAGCCATTCACATGCCTATCTTGTGCTCTACATCACTAGTCACTACAGTTCTCTATATACAGTAGATATTTCATTACAGCTATCTTTTTACAGCGTATATTTCCTTTCAGCAGTTCATGTATCTTACTCTATTGCCTGTATCGTATTTCCTAACATGATATGCACTGTGTGAGATGTTTTGTGCTCGTTCCCGTCCTGATTGGACCTGTTGAAAATATTACAGAGGATGAGGAGGAGGCCCTGGTATCTACCTATTACGGAGCAGGACTAGATGATACTTATGTTATGGACCCTCAGCAGGATCCACCTGCAGCTGAGGAGGATGTTCCAGTAGTCTAGACCAGTTTAGTTTAGGCAGTCTTTTCTATATCTTTTTGTCTCACATCTGAGTTGTATTTTGAGATGTGGAGATGTATAGACTCTTAGACTTATTGTATTATGAGTTAACATTCTGGATGTTATGTATCTTAGACACTTAGTCTTATTTCATCTATGCTATGGTTCTCTTTGAGTTACTATCTATCTGTTCTTCGTTCTTCTACCCTAGATGTGATTGAGATTGTTTTCTATTTGTCACCTCCATTCGGAGAGTATAAACTGTACAGGTACCTTATACTGTTAGATGATTGACCTAGGACAGCGTTCTACCGCCGACACTGCGGCGTAGGCTGGACGTACCCACTTCTCGTGCCCTTACTCTAGGGTGCGGGTCGTGACAGAATGTAACAGTCACCTTCAAGTGCATCAACGAAGACAATGCGTCGCATCTTCACCCTCGGGAGCATCTCATTAACAGAATGTGCTCGAGCAAACAAGTTCATTTCGGGAGGACGTGAGAGAACAAGAAGCAAACCCTCTCCATGCCACTATTTATAGGCCGAGCAAATCAAACCCATGCGCCAAGTGGCTGCCTCTCCGAATCCTGTGCAATGAATTTGTATTAAATGGTGATGAACCTGACGCTTCGAATTCAGCCAAGTCAAAAATGGCTATTTAAAGCACTCGAAGAACGTAACAGTCGGGCCCATAAAGACGTGTCAAGCAAAACGGATGCGCCGGCCAGACCGCACATCATACTGATGCGTCCATCAACACCAAGCACCTCATAAGGATGCGCCCCCATGCGTCCCCCTGCGCCTAGTGGAACGCCGATCGATACGCCCACTCAACAGCCCATCACATGTTAAGAACATTGAATACTGAAGTCTGACAGAGTTGGAAGCACGTCCCCCAAGGACTGAACAGTTGACAACTTTTTCAGAAGATGAAGCATCGCCGACGTCAGCATCATCATTACTCTCCTCCGGCGGTTACAAGCCACGTGGCCGCCCAACCATCTCGCATGCGCCTCCGCAGCCATGCGCCTAAATCTCTGTATGCGCCTCAAAAGCCATACGCCTCAGACTTTTCTCTGATCCCTAAAGACAGATGTAAAGTCACTACTGAAGCCCCGCATGCGCCTCAAAAGCCATACGCCCTGACTGGTTCGTGACTCCTAAAGGTTATGAGCCAAAGCCTCTCCATGCGCCCAATCCCAGGCGCATCCTATCAGATCACTCCCCACCAAATCCGAGATCTTCGAGCCATGGACCTACCACACGCGTCCTTTGACTTGATTCAGCCTATGAAGGGGTGCTAATCACCCAAGATCTCAGCAACTGAAATATCTCTCCATTGCTACGTATCAGCTCTGCCGCAGCCCACGACAGCAATAAGAAGGGTTCAACTCCTCAATCAGAGTGCATCGCCCATGCGCCTCTATCAGCAACCACCACGTGGCGTCCCCGCGTACAGGCGCATCCTACATGCGCGCATGAGCAGCCAGCCTGCAAAGCTATAAATAGAGGGATCACTTCCTTCTTACGGACACCTACAGACACACACATCGCACAACCATCGACATACATATACAGAGATGCAGATACAGACACTCAACGTCTTCTTCCTCTCCGCAAGCTCCAGTACCCAGAGTAAATCAAACCTTCAGAAAACCGAGAACCGTCGTCAGATCGTCAACGGAGTCAATGTATTACCACTCGCTCCATCGGCACAAGGGACCCAGATAAACAAAAGTGTACTCCTAGGACTACGTTTAAGTCCTATATTGTAATACTGTTCTGTTTGTAATTAAAATTTGCAATCAAAAGATTTTAATGGCAAACAAGCTGGCGACTCTGCTAGGGACCTCTTTCTCCTCCACCGAGAAAGCTGTATCGCAATCCGACGACGTGAAGGTGGGCTCCTCCCACAAGACGCTGGTCGTACGCCTCAATCAACAGGCGTATGAGGAGTTCATCTCTGAAGGCAGTGCGAGTCCTTCGAAGTGGCTGCCGAAGCCGAAAAGACTCGCCAAGTCAGGGTGCGCAAGGTCGACGCCTCCGGCACCACCACTGAAGGGGATGCGCCAATGCAGCCTTTCCTTCCTGCTGACGTCCTCAGCAGCTAAGATGCACCCACCGGTGCAGCACATCTCTCGAGAAAACGTACGGCTGACCACATCCTCCAGCCATCTCCCTCTCACGCGAGAAAGATACGTCGACGGAGTAGGGGCACAGCTAATGCCCTGCGCATCACCTCTGATGCGCCACAGAAGGTCTCTGTCTTTGACAGACTCACTCGCTGTAGTGGCGAGGAGAATTTGGACTCTGAGTACTATGCGCCCCAGCGAGCTGGTACGAAGAAGTCCAAGGCAGTACAGGCCATGCGCCTCAAACGTGCTATGCCGGCAGCAAACCAGTAGCATACACTCACAATCATGCGCGCTGCTGATGGTAAGCTGTATAAGGTCGACTCGGGTGCTTCTGCGCCGGAAATGAGTCGACCTTCAAAGTCCTTGTCTCACTTGGGCGGATCTGTTGCGTTCGTAACCAAGTCGAGCAAGGCAAACCCTATGGTCTTGAACTCCTGCACCTCCACTGGTTGTGCGTCTGAGGTTTATTCAATCACTGTTGTAGGAACGAAATCGTAAAGCAGAAGACTCTAGAGGGGGATGAATAGAGTAGGCAGCGAAATATTGCTAATTAAAAACTTGTTAGCAGTTAGATCACAGATAAAAAAATAATCACAAAAATAAAGAACATAATTTAAAAATGATCAGAAGGCAAATGCAAACACCGAGATTTATACTGGTTTTTCTCTTGTGAGGACTAGTCTAGTCGGAAGAACTCTAGCTTCCAGTTGAATCCACTATTGAAAAATCCTGCAAGTTTTCATACGAAGTCCTTGCAACTTCTACAGACACGAGCTTTGATACGAAGAACTCGTCCAACTTCAATTGTGAAGAGTTGAATCTTCTATCAAGCCGCTGATTACAATCTCTCTTGAAACTTCTAGACCGCACCGTACTGGCAAATCGACTAGAGGATTGTAACTGGCTTGGGATTTGAAAATGAAAGATTTTAAGAACTCTTTGGAAGAATGTAAGCTCAGGAAGAGAAGAGATTGAAAGTGAATTGGTGTTTTGAAATGATCGAAATGCTTCTCTATTTATAGCTTTTCCAAAGACAGAACTCTGACAGAATTCGGACAGAATTTGGACATAACTCTTTATAACAAACCGTAACTGAAGGATGACCAAGTTCAAAAACCCAACGTTCACTAACGTTCCAAATGGCCGAACTCTGGCCGAACTCGGCCCGAGTTCTCCTGGGGTTCTGCCAGTTCATTTTTGGAGAAAATAAATTTTGGCTTTTTGAACAATCCTTCAGAAGCTTTTTGTAAAAAGAATGTTTTTCAAAAACGTAGGTCATTTGTAAAAGAATAGGATGGTTTTGAAAAAAGTTTTAGGATAGCCTATTTGCCAGTACGACTCGGTGTACAATGTATTCCTAGACTCAATAAAATGAAAAATTATATTGCTTAACAGGAAGTACATTCTGAATGGCAAACGGCTTCAGTCTTGAACATCGTTGATAACCATTGTTGAGCAGTGTCCAAAACATCGTAGGTAAACATCTGAGTTGACTTGTATTTATATCGAGACAGAGTTTGATCAATTATTAAAATCAGGTTTGACCATGACCAATGGGCCAACAATCTCCCCCATTTTGATAATTGACAAACCTTGTCGATATAACATTTAAGCTTGGAATCAATTCAAAATAGTAACCAAAAAGAAATTGTTCATAACCTGTATTCACAAAATATTTGATCCTTATTTCTCCCCCGTTGGCACTTAGCAAAATAATTGCAAAAGAGAAAACTCCCTCGCAATCAATGCATAAGTAACAAACAGTGAAGAAACACAATAAAAAATATAGGAATAATCTTTACAGGCATGGTATAAACTGTAAAAGAAAATAGATAGTCTAGAGAACACAACACAGACATGTATTTGTCATAGGCAGTATTTGAGAAAGTATGAAGCAGCAAAAGATAATAGAGCTACCATAATACTGAAACATATAAAGTGCTGAATAATAGACTAAAATGTCAAAACTGAGGCATAATCAAAAACCATGTCAATGAATAGTCACATAATAGAAAAGTACTGATAAAAACTAAAAAGTACTAATATAATTTTGGAATGTTGGAGCATTTTCAAGTAAACATGAGACAAAAGTAACAGTCTCAATAATTTAACATCTCAAAACTCATCATCATCATCATCAACATCAGCTGCAGCTCCAGCATGTCCAGAAGGACCAGCTCTAGAAGTACCAGCGCTAGAAGTGCGAGGAGTGGCGCCAGCGGTACGATACCAATCATATGCGTTCCCTGGCTGGAACAGAGAGTGAACCGCCTCGTCGTCAATGCGGTAGCCAAAAACAGAAGGGTCTCGAGGTAGAGAGCTAGTAGAATGACCCGTCTGCGCAAACCTCAGATCGACGAAGGAGTTGGCACTCGCTTGGAACCGAGTCACATCATAGAACTCGTGTTCCCTAGAGGTCTCAACATAAAAAGACTGCAGATCTGATAAGTGCTGATGGATACCCTCAAATGACATAGGGTAAGAATGAGGAGGAACAGGTGTTGTGGAAGCAGTGGAAGTAGGTACAGGAGGAGTAGGTGCAGTAGGTAGAGGAACATATGTAATACTACGACGAGAGAGTTTGAAAAACTTGGGCTCGGCGTCGACGACACAAGTCGATAAATCAATATCAAATCTCTGAAAAATGCGATGAATAAGCATCGCATAAGATAGGTTGAGGTCTCTCCCGCGACATCTACCCATCATCTGAATTATAGTCTTAGGGGCAGAAAAAGGAATCCACTTAAGAATATGATAAAGAGCAGAAAGCTCAAGTGCAGTGACATCATCTTTGGAAGTGGATTTTGGAAGTAAGGTGGAATAGATGATGCGATGTAATTCGTAGTTAAACAAGTTCAAGTTATAGGCCTTGAACTTTCCAGGAAGAACGCGTGCGGGCGCACAAAGTTCATTCTTGAAACTAACGAGTGTCGTGCCATCGAGAAAATCAAAATTAGTGATGTCATCGAGCGGGGCACCTTCGTTTGGAATACCAAGGATTTCTGCTAACATTTCATCAGTGAATTCGATATCAATTCCTCCGACACGTGTCCTCGCTGTAAAAGTGTCTAATACGAAATTATAATAGAATATTCTAATGGCATTAGTGGCAATGGGGAATTGTAAGGTGACAAAATGTTGTAACCCTAATGCCTCAAAATAAGGGCGGTGATCTGGAAAGACAGTCCACTTAATAGGTGATCCGGTACAAATAGTACGCATGACAAAATCGGCGTACCACAATAAGCTTGATCGAAAGTTTTAAAGTAAAACTCATCCGACGTACCATCGTCCGATTGGACCAGAGAAAAGAGGCAATCTGTATGTGGATCTGAAGACGATGCATCTTCACTGGCATTGGTCTTCTTCCTCTTGAAGGGATTGAACTTAGGCATTCTTTCCCAAAATTTTCTACAAACCCTAAGTATTAAAAAGTGGAGGAAAGAAGGGATTATACCTTCCAAGAATTGGATATGTTGTAGAGGATGACGATCTCCGCACGAATCTAAAGTTTTGACGAGAAACTCCACAAGGATTGGAAGAACAATGATGGAGAAGAACTAGGGTTTCGGAGGGGCGGAGGTGCTGTTATGAGGATGTGGGGAAGAATGAAGAAGAAGGAAGCCTCGGGTTGGTGCTGGTATATATAAATACCCAGCCGAACTCTTGCCGAATTCGGACCGAACTCGTGCTGAATTCGCCAAGGGTTGCCTGGCTATATATATATATATATATATATATATATATATATATATATATATATATATATAAATTCAAATGAGGTCACATATTTTTCATTAATTTGTTTCAAATGCTTAATTCAAAGTTTAGTAATTTTAAATCTCAAAATAATATAATTATTATTATTTTACAAATTAATATTCTTTACTCAGCATTTGTCTCAGATTAGCTATAGGAGTACTATCCCAGCTAACGGAGGTTCACCGGAGAACTCTTAAATACCGCTTTGCTTCGACCGTAGTCGTGGTGACAGACAGACTCTTTTTAGGCTTGTCTCGAAAACAGTTTATGAGTATTGAATAAATAATTAATAAAACAAAATTAATTAATATTATTGATATCTAAAATTCCTAATTCTCGACGTAAATAGTTGAAACGATCTTCCGCTAAAGGTTTTATGAGTATGTCAGCTAATTGATTCTGTGTGTCTATGTATACAAGGTCTATATCTCCATTTTGTTGATGATCTCTAAGAAAATGATGTCGAATCTCGATATGTTTAGTACGAGAATGACATACAGGATTCTTAGTCAAATTAATAGAACTATTGTTATCACAGAAAATGGGTATGTGTGAAAAATACAATCCATAGTCTTCTAAGGTTTGTTTCATCCACAAAATTTATGTACAACAACGTCCTGCGGCGATATACTCAGCCTCGGTTGTTGATAATGCAACAGAAATTTGCTTTTTACTAAACCAAAAGACTAGAGCTTTTCCTAGGAAATGACATGTGCCGCTAGTGCTTTTTCTATCTACTTTGCATCCGACAAAATCAGCATCGAAATAACCGCTTAGGTCAAACGACATGGTTTTGGGATAACATAAGCCGACAGAAGAAGTGCCTTTAAGGTATCGAAAGATACGCTTAACTGCGCACAAATGTGATTTCTTAGGATTAGCTTGAAAATGTGCACATAAGCAAACACTAAACATAATGTCTGGTCGACTGGCAGTTAAATAAAGTAAGCTATCGATCATACCTTGATACTTACGTATGTCGACAGGTTTGCCTTGTTCATCAATATCAAGCTTGGTTGAAGTCGCCATTGGAGTGCTAAGTGGCTTTGCTGCTTCCATGTCGAACTGCTTTAGTAGATCCTTTGTGTACTTAGCTTGATTTATGAACGTTCCATTGTTGGTTTGTTTGATTTGTAGTTTGAGAAAGAACTTCAGCTCTCCCATCATGCTCATCTCAAATTCATTCTGCATACACTTTGAAAATTCTTGACAAAGAGATTCATCAGTAGATCCAAAGATATATAATATCATCTACATAGACTTGAATCAAAAGAATATTATTATTCAAAGACTTTATAAACAAAGTAGTGTCAACCTTTTCCTTTGAAAAATTGTTATCAAGTAGAAAAGAGCTTAGACGATCGTACCAAGCACGAGGGACTTGTTTCAAACCTTATAAAGCTTTCTTCAACTTGAAAACATATTCAGGAAAATTGAAATCAGTAAAACCGGGTGGTTGAGCTACATAAACCTCTTCTTTTATAAAACTATTTAAAAATGTGCTTTTGACATCCATTTGAAATAACTTAAAATAATGAAAACATGCAAATACACATAACATGCGAATGGATTTTAATCTCGCAACTGGGGCATAAGTCTCATTATAGTCGATACCTTCTTCCTGATTGTATCCTTGAGCTACGAGTCGAGCCTTATTACGAGTCACTAAACCATTCTCATTCAGTTTATTTCAGAATACCCATCGGGTGCCAATGATCGGATGATCAATAGGCTTGGGAACAAGTTCCCAAACTTGATTCCGTTCGAATTGGTTTAATTTCTCTTGTATAGCATCTATCCAAAAATTATCACTACATGCTTCATCAATATTTTTGGGTTCAAACTGCAAGACAAAAGCAACACAAGAAGCTATATCTTTATTAGAGGAGCGAGTACTTACACCCTTGGTAATCTCACCAATTACCAAGTCCTTTGGATGATCAGCCGTGAACTTCAATCTTTTTGGCAGACTCCGAAGGTAGCTGGTTCCTGGATCTTCTCTAGGAGGATCAGCTGGTGCTTTGCTGGGTACATTGAGATCTTCGTCATTGTCATCGATTGTCGTTTGATTTAGTTCATCAAAGGTGACATTGATTGACTCTTCGATGATCATGGTTCTTTTGTTGAAGACTCTGTGTCCTTTACTTTTGCCCGCATAACCTAAAAATATACCTTCATCGGCCTTTTCGTCAAACCTTTCCAAATTATCTTTTGTATTAAGAATAAAGCATTTACAACCAAATATTCTAAAATATGAAACTGATGGAATTCTATCAAACCATAACTCAAATGGAGTCTTCTTCGATTTGGGTCGAATTAGAACTCGATTGAGAACAAAATAAGCTGTATTGACAGCTTCAGCCCAGAAATACTTGGGTAGACTAAACTGGTTTAACATTACTCTGGCCATTTCGGATAGACATCTGTTCTTACGTTCCACAACTCCATTTTGTTGTGGAGTCCTAGGGCAGGAGAATTCGTACACAAAACCGTGTGTGTCACAAAATTGCTCAAACTCCGCATTCTGGAATTCGCCTCCATGATCGCTTCTAATACGAGTGATCATGTAACCTTTTTCATTCTGTACTTTCTTGCAAAAGGCGACAAATTCCGATAATGCATCGTTTTTGCGTGCCAGAAAATATACCCACGTGTATCTAGAATAATCATCTACAATTACAAAAGCATATAGCTTACCTCCGAGGCTAGCAACTCTGCTAGGACCAAATAAGTTCATATGTAGCAATTGTAGAGGTCTAGTAGTACATACAGCGACTTGAAAGTAGATCGAGTAGCTTTGTTCTTTTCACATTGACTGCATACCGAATCCTTCTTGAATGTAATGTCCGGTAAACCACGTACTAGCTTCTTCGTGGATAATCTGGAAATAGTATCCATATTTGCATGACCGAGTCTCATATGCCACAGATGACTCTAATCGCTTTTAGCCATTAAACATCTACCTAAAATGTTAGTATCTTCCAACAAATAGAAAACATATATATTGTCTTCTCTAATACCTTCAAATATAGTACTACCAGTTGAACTATCAATAATAGTACATTTGTCTTTTACGAAGTTAATACCATAACCGTGATCAGCTAAATGGCTTATGCTGTGCAGATTATGTTTTAACTCAGTAACAAGACAAACATCTTTAATCACTGGATAGGGAGCTTTACCAATAACACCAATACCGATTATATATCCTTTTAAATTATTGCCGAAGGAGACGTATCCTTCTTTATTCCTCTTCGACAGTGTTGCGAATAATGAAGCATCACCGGTCATGTGCTGTGAGCAATCGCTGTCGAGGATCCATTTACACCTAGCATGTGAAGGGCGTCCCACCTACAAAACAATTTGCAGATGAAACTCTTGGTACCCATTTCTTGTAGGGTCCTGACTGGTTAGTTTTCGGTATCCATGCATAAATATTTAAATCTACTAACTTGCTGGTTCTACATGCAGAAGATATATGACCAATGAGGCCACAATAATGACATTTAGCATGTTGAGTGTTGAAAGCTGAGTGGTGTGCATGGTTGGTAGGTTTAGGTTTTCTAGTATAGAAGAAAGCATACCTATTATCCTATTTGGGCATAACCTTTTTAGGTAAAGGTTTGATAGGTTAGGTCTGACAGTGTTAGGTTTGGAAATTTTTTGATTTTTCGGTAAGTGACACGTGTTAGGGTAGGAAGCAGCAGTCTCAGGCTGTTTTTCTAACCTAATTTCCAATCTTTTGGAAGTGTCATATAACTTTGTATAGTCATAAGTGAGTGCTTCCATTCTGACTTGTGCACTTTGAAGACTTTTCTTCTCCTTAGAAAGTTCTTCTTTCAGTTGGTCAATAACCATGTCTTTTTCTTCGGATGACTTGGTAGTCTCGTGTAATAAGAGCTTAATAGAAGAAAGCTCACCAGACTCACTAACATTATCTTTAACCTCAGCTAGTAGGTCGGTAAGTCTTCCTATTTCACCTTTGTACTCCTTGAGTACCTTCTTAGTGAAGAACAGATGGCAACTCTAGAGGGGGGTTAATAGAGTTATAGCAATAATAACCAGTTAAAAAATCAACTCTTTCACGATCTAAAAATAATCAGAGTAAATGCGAAAAATAAATAATGAGCAAGAGAGCATACGCAAACACAGCCGATTTTAACCTGGTTTCCCTCGTGGAGGACTAGTCCAGGCCTGAGAACTCTAGCTCAGGATTAAATCCACTATTTGTGAAATAGTAGTTACACTCCGTGCCTTTACTTCAGAAGAGCACGTCAACTTCTTACAATGGATCGCAGTGGCGATGCTTGGAATTTTCCAAGCGACTTCTTGAACTCTTGCACAAGACTCCTAACTGAGAGATGCTGAGCACTCGAGACTTAGGAAACTTATGGCTAGTAGATGAGAAGGGTATGGCTTATATTGAGCTTAAGAGAGAAGAGAAGAGAAGATTGGATGAATGAAAATGAGAGAATTCTTGGCCTATTTATAGGTTTTTAACAGGCAGAATTCGGCCAGAATTCTGGTAGGAATTTTCAAAAATTTGGCCGTTGGACAACTAGCAACCAGCCAACCCTAAAAATTAGGGTGCTGGTTTTTAGGGGACAGAGTTCGGCCCGAACTCTGTGTGGAGGCAGAGTTCGGCCCGAACTCTGTCTCCAGAGCACAGAACTGGTCCAAGGGTGAAATGGGCTAAGTTTGGATATGGAGCTTTATGGGCTTTGGATAGGTTGTGGGTTGAGTCTCAAGAGCCCAGCATAACTCAGCTTACAAAATTTCTAGACTCAATAAAATGTAAAAGTACAGACGCAAAAACAACTTGTATATGCACATGAGTTATCGTCTGAGCTGTCGTCTGGCTTGAGCAGAATATAGTCGTCATGTGTCTTATTGAATTATCACAAGTATTATTTAGTCAACGTTATCAATATTTGGTTGACTGTGACTTTGTGTCAACAATCTCCCCCATATTGATAATTGACAAAATAATAATTGTATATTCAATATCCATACCTGGACACAAGTAACGACATAGCTCCCTCATAATAAGTACCGAGCTTAAGAGTAGCTCCCCCATAAACAATGCTGTGAATCTCTGTTGGCCTGTTAATAATATTCTTCCAAAAGCACATATAAACCAAACAAACAGAAACATAATATACACATAACTCCCCCTTTTGGCATTTAGCAATATGAGATAGATAAATGATAACTGGCAAAACACACATAAAGGAGAAGAAACTGTATATAAGATAATGACCAAGAGTCATAAAAACTGATAATAGATCTACCAATGTCCCAAAAGCATAATACATAATAAGTCTACTACAAACCAAGTACATAAAAGTAACGAAAACAGAATGTAGAAAGCATAATCTAAGATCTCCAGTAGCAGCCTCAAATAACAGTCCAAAACCATCAACGAGCACGAGAGGGCCCGGCGTCGTCCGAAGGATCAGTAAAGGAGCGACGTGGGTCCACCTGCATCCGGATCCATGTAGCGATGAACCCAAGGGTCATCAATACGAAAGCCCTCACGATCGGGATCTCGCTCCATAGGAATGGGCATGGAAGGATGGCAAGACATGGAATACCGGATGTCATGCAGCGAGTTGCTGATAGCACTCATCTGTAATGTGATCCGATAGTCCAGCTGAGTCCATCGATCGTCCTCCAAAGTGAAACGATCTCGAAGCATGGCCTGAAGTGACTCAAGAGTGGCCGGAGGAGGAGGAGGATCCTGTCCGAGAGGAGGGGCATCCGGCTCATCCTCAGAATGCTCAGACACGACCGGGGAGCCAACGGCCACATGAAGCCTCCTTGCCTTGGAGAGAAAGGCAGGGGCAGGTAAGAATGGACGCACGAAAGATCATAGGAAGGTATAAGGCATAAACCAAAGATCTTGGTTTCTTCCTACAGTTGATCATCCAATCCATCATTGTGCGTGGGAGGTTAACGGGAACATGGAAGTGGAGATGGTACAAAGCTGAAATCTCAAAATAGGTAACTTCATCGGTAGAACCCGCTTTGGGTAGAATGGTGTTAAAAATGATCCGATGAAGCTCATAGAAATAAGGATTGAGGTACTTTGCCAAGAGCGTACGAGGACGTGTATTAGAGCTACACAGGTCGTCCTCGAAGCTCTCTAGAGAAATCCCTTCGGAAAAGATAAAGGATCTAGCTTCAACAAGCTTCTCCCAAGAATTAGGCTCAATAAGGTCAAGATATTCGGCTAATTCAAAATCATCAAATGAGATATCAATACCCGCAACACGTGAATAGATGCGAGTATCATCATGAGTCAAATTGGAATAAAACATCTGTATGGCACTACGATAAATGACCGAATTAGAAGTAACGAGTTCATCAAGACAAAGGTCATTAAAGAGTGCATCATACTGTGAGAAAATTGTGAAGTTTATGGGGTGTCCCGTAAACACCGGACGTGTCCGAAAATCGCTAAACCATTCATTGGATGCGTCTAGTGATATAAAGATTCGGTCGTCGAAAGTGTTTGGATCACGTGGACGTGGAGGATTGAACAACGGATGGGTTTGTTGTTCAATTGCCGGTGCAACGGGTGGTACAACGGGCGGCTCAACGGGAGGAGGAGCATTCGATGAGGATGTGCCCTCGGTCCGAAGTCTCTTCCCACGGTTAAGCAATCATGGAGCCATAACACAATAGATAGATAATAAAGAAATTTGAGATATAGAAAAGAAAGGAGTTATACCTCAAGATATTGAAGGATTATGAAAGAGAATTGAAAACCAAGCCTTCTCCTTGAGTTTGGGGAAGAATGGAGCCCAATAGAGGAGAAACTAGGGTTAGGGTTTTGAGAGTTTTGAGTAGGAGAAGTAGAAAAGGTGGTAAGAAGGAAGGAGAGGGAAGAGAAACCGAAATAAAGGGGAGGGTTTCTCTTGGTCGGGTCAAATTATGACTATTGGATTAACAATTGGATCAACGGCTGAGCCTGTTCCCGGTTCTGGAACAGGCAGGCCGAATTCGGCCCAAACTCTGGTAGGGGCAGAGTTCGGCCCGAATTTCAGATCCTGGGGACAGAACAAGAATCAGGCTGAGTTGAGTCAAAAATGGTTAAGTAAAGATAAAACCAATATATTACATGAGTATAAGTACAGAAAAAGATCCAATAAGTAAATAGATGGATAGCAGATAGTGAGTTCAAAGCAGTAATATGAAGTTTGAAAAATTTGTATTTCAGCAAGTGATAAATAAAAAATGAACCGTGTAATAAACAAGGAATTATATTATAATTTAATATTTTGAATCTGCCATGGGTTAGCTGCAGGGGCCGGATCCCAGCTAGCGGTAGTCCTGAGGACTAGTACACCGTATCGCTTAGGCTTTTACGCCTTATTGTCAGAAGGACCCTTTCGGCTTGTACCCATAGCAAGTTCATCATAAGAGAATCACAATATATTCGATATTTATGCAGGTTTATTTTTAATTTATAACAGCTTTATCTAAAATTCCAAGTTCACGACAAAGAAAATTGAAGCGCTCTTCGGATAATGGTTTGGTGAAGAAGTCTGCTAACTGATGATCAGTGTCAATAAATTCTAAGTTAATCGTGCCATTTTGCTGATGATCACACAAAAAGTGGTGTCGTATCTCAATGTGCTTCGTGCGTGAGTGACAAATGGGGTTCTTAGTTAAGTTTATAGCACTAGTGTTGTCACAAAAGATTGGAATATGCATAAAAGATAAATTATAGTCTTCAAGGGTTTGCTTCATCCACAAAATTTGTGCACAACAATGCCCAGCTGCTATGTATTCAGCTTCTGTTGTGGATAGTGCGACAGAATTCTACTTTTTGCTAAACCAAGAGACTAAAGCCTTTCCTAATAAATGACACGTGTCGCTCGTACTTTTACGGTCGACCTTGCATCCAGCGAAGTCAGCATCAGAGTAACCAATGAGGTCAAATGATGTTGACTTGGGATACCATAGGCCCACTGTAACTGTACCCTTAAGGTATCGAAAGATACGCTTAACTGCGGTCATGTGTGATTCCTTAGGATTCGCTTGATATCTAGCACACAGGCAAACGCTAAACATTATATCAGGGCGACTAGTAGTAAGATAGAGTAAACTGTCTGTCATACCTCGATACTTACGTTGATCTACGGGTTTGCCGCTACATCTGGTTCAAGTTTGGTTGAAGTAGCCATAGGAGTGCTGATTGGTTTGACGTTATCAAGGTCGAATTTCTTCAGCATGTCCTTTGTATACTTTGACTGACAGATGAAGGTTTTATTTGGTATTTGTTTGACTTGCAGTCCAAGAAAGTAGTTGAGCTCCCCCATCATGCTCATCTCAAACTCGGTCTGCATACACTTGGCAAAATCTTGACAAAGGATTTCATCAGTAGACCCAAAAATAATATCATCTACATATATTTGTACTAAAAGAATAGTGTCTTCGAAAGATTTTATGAACATTGTAGTGTCAATTTTCCCTTTTGAAAAACCTTTCTCAAGCAAAAAGTTGCTTAGCCGTTCATACCAAGCTCTAGGGGCTTGTTTGAGGCCATATAGCGCTTTCTTTAGCTTGAACACATGGTCGAGAAATTTGTGATTTTCAAAGCCAGGGGGTTGTTTTACATAAACTTCCTCCTTAATAAAACCATTCAAAAAGCACTTTTAACATCCATTTGAAATAATTTGAAATTTTGAAAATTTGTAAGTGCACAAAGCATCCGAATGGATTCTAATCTAGCAACAGGAGCATACGTCTCATCGTAGTCGATACCTTCCTCTTGGTTGTATCCTTGGGCTACTAGACGAGCTTTGTTGCGTGTGACTGAACCATTTTCATTCACTTTGTTTCTAAAAACCCATTTAGTACCAATAATCGAGTGATTAGCCGGTCTAGAAACAAGTTCCCATACTTGGCTCCTCTCGAATTGGTTGAGTTCCTCTTGCATAGCAGAAATCCAAAATTCATCATTGAAAGCTTCTAAAATGTTTTTAGGCTCAATTTGTGAAATAAAGGCAGTACTAGCAATAGAGTCTCTTAATGATGATCTAGTAGTTACTCCTCGTGAAACCTCACCGATTACCAAATTTTCTGGATGTGATGGCTTGAAAGAGAATTTCTTAGGCAAGCTTTCCAGAGAATTTGTTTCGGTTGTGGTGTTCATTGGAGTAGACGTTGATGGCTCAACATCATCATCAAAAGTAGCTGCTGCACTGTTATCTTCATCAAAAGTCACATTGGTAGACTCTTCCACAATTAATGAGCGTTTGTTAAAAACTCTATATCCCTTACTTTTGGCAGCATAGCCAAGAAAAATACCATCGTCAGCTTTGGCATCAAATTTGCCTACGTTGTCTTTGGTGTTAAGGATAAAACATCTACAGCCAAAAACTCTAAAATAAGAAACATTTGGGGTTCTTCCGAACCAAAGCTCATAGGGTGTTTTCTTCGTAATAGGACGAATAAGTACCCTATTTAAAATGTGGCATGCTGTACTGACAGCTTCAGCCCAAAAGTATTTCGGAAGTGAAAACTTGTTCAACATGACCCTAGCCATATCACCAAGAGTCCTATTCTTCCGCTCCACAACACCATTTTGTTGGGGAGTTCTTGGACAAGAAAACTCATGATCAAATCCATTGGAATCACAAAACTTTTCAAAATCAGAATTTTCGAACTCGCCTCCATGATCACTTTGGATACGAGTAATCATGTAGCCTTTTCGTTTTGAACTTTCTTTACAAAAATCTTAAAAATGAAATAGCATCATTTTTATAAGTAAGAAAGAAAATCCAAGTAAATCTTGAAAAGTCATCAGGCATAGAGTTTTCCACCAAGACTGGCTACTCTACTAGGGCCAAATAAATCCATATGGAGTAGTTGCAGGGGTCTAGTAGTGCTTACAGAGTTTATGGAATGAAAAGATGACTTGGTTGCCTTATTCAACTCATATTCGGCACATACGGTGTCCTTTTTGAATGTGATGTCGGACAAGCCTCTAACTAGCTTCTTGGTCGATAGCCTGGATATAGTATCCATATTGGCATGACCAAGACGCTGGTGCCATAGTAGTCGTTCATCTTTATGAGCATATAGGCATCTACCTGCATTGTTAGTATCTATAGACAAATAGAAAATATAAATATTGTCCTCTCTTATCCCTTCAAAAGCAATGTTTCCTGTTGACCTATCATAAATAAGGCATTTGTTTTGTCCAAAGTTAATGTCATAACCATGGTCAGCAAGATGACTGATGCTGAGCAAGTTATGCTTTAACTCGGTCACTAGGCAGACATCCTTTATTACGGGAGAGGGAGGATGACCAATAATACCATTACCTATAATATAACCTTTTAGGTTATTACCGAAGGATACATATCCTTCTCTCTTCATCGATAGTGATACAAAAAGATGTGCATCTCCCGTCATATGTTGCGAGCATCCACTATCGAGAATCCACTTACTCTTAGTTGAGGAGGAAAGGTCCACCTACATCAAGAGTAGATGTGACCTTTGGTACCCAAGTTCTTGAGGGTCCTGAAGAGTTAGTTTTTGGAAACCATGCACATATCTTTCTATCTACTAATCTTTTAATTCTACATTGTGGTGAAATGTGTCCATGTAAACCATAATAAGTACATGTAGCATTCCTATTTACATTTGGAGCATGCTGATGATGTCTATAAGCAGAAAGATGAGGAGAAGTGTGATGATATGTAGATTCAGCATGGTGATGATGACTATGTGGAGTGGCATGGTGATATTGTTGATATGGCATGGCATGATGATATTGTCTATATGGCATGGCATAATGAGATTGTCTATATGGCATGGCATGATGTGATTGTCTATATGTGGAGTGATGTTGATTGTGTCTTTGTGCAACATGGTAATGACTGTATCTATGTGTAGCATGATGTTTATGTGACATATGATGATTATTTCTACGTGCATGTGGTTTGTGTCCTTTGTGAAAGTGTGTGTATATGTAAGCATGATTGTGAGCAGCATGAGGATGACGTGGTTGACTAGTATGAGTTGTGTCATGCTTCGTGTGTGTCACATGTGATTGGGTTTGAGGTTGAGCAACCTGTTTTCCCAATTTAGTCTCTAGTTTCTTAGAGACAGCTTGCAATTCAGTAATCTTAGCATTCAAACCATGCATCTTAGTAATAGTAATCTTGTGTCTGCTCTTTTCTTCTGCAAGCTCCGTGTTTAGTGTTGTGATTTCTTGTGTTTGTTGCTCAATCCGTGCTTCGGCATCATATAAGCTTATTTTAAGCTTAGATACCTCATCAGTGACATCCGTGGGTGTAGTGTCTCTAATATTATCAAGTAATAGAGAAAGTCTTTGTATTTCGAGTTTATGACTTTTGATTTTGTCCTTGGCTTATTTGTATTTACCAATGACCTTTTTATGGTCACTAAGTAAAATCGGTGAAAGCATCGCCAAGTTCATCAAAAGTGAAGTCGTCAAAAGTTTCGTTTGATACCTTGTCAGATGTCGCCATTAGGCATACATTAGCCGTATCTTGAGGAGAGTTCTTTTCTTCCTCGGAGTCACTAGCTTCGCTTTCATGCCAAATGCTTGTGTTGGCATATTTCTTTGAGGAGGTCCTCTTGTGTGGCTTCTCATAGCGGTTGCTCTTCTTTAAGAATGGACAGTCTTTTCGGACGTGTCCCGTCTTTTTGCAACCGTAGCAAGTTGGCTCTTCTTCTTCATTTTCTTGTGGTTCCTTCTTTCTTCGGTTGAAGTGAAAAAATCTCTTGAAGTTGCGAACCATGAGGGCTTGATCGTCGTCTTCTGAGTTGTCGTCATCCGTCTCTTCGGGTTCAGCCCTCCGTCGGTGAGCTTTGAGTGCGATCTCCTTAGCCTTAGGAGCAGGCTCTTCGAAGTCCTTGAGGTCAAGCTCATGAGTTATTAGCTTTCCCATCAAGGTCTCCATAGACATGGTTGTGAGATCATTTCCTTCTATGATGGCTGTCACCTTAGGGTTCCAAACTTTTGGTAGCCCCCTAAGTAACTTGTGAATCTTCTCGTGATTTGAATATTGCTTCCCAAGCGAAGACAAGGGGTTGATGATGTCGAGGAATCTTGTAAACATTTGCGTGATCGTCTCGTTTGGCTTTACCTTGAAAGCCTCATATTCTTGAGTGAGACAGCTTATCTTTGATTCCTTGACTTGGGTGGTTCCTTCATGCGTCACTTCTAGAAGCTTCCATACTTCGTGGGATGTGGTGCATGTAGAAACCCTGTTGAACTCATTCCTGTCTATAGCACAGAATAAAGCATTAATAGCTCTCGCGTCTAGACTTGCCTGTTTCTTCTCCTCGTCAGAATATTTGTCATGTGATTTCTCAACGAGATCACCATTGATAACTATTCTGGTGGGCTTTTTGTAACCGTCAGTGACGATAGTCCACAGGTCAAAGTCTAGCAATTTGAGATAAAAACTCATCCTTGTTTTCCAATACGTGTAGTTAGTTCCATCAAATAGGGAAGGCCTATGAGTGGACTGTCCTTTACCGTGATTGGAAATCAAGGATTGTGTGGTTGCCATGGATCAGCTCTAGGATGTAAGTCCTTGAAAAGAGAACAGAGCACTGATACCAATTGAAGAACAGATGGCAACTCTAGAGGGGGATGAATAGAGTTATAGCAATAATAACCAGTTAAAAAAATTAACTCTTTCACGATCTAAAAATAATCAGAGTAAATGCGGAAAATAAATAATGAGCAAGAGAGCATACGCAAACACAGCCGATTTTAACCTGGTTTCCCTCGTAGAGGACTAGTCCAGGCCTGAGAACTCTAGCTCAGGATTAAATCCACTATTTGTGAAATAGTAGTTACACCCCATGCCTTTACTTCAGAAGAGCACGTCAACTTCTTACAATGGATCGCAGTGGCGATGCTTGGAATTTTCCAAGCGACTTCTTGAACTCTTGCACAAGACTCCTAACTGAGAGATGCTGAGCACTCGAGACTTAGGAAACTTATGGCTAGTAGATGAGAAGGGTATGGCTTATATTGAGCTTAAGAGAGAAGAGAAGAGAAGATTGGATGAATGAAAATGAGAGAATTCTTGGCCTATTTATAGGTTTTTAACAGGCAAAATTCGGCCAGAATTCTGGTAGGAATTTTCAAAAATTTGGCCGTTGGACAACTAGCAACCAGCCAACCCTAAAAATTAGGGTGCTAATTTTTAGGGGACAGAGTTCGGCCCAAACTCTGTGTGGAGGCAGAGTTCGGCCCGAACTCTGTCTCCAGAGCACAGAACTGGTCCAAGGGTGAAATGGGCTAAGTTTGGATGTGGAGCTTTATGGGCTTTGGATAGGTTGTGGGTTGAGTCTCAAGAGCCCAGCATAACTCAGCTTATAAAATTTCTAGACTCAATAAAATGTAAAAGTACAGACGCAAAAACGACTTGTATATGCACATGAGTTGTCGTCTGAGCTGTCGTCTGGCTTGAGCAGAATATAGTCGTCGTGTGTCTTATTGAATTATCACAAGTATTATTTAGTCAACGTTATCAATATTTGGTTGACTGTGACTTTGTGTCAACACTTAGAGTTCTGATATTTGCTACGCAGTTTCCTGTAATCACTTAACAGTTCACTGAAGGCTTCTCCTAATTGCTCAAAGGTGAAGTCATCATATGTATCAACTATAGGTTCAGAGAGTACCTGATCGGATGCAATAAAGCATACATTTGTAGCGTCTTCTGATTGCTCATTTTCTGAGTCACTGGCTTCACTTTTATGCCATATGCTGGTGTTGGCATACTTCCGAGATGTTGATCACTTCAAGTTCCCTTTCTCGTATCTGTTGTTCTTCTTGCTTGTTGATGAGTTTGTAGGACAATCCTTCTTTATGTGTCCTTTCTTCTTGTAGTCGTAGTAGACAGCGTCATCTTGATACCAGCTGTTGCCACCATTGTTCTCTTTTGTCTTCTTCTCGTATCTCAAGAATCTTTTGAATTTTCTTGCAAGGAGTGCTTGATCTTCAGCATCAGATTCACTGTTGTCTGAATCATCTTCAGCAGATCTTCTATGCTGAGCCTTGAAAGCGATCGTCTTCTCCTTTGGTGCAGGCTCTTCAAAGTCTTGTAGCTCTAGTTCATGAGTGAGTAGCTTACCCATGAGTACTTCAAGTATCATGGTAGTGAGGTCGTTTCCTTCAATGATTGCAGTAGCCTTCGAAATCCAGTTCTTTGTAAGTGCTTGCAGGAGTTTGTGAATCTTTTCATGGTTACTGTAATCTTTGCCTAGGGAGGACAAAAGATTTACAATATCCAAGAATCTCTCGAACATCTGAATAATTGTTTCGTTGGACTTCATTTTGAACACCTTATACTCTTGAGTAAGTCTGCTGACCTTTGATTCTTTGACTTGAGTTGTGTCCTCATGTGTGACTTTAAGAAGTTTCCACACTTCACTTACAGTTGTGCAGATAGATACCCTGTTAAATTCAGTTCTGTCTAAAGCACAAAATAAAGCGTTAATAGCACGTGCGTCAAGACTGGCCTTTTTCTTTTCTTCCTCTGTATATTTGTCATGGGATTTTTCAGCTAAAACTCCATCGACATTTATACGAGGTAGCTTTTTATAGCCATCAATAACTACAGACCATAAGTCAAAATTAAGAGATTTCAGAAAGAAACTCATACGTATTTTCTAATAAGTGTAGTTTGTGCCGTCAAATAGTAGAGGTCTGTTTGTGGCTTGGCCTTCACTTGTGAATTTCACAGTTGCCATGTGTAAAGCTGTGATCTATATAAAATTGAATATAACTACTGTTTTACCTTGCTTTACCTATATAATCCGCTCTGATACCAATTGTAGGACCGAAATCGTAAAGCAGAATACTCTAGAGGGGGTGAATAGAGTAGGCAGCAGAATATTGCTAATTAAAAACTTGTTAGCAGTTAGATCACAGATAAAATAATAATCACAAAAGTAAATGACAGAATTTAAAAATGATCAGAAGGAAAATGCAAACACCGAGATTTATACTGGTTTCCCTCTTGTGAGGACTAGTCCAGTCGGAAGAACTCTAGCTTCCAATTGAATCCACTATTGGAAAATCCCACAAGTTTTTATACGAAGTCCTTGCAACTTCTACAGATGCGAGCTTTGATACGAAGAACTCGTCCAACTTCAATTATGAAGAGTTAAATCTTCTATCAAGCCTCTGATTATAATCTCTCTTGAAACTTCTAGATCGCACCGCACTGGCAAATCGACTAGAGGATTGTAACTGGCTTGGGATTTGAAAATGAAAGCTTTTAAGAACTCTTTGAAGAATGTAAGCTCAGGAAGGGAAGAGATTGAAAGTGAATTGGTGTTTTGAAATAATCGAAATGTTTCTCTATTTATAACTTTTCCAAAGACAGAACTCTGACAGAATTTGGACAGAATTCGGACAGAACTCTTTGTAACAAACTGTTACTGAAGGATGACCAAGTTCAAAAACCCAACGTTCATTAACGTTCAAAATGGCCGAACCCTGGCCGAACTCGGCCCGAGTTCTCCTGGGGTTCTGCCAGTTCATTTTTGGAGAAAATAAATTTTGGCTTTTTGAACAATCCTTCAGAAGCTTTTTGTAAAAAGAATATTTTTCAAAAACGTAGGTCATTTGTAAAAGAATAGGATGGTTTTGAAAAATGTTTTAGGATAGCCTATTTGCCAGTACGACTCGGTGTACAATGTATTCCTAGACTCAATAAAATAAAAAATTACATTGCTTAATAGAAAGTACATTCTGAATGGCAAACGGCTTCAGTCTTGAACATTGTTGATAACCATCGTTGAGCAGTGTCCAAAACGTCGCAGGTAAACATCTGAGTTGACTTGTATTTATATCGAGACAGAGTTTGATCAATTATTAAAATCAGGTTTGACCATGACCAACGGGCCAACAACTGTAAATGTTGTTCTCCCACTACTGATCTGAGCACCTGTTTGGTGTTAGATCAGGGGGCGCAACATTCACTTGACCACCCCGGCGCTTGGCCTTGCCATGCGCCTGATAGGGGTGCGAAATTGGCACTCTCCTCCAACGATCTACGTAACGTGATCACTCACAAACGCCGGTCAGGAGAGTCGACTGACAAGCACAATGCGCCCCTCATAGGGCACGCCTGTGCTGTAGTTACCATCAACTGTTGTTGCAAAACAGCAGTCCCGCCACCAAGGCAGTCGGTGTTCCAGCGGCTGCAATCATCAATACCTCTCCGACGTCGCCTCGGGAAGAAGGTGTCAATTGAAGAGGAACCAGAACTAAAGGTTGTCACGA